>OZ025240.1:77570483-77771480 GCA_964019155.1 Osedax fenrisi | reverse complement strand
TAAAAATCGTGAAGTAATATTAGATTATAATTTAAAGGATTTTATATCACTATATATATATATATATATATATATACCTACCTATAGTGATTTTAAGTCATTCAACCACCTTCTATTTAATACAAATATAAATTGTGCTATTATATTTAGTACAATTTTCCAAAGTATAAATTTAATTACGACAATCTTCAATTGTTAATATTATAATGTATTATAATAGGATGTATACAATATTTATTATAACAAACATACTAGGGGAAACCTAATACGGACACTTTAACAATAACTGGTCTTAACATTTTATAACTCAATATTTGTATTTAAAAATTACAATATATTAATATTATATGAATTCAGGATATCCTAGATATTATTTTGATTAAAATTATATCAAATATGTGTATCCAATAGATAATGGGGTGTCCGAATACGGACAGTGTCCGTCGGACACCCTTTGTTATAATACGGACACCATATATGTAAATATAGGATACCAGCGAATTTTCGAAGCAGAAATATTTCCTTAGAAAAATCGTTGTATATACTGTATATATATATATATATATATATATATATATATAGGGGAAAGTCTCCGATTACCGACACCTAAATGACTATTTGTAATAACTTATTCAATATTAAATATATTTATTTGAAATTATGTATATAGGGTAATATTATGGCAATGAATAATGTGGCTATTTTAAATTGTTGATATAATTTTATTTACAAGAATAAACAGGGGGGTCTGTAATCGGATACATATGCCTAATACTGACCCTATTATCCTATTACCGACCCCCTAAAATAATCGTTTTATAAATAATAATAGTATTATAATAGCAAATAAAAATAGTAGATATACATAAATATAATTAATTATAACTTGCACGAAATATATTTTTTATTGAATTTATGATTTAATAATAATAATATAATAATAATAATATCAGATTCAGTTGATGACCGAGATCAAAAACCCAGGTATGATATAGAAGTTCTATTGAACTTATCGAGATACCAACCTGCTCTTGGTAATGAGAGAATTAATACAAAATGAATAAATACAAAATGAATAAATATAAATAAATATTTTACAATTCTATATTGTTCATTCGTGTTCTGTCTCATAAAAAAGCAATACAATAAAATTAAATATATCTCTCAATACCAAGAAATCATCATGTATATAACAATAAAATAATAATAAAATATAATAAAAATATATATAATAAAATATTTAAAAATGTAAAAAGATACTAAAATAATAAATAAGTTAAACTATTAAAATCAAAGAAAACTAAAGACCAAAGTAAGGCTACAGAGATAAAAAATATGTATAGGAATACAATACGAACAATTTAAAAGAGCTAAAAAGAAGAAAAGATGATCATGTAAATAAAATAACAAACAATGCAGATAAGGTGTAAATGATTAAATATAACTATTTAAAAGCATGTTTTTAATATGCATTGTAAAAGTATTCAAATTCGTCAAAGATGATATGGTACTACTACTACTACTACTACTACTACTACTACTACTACTACTACTACTACTACTACTACTACTACTACTACTACTACATTTAAAGGTGAAATAAACAATATCGAATCCTCCACAAAGGATATCCTTATCCGTCTTGATAAACAAGATAAGATATTAAATAATATATGTAAACTAGTAAATAATACCAGTACGATATATAAACACATAATACCACCTACATTCACCCCTACAATACCCTATAACCCCCCAAAACAACACTTTCCACCACCTACTCATCCTTTAAATATATCATACTCTTCAGCTGTACGACAAAGCCCATAC
The DNA here is from genome assembly GCA_964019155.1 of Osedax fenrisi. Taxonomy (NCBI): domain Eukaryota; kingdom Metazoa; phylum Annelida; class Polychaeta; order Sabellida; family Siboglinidae; genus Osedax; species Osedax fenrisi. The sequence continues at coordinate 77,769,650 of OZ025240.1, read as the reverse complement.
ATGCCCATAAACAAAGTTAATACTACTATACCTGTAATTAATACTACTCCATCTAATTCTCTTGTTATTGAACATCTGAATGAAGATGAAAGAAATATTAACTTCGTATATAAAATACTTTCATATTTAAATATGTCTAAAAACTCTCTGACCTCATACAAATTTATAAACTCAATATGTGTAATATACTTCAACTCACCTAACTCTCTATACACATTTCATTCCAATGTGAACCATATTAAAAAAGACCCCCGATTCTCCCATCTTTATATACGAGAACAACGCTCAGGCAATGAAATATTCAGAGGTAGAGTTATATATCATGCCATGAAAGAAAGTTTAACACCAACTGGCACTAGGTGCACCTATAATAATTATAATAATACATTTGAACTACGTCAAACTAAGAACTCAAAAATAGATTGGTCCTGTAATCCCATAAATATTACAGAATATGATTTCAAAACATGGAAGACTTCTTATGAAGTATATATACAGACCAAACATAATACAAATAAAATTGACTTAGTCAATGACCAACACACACAATGACATATAACCACCCATGACAACCACATCAGATCAATATCCTCGACCTTCACCATTCCTACCAGTATCATTCACCAATCTCATTCATCCTCACTACACATCATAAACCAACCCTGTCCCTTACCTACCATCTCCAATATAAATATGTCCTCTGCACCATATAAAATTCCACACTTATCCAATATTAAGGCTGCAACACTTAATGTTTGCTCTATCAGAAATAAAGCTGATCTTATAATCGAATTATTTACTGATCTTAACTTAGATATTATGTGTATTACAGAAACATGGCTTAATCTTAATGATACCCCCATAATTGCCACATTAAACACAAATACATTAAGCTTCGTTCACCTTCCAAGACCTAGTTCCCACTTTGGTGGAGGATTAGGTGTATTATATAACAAGTGTATTAAGCTAATAAGCTATAAAGACCTTTCTCTTGAACATTCCGAGGCTTTTTCATGCACATTTCATCCCAATAACTCACTTCCACTTACAATAATAACCATCTACCGACCACCGCATCAATCTATTCCTCATTTTATTGAAGAACTCGATACTCTACTTTACGCATTAACTCCTAAAACAATTCTAACCGGTGATTTTAATATTCCTATCACCTCTACTTCACATAATTCTCGACATCTCTACGATATACTTGAATCACACAATTTGTCCCAAAAAGTCACTACCCCTACACATACAGCAAACAATATTCTTGATCTTGTTATATCAAATAAATCATCTGATATAATTTCCAACACTGTAACTCATAACCTTATAACTGACCACTACATTGTCCTTTTTAATATCCATGTCCCTAAGCCAACCCGCCTATCAAAAACTATTAAAATTAGAAATATTGCTAAAATTGATATTTCAAAATTTATGGAAGACTTTATTAATAATATTTACATTTGTGGTAACAACAAAACTTTATCCCATTTTGACTATATTCTTTCCTCTACTCTTGATGTTCATGCACCTATTAAACAAAAGTCGATTATAGTACGTGATAACTCAAAATGGTTTAATAATAATCTTGTCACCGAAAAACGAAAACTACGAAAAGCCGAAAAATGCTGGCGTAGATCTAAATCTACTACCGACTTTGACATATTTTTACTATGCAGACAGCAATATCGTAGTTTACTCAAAACAACGAAAGAAAATTATTATACTGATCTACTTACTAACGCAGGAAAAGACTATAAGAAAATATTTAAAATATCCAATACACTACTAGGGCGCCTAAATCGACGTATTCTTCCAGATACTTCTATATTAGATAATATTAATAACTTTGATATATTCTTTACCGCTAAAGTAAATGACATTATTACATCTCTTCCCTCCCCTCTATCATATGTACCAACCATCCCTCCATATTCTCTTTCATTACTGAACCTTCCATCTACTTCACTGGTTGAGAAGCTTCTCCTGTCTGTGAAATCAACATGTTCCCTTGACCCCATTCCTGTCACCCTCTTACATAAGCTGATACCTTATATTGTTATGTACTATAAGGAAATAATCGAAGAATCAATTATATCTGGCTCAGTACCTTCGTGTATGAAGTTAGCTAATGTTATTCCTACTATTAAAAAACCTGACTTGGATAAATCACTGCTCGCGAGCTACCGGCCGATATCACATCTCTCGTATATTTCTAAAGTACTTGAAAGAGGTGTAGCTATTCAACTTAATGACTATATACTCAGTAACAAAATCCTCAATAAATTTCAGAGTGCTTATACTAAAAAGAAAAATACCGAAACAGCTCTTGTCTATATTATTAATTCCCTTCAGCGTGCATCCTTTAATAAACATAGCTCTGTGATCATACTATTAGATCTTTCAGCAGCATTCGATACCTTAGATCATAGCACTTTAATGTTAAGACTTCAGTCTATAGGTATAAATGGAACCGCTCTTGAATGGTTCAAATCATATCTTCAAAATAGATAGTTTTCTATTCAGATTGATTCTCTGACATCCACACCTCGGTCAATCCATCATGGTGTACCGCAGGGATCTGTTCTCGGACCAATACTCTTCAATATATACATGATCCCAATATTTGATATTTTTAATAAATATCCAAATATTGGCTACCATTCCTATGCAGATGACCTACAAGTATATATGATTTTAAAAGACCCTACTAAAGATATACCTATACTCAACAACTGCCTTGAGGATATACGAACATGGCTAAACTCAAACTCTCTCTCACTGAATAGCTCAAAAACCATTGCACTCCATATTTCTTTATCAAATAAGTCCACTATTCCAAATATATATATTGGTAATGATTGTATACCTTACTCCAGATCAGCCCGTAATCTAGGAATTATATTAGACACCACATTATCATTTACACATCAGATCTCCAATATAATTAAATCAGTAAATTTTATATTATACACTATAAAAATTATTAGACCTTCAATATACACTGAAATTGCTAAACTACTTATAACATCTCTTATTCTACCTAAATTAGATTACTGTAATTCGATTATTAATGGTATACCGGATTATTTACTACATAAACTACAACTTTTGCAAAATTCAGCAGTCAGACTCATATACAATATAAATAAATTCTCTAGAACACACATATCACCTTACATGAAAATATTACACTGGCTCCCAATTAAATACAGAATAATATATAAAATATGTATGCTAACCCATCATGCCACTCATCACAGCCAACCTGACTACTTACATACTCTACTTACTCCCTATACATCATCACGCCCAATACGACTTTGCCTCAAGTATACTCTAGTCATACCAGATTTGCGTAATGTATCCATAAAACAAAAGAGAGCCTTCTCAATATCTGCACCTATAGCCTGGAATAGACTTCCTTATAACATTCGTTCTATTCAATCAACCATGTTATTCAAAAATAAGCTTAAGACATATCTTTTCTCTTTGGCTTATCCTAATAACAACTAGTCAACATTTAATGCACGGCCGAAAATTTCTGATGAAGTTGATGGCAGTGCCTAAAACATTAGGTTACAGGTTACTACTACTACTACTACTACTACTACTACTACTACTACTACTACTACTACTACTACTACTACTACTACTACTACTACTACTACTACTACTACTACTACTACTACTACTACTACTACTACTACTACTACTACTACTACTACTACTACTACTACTACTACTACTACTACTACTACTACTACTACTACTACTACTACTACTACTACTACTACTACTACTACTACTACTACTACTACTACTACTACTACTACTACTACTACTACTACTACTACTACTACTACTACTACTACTACTACTACTACTACTACTACTACTACTACTACTACTACTACTACTACTACTACTACTACTACTACTACTACTACTACTACTACTACTACTACTACTACTACTACTACTACTACTACTACTACTACTACTACTACTACTACTACTACTACTACTACTACTACTACTACTACTACTACTACTACTACTACTACTACTACTACTACTACTACTACTACTACTACTACTACTACTACTACTACTACTACTACTACTACTACTACTACTACTACTACTACTACTACTACTACTACTACTACTACTACTACTACTACTACTACTACTACTACTACTACTAGTTACTTCCTGATTACAACCTGTCAACAAACTTATCTTACAATATTATCCCATCAATCGAACAATAAGATAAGTCATCATAATCCAACTATCACATATATTGTTTATGAACTTATACTCTTTGTTCTCTACTTATTATTTATAATTTTCATTCATAACTTCTCCACTTATTTACATTTATATCATTTATATATAACAAATTTACAAAATCACTGAACCGTAACACTTTTTCTATTATATTTTGTTTACATTTCTGTATTCATTACATTTAGCTATTTATAACTTTTTACTTTTAATTTCAATATATTTAATTACATTAAACATCAATATGTCCAATACATGCAGTCAATGTAATTCCATAATTACATGTACAAAATTTGTCACCTGTTCATGTAAATTAACTATACATTTTAAATGTATCAATGCTCACAACAGCTTGCCTTATAATTGGATAACAAGTAGTGCGGTACTTAAGCATGTTGTGAGCGTATTGAAATCTCCTTCATTTATATTCTCATGTCATACTTGCCTCCAAAAACATTCCCTCATCCCATCACCTACAATCCCCCCACTATCTACTACAATGACTGACTTACTAAACACTATTCCCTTCCTTATTAAAGATATATCTACCCGTCTTGACCAACATGACCTATCCCTACTCAATATATCATCACAATTAAAAAACAATAAACCAAACTACAAGTACTCACCCAACATTCGTGTCACTCCCTCGATACCCCTTCTTCCCCCTTCCTCACCTCTCCCTCCTTCTTCAATCCCTCTTCCTCCCCCTCCCCCACCACCTACACATATCCCTAGCCTTTTAGAATTACCCATCAATATGCATTTTCGACCAGTCTCCAATCCATCTTTCACTACCAGCCATTACTCATCTAACCACCAGTCTCCCTCTTCTGTAGTTATTGAGCATATTCGACCATCCGAAAAATCTCGTGAATTTCTTCTAGAATTACTCACCTATACTAATACACCTACATACGCTCTCTCGTCATATAATTGTGTTGGTTCAACTGTTATTATGTTCTTTAATACACCAAGTCAGTGTTCCTACTTCTACTATAAAATTCCATTCATCCGCAGTAACTCAATATACAATCACCTATACATTCGTGCTGAATGATCTAACACTGAGCGAACACGTGGTAGAGTTCTTTTCCATGCAAAAAAATCAAACCTAGCCCCATCTAATGTCAAATGTACCTTCAATAACTTTACTAACTCATTTGAACTTCGCCATATTACCAACTCTAATATAGACTGGAATAATAACCCAATTTATATATCAAATGATACATACAATACATGGTCTACATCCTACAATACATATAAATTACATATTAAATCGCTGAATTCATCAATCAGTGATTCTCTGCACAATGACCTTCAACCACTCGACCTAATTATCTCAGAACAATCTCAATTCGTAGCACCTCAATAGATACCGCACTATCAATTCCACCATTTATTCACAACACATCACAATCTCAGATTAATGCAGCCATCCTTAATGTTTCCTCCATACGCAATAAAGTTGATCACACACTTGAATTATTTAATGACCTTCACATTGATCTTATTTGTCTCACAGAAACGTGGCTTAAGGATAATGATATTGCAATATCCGCATCCCTTAATATTAATAATCTAAGTTTTGCACAACTTAATAGACTCGGCCCCCATCTTGGTGGTGGTGTTGGCATCTTATATAAGACAAATATTAATCTAATAAACAGTACTGATCTTGCACTAGAAAACTCAGAATAATTTTCTTGTACATTTCACCCGGCTAATTCACGTCAATTCACCATCATAGTTATCTATCGTCCACCTCATAAGTCAATTCCTAAGTTTCTCCTTGAATTAGAACACCTCCTGACTACATCCACTGACCATACTATCATTCTCGGAGACCTTAATATCCCAATTAATCTTGACACTAATTATACCAGGCAATTCAATATATTAATAGACTCATTTAATTTTGTCCAACATATAACATCCCCAACTCATATAGCATGCAATACACTTGCACTTATAATTTCCCATGCACATTCTAACCTCACCAATTCCAATTCAATAAAGAATCTATTTTCTGATCATCATTTAGTATTCTTCCATATTAGCTCACCAAGACCAACTCGACCCATTATAAATATTAAATATAGAAAATATAACAATATTGACACCAATACTTTCATCACTGAATTCTCTAAAAAATTTAATAACACACAATTTTCAAACTCAGTATCCAAATTAGAAACATCTCTATCAAGACCCTTGACGAACTTGCCCCCATCAAATATAAATATATAACACAACGTCCAAATTGCAAATGGTTTAATTCTGAACTATCATCATCAAAACGCAAATTACGACTATATGAAAATTATTGGAGAAAATCTAAATCTCTCAATAATTACAATATATTTATCAAACAACGTAGCCTATATAGAACCCTACTCAAGAAGTCTAAGAAATCATACTACAATAATCTATTCAAAGAAGCATCAACTAATTCTAAGAAACTTTTCTCCATTTCTAACCAGCTACTTGGTAGAATATCACTACGTGTTCTACCAAATGAACCCATAACAACGCTAGTAGATACATTTGACCAATATTTCAATACTAAAGTCATGAATATAATTAAATCACTCCCTACACCACTCAATGAACCATATAATCTACCTCTATATTCCCTTTCCTCCTTCACATTACCATCAACTACTACCATTGAAAAACTCCTCAGCGCAGTAAATACATCTTCCGAACTAGATCCAATTCCTCATTCTATATTAAATAAGTACCACATTTATCTAGCATCTTATTACCATGAAATAATAGAAAACTCACTTACCTCAGGCATTTTTCCAATCTATATGAAAACAGCATATGTTACACCCATCATAAAAAAACCAAACCTTGACAAAGCAATCCTCTCCAACTACCGACCAATCTCCAACTTATCAACACTCTCCAAAACCCTAGAACGAGTTGTTGCTCGTCAATTAAATTCTTATCTCCATGAAAATCATATATTAACCCATATCAGAGTGCCTATACCAAGCACAAAAGTACTGAAACTGCAATAATACATATCCTTAATCACATTCACTTATCTGCTGCATCACCACATGGTTCAGTGGTCATTCTCCTTGATTTATCAGCTGCCTTCGACACCCTTGACCATAATATCCTTATAAATCGATTAACTTCTATCGGAATCTCTGGTTCTGCACTCGATTGGTTCATCTCATACCTAACTGATCGTTTTTACCAAATTAGTATAAACTCACTAATCTCTAAACCTCGTAAAGTTACTCATGGAGTACCTCAATGATCTTTCCTTGGTCCACTCCTATTCAATATCTACCTACTTCCTTTATTTAAAATTATTGATAAATACCCCACTATAGACTATCACTCGTATGCTGATGACATACAGTTACACTGTAGATTGATAGACCTAACAATGACATAAATTTACTTAACAACTGCATTACTGATATACATAACTGGCTCACCAACAACTCATTATCACTAAACTGTCTTAAAACTGAATCAATGCATATTAAAACATCTACCACTATATTCATTCCACCACAAATTACCATTAACAATCTGAGTATTTCTTATGCTAATAAAATAAAAAATCTTGGTATATTAATCGACCCAACACTACAATTCAACATCCAGACTAAATCACTATCACAGTCAATTAACTACATACTACACAACTTAAGAACAATAAGACCCTTCATTAATTTTAATACTGCAAAACTCCTCGCTACATCCCTCATTCTTCCCCGCCTTGATTACTGTAATTCCTGTCTCTATGCCTCCTTACAATCTATAATAAATAAACTCCAACGCCTTCAGAACTCAGCCATCAGATTTATATTCAACATAACTAAATATTCCAGACAACATATATCCCCTTTGAGAACCAAATTACATTGGCTGCCAATAAAATCCCGTATAATTTACAAAATTTCACTCACCATACATTTAGCTACACATCATAACACACCAGACTATCTTGCCAACTTACTAACTCCCAACACAACTATTTACGAACAAAGACACATAAACAAATTAAAATTAAAAACTCCAGTTCTATTACATTTAACATCTTCCCAACATAAATCTTTCTCTATCCATGCTCCAAAAATCTGGAATGATCTACCTCACCATATCCGATCAATTGACTCAACTGTAACATTCAAATCAGAGCTAAAAACATACCTTTTTGCCCAATAATATTGAAACCACGTCCGAAAACTTCAATAAAGAAGTTGATGGAAGTGCCTAAACCAATTAGGTAACAGGTAACAGGTACTACTACTACTACTACTACTACTACTACTACTACTACTACTACTACTACTACTACTACTACTACTACTACTACTACTACTACTACTACTACTACTACTACTACTACTACTACTACTACTACTACTACTACTACTACTACTACTACTACTACTACTACTACTACTACTACTACTACTACTACTACTACTACTACTACTACTACTACTACTACTACTACTACTACTACTACTACTACTACTACTACTACTACTACTACTACTACTACTACTACTACTACTACTACTACTACTACTACTACTACTACTACTACTACTACTACTACTACTACTACTACTACTACTACTACTACTACTACTACTACTACTACTACTACTACTACTACTACTACTACTACTACTACTACTACTACTACTACTACTACTACTACTACTACTACTACTACTACTACTACTACTACTACTACTACTACTACTACTACTACTACTACTACTACTACTACTACTACTACTACTACTACTACTACTACTACTACTACTACTACTACTACTACTACTACTACTACTACTACTACTACTACTACTACTACTATTACTACTACTAACGTGTTATTGAAATTATTCAATTAGGCGATGCAATTATTAATACTAAAAGGTTTAATTGAAAATATCCACCTTAGCGAAATAATGTATACATTATTAATGTGTTACTTATTTTAATTATAATGTATTGATTTATATAAAATGTTAATCGACAATTCCAGAATAGTTTTCATTTATGATCTGGTATTTTTAATATTAAGATGCGTTTTCAAATTTATAAAAGGGTAATTTATATATTAATATTTTATTATTTTATTTAAACTTTGTAATCAGTATATAGTTTTTAATATTTTATATAGATTAAAAAATATTTGAAAAAGTATTTGAATTGCATATTAAATTCATATATAACTTATAATCAGTAATTTGATAGTTATTAAAATACTAATAAGTGTTATATATAGGTACACCTGTAGGTATAACCTATACACATATACTATAAGATAATATATTTAATTTATAATAAATATTGTAGTAATTTAATCAGTAATTTAATATTTATTAAAACACTTATAGTACTATTTTATTTACCACTTATAACACGTGTTATATATAGGTATACCTATAAGTATAGCATATAGGTGCACCTATATATGTACAACTATATATATATATATATATATATATATATATATATATATAGTACTATATATATATGTATAAGACAATATATTTAATTTTTAATAAATATTGTCTTTAAATTATAATTGTATATGATGTATCTTATATACTACATCATTATTGCATAATATATTTTAATATTTATTGGATACCTATTAATAACTTTATATTAATTAATTATTTATGTTATATATTAATTAAAAATTACAGTTCAATATTAATTATAATAATTTTTATTTTAGTTTATTATTTTAATTTTAAATAAATTCTGGATGTAATATAAATAATACATATTATATCTATCTATTTATATAATACAAATAATATAATATGTAATACATATGTTTACGTGTGAAAGGTACATCTATATATATATATATATATATATATATATATATATATATATATATGTGTGTGTGTATGTGTGTGCATGTATAAGGTACATCTGTAAATAATATAATGTGGACAATTTTACAAACAGGTATGGGTAATATTGTTAATGGAAGCTATGCTAAAGATACTCGCCAGGCCTGTGATGCAGGGATACGTGTGTTCACTTTACTTTGCGGCAGATGAAGGCATTTACTTTGTGGGTTTAAACAAAAGCAACCTCAACAATATAAGTTACAATAAACCTATATTGTGGAACACCATCGAACGAGAGGGTTAGTTAATATACGATATTAGTCTATTTGTTATATCTATATTTATATTTCAGTAGAAATATTAATAAAAAAATGTAGTATGTGTATTAAAAACTTAATTTTAATTTATATTATATATTTCAGAGTATAATAAGATTACAAATATTAAATAACAGACTATAGTAAAATTTAAAATATAAAGAAAAAAACTATTTTTTTAATAAATGTATGTATTTAATATCATATTATATATCAAGTATATAGTATATGCTATAGGTATACCATATAGGTATATGAATCAGCATATGTATAGGTATAGACTATACCATATACCCTATAGGTATAGATATTAGTATAGGTATACCTATATATATATATATATATATATATATATATATATAGGTGTATCTATAGATATTACCTTACCTTACCAGGTCGAGCTTGCTCGGTATTTCATGACTCGTTATCTACATATATCTCGATCTTGCATTGCATTTGACAGTTCTTCTCTTTCGCATCCTATATCACTTGATAGCAGATCGATATAGGTCTTTGCAAATATACCTCTTGATCTTTTTCCGTGATTTGGATACCAAAGTAATAGGTCACTGGCCAATTTGTTCTTGCATCTCCAGCAATGTCCGGCGAATCTCATTCTATGCTCTTTGATTGTAGCTGATATCTTGGTATATATACCATTATAGAGAAATTCGTTCATTAGAATTTGCCTCCAGGATGTATTTAATTCAGCTCGTAGCATGAGAGTATATTCGCCATCCAGGTTTTTCTCCAGCGATGATGTCTTAGCAGCTATTGCTGTTAACGTGATTCCCCTGTAGTTTATTGTTAATGATGTATCTCCTTTTTTTCGGGAATAGTAGTATGCATCCTTGTGTCAGCTTTCTATTGGTTTTTGCATGTATACATTAGTACACGATTCAAGCAGGAAGTCTTAGAATTCATTTAGTTTCCTTTTTATTAAATTAATTATGTGTCTATGTCCTATCTATATTTATCAAAATATAAAAATATATCTCTTGAATTAAAATAGCGTTTCTTATGATTTATTATTTGTTATTGATTTTAATATTGAAATTTCAATATTTATTTTAAAAATGACATATATTTGTACAGATGGTATTAATAAAATCAGTCATTACAATTATATTAATAAACTGACTAGAATATCCACTTTAATTGATTACTAATCATATTATATATTATTCAACTTTCGCTATAAATAATCATTATTTCTTAAATATTCATCAAATATTTGAAGAATATTTGAGAAATAATGATTATTTATAGCGAAAGTTGAATCTCGAATCATTGTTTACAGTATTTCTGATTATAGATGACCTATAGACCTATAGTGCATACCATTATAATGGAATGTTGTATTTGCGGGGAGGTATATATAAAACGGACATATGCTAATACAGACACTTTAACAATACATTTCTTAATATTTTACGACTCACTATTTTTATTCAAAAATTATAATATATTTATATTAGATAACATTATTAATATAAACAAAAGAATATTTTTACAATGAGGGATATATATACATTTTACTTATTATAATATTTCTAGTATTAACTTTAATTTCTATATCACTGTAAATATTACTATAAGATAGAATTACAATTTTATTTGAAGAAAATGAACTCCTAATATACTATGTGTATTACATTTCTTTAGATAACCTTTATTATACATATAATAATAAAGATACTGTGAAAATTTCATCGAGTTTGGATAATTAGTGAGAGGGCTGAACAATTTATAAGATTCAAAATAAATTAAATTCTATATTTTGAGTAAATCGAGTTTAAAGTTTGACTAAATTTATTTTATCTTTTATGGTAATATATATTTATTATTTGTATCGTTGACAATATTTCTAGTATTATAATATTATAGAATACCACACTAACCTAAATTTATTATTAGAATATTTATATTATATTACAAATAATTACACATAATAAGCTAATATTTATTACATTTTTTTAAAAAGAAAATAATTTTGTTTACAAGAAAATCATTTTTTTTAGTATATTTATTTATTTATAATATTATACTATAACAGAATAGCACACTAATATACCAGAATAGCACACTAACACTGATACGCGATTGATCTCCTACTACGTCTTGGCATCTTAAAATTAAATAAATAAATGACGTACTCTCAATTACTTTGTTTATAGTGTTAAAATTACACCCAATTCAATGCGTAAATTTGATATAAATCCGTTAATTATAGATATCGCTAATTGACTTCATATTACATAATAGATTGTATATAACACTGCATTTAAAATTATTAAAAAATATTAACTTATAGATATCATATTATAAGTTTAAAATATGAGTATTTTATTAATTATTAATTATTAATGCTATTTAAAAAAAAAAATGTTTACCAAATAGGTCATGTACTAAACTACCAAATTATATCATTTGTAGATCATAATATGCTCTACAAGATTCAGAGGATATAAAATATATATTAAATAATACTTTTCTCAACAACAAAAATAAAAATTTATTTTCAAATTACAAATGCCGCAATCCACTTAACGTAGCTTTCAGTATTTACTCAAAAACGCCTACAGATAGTAATCAAGATGCCTTTAGACATGCAAAAGATACTCTAATCAGAATATGATAATATTTAATCTAAAGCACTCGATAAAGATATTCAAATTATTGAGCAGGCAAATAAGCTATCCAAACATACAGCCAGTTGGAAATTAATGAATAAGATTAGTGGTCGAAAATTCTTGAAAAGATATATTATCAAAGCAAGAAATAAGGAAGACAGATTAACAATATGGTATGAATTCTTTAAGAAACTCATAGGAGACAAACATGAAATAAATAATACTGAAATATAAGTTATCAACCCTGAAATTATTGATATATCCGTTGGACCTTTTACGAATAGTGAATACAATAGAGTAAAGAATAACCTTATCGATGGAAAAAAACTGGTCCTGATGGAATACCACCAGTATATTGACCCTCTATTAAGACCTAACCAAAACGGGTTCAAATCCGGTATATCTACAATTGCACACATCCTTGCACTGAGAAGATTAATTGAAGGAATTAAAAACCATGATCTAAATACATTTATAATTTATGTTGACTTCAAAAAAGTATTCAATAATATTGATCGCAGAAATATGCTAGAAATTCTAGAGGCATATGGTATACCATCTACCATAACCAATGTAATAGCACTATTCTATGAAAACACTGAAGCGATAATTATAACATCCTATGGCGAAACTGAATTCTTCAAAATGTAAAAGTGTTTGCTACAAGGAGACACTCTAGCACCCTTATTATTTATTATAACTTTAAACTATGTGATGCGTCAAGTAATTGGAGAAAATGAATACAATCATGGTGTTAAGGTAAAAAGAGAAGATGAAGCAGGAAACCAGCAGTCGTTATAACCGTATTAAGCTATGCTGAAGATATAGCACTGATATCTTAAGAACTATACCAAGCTCAAGACTGTTACATATAGTTGAAATAAGAGCTGGAAAAATAGAGCTCACGCTAAATACTAGAAAAACAGAAGTTATCGGATATAACCTACAACAATCCCCATTCATTAAAACAATAAATGGTGAAACAATTAAAGAAGTATCTAATTACAAATATCTAGGATCATGGATAGTAAACTATATAATGGATATCTGAAAGAATGTTAAATCTTGTTGGATACTATATACGTCACAAAGAAGAAATGACCCATAACCTAATACTTTGTACACCCACACGAGGAAAAAGAAGAAGAGGTCGCCAATGGTTTAGGTTTATAAAGGCTCTAAAACTTCAGATTGTCATTGAGGACGTTGATGAAATACGATATGTGATGATGAATGTGGCGAATGGAAGAAACTGTCAAAAGTGGGTCGAGCGAGAGCTCGTAAAGTAAAGTAATTAAGTGTAACTATAGTTCTACCATTTATGTGTAGTACTGATAACGTATTTAAGTTGTATTTTAATATATTAAATTAATTTATCGATATATTAATAAAAACCTGTTCAAAATTATAATAAAGATTCGCTTGGTTATTGCAAAGAATTGGAGTATTATGAAATTGATTATCAATCATGGTCAGGTGTATAAAGTAAATAATATGTATAATTAAATAATAATAGAAATGTAAGATAATATTGATTATAAGGAATTATAAAATAGTAAATGAATATGTATATGTTATGTATATTTATAATGAGCAAGATAGATTACAATTATAAAAAAAGAACAAAAACAAGAACTTAAACTGATTTTTTTGTATAAAACATTATTACCAAGTTTAAAAATGTAATAATAAATAGTCAACATTTATAAATGTGGAAAAATAGTTTGAATTATTGATATCATATTTATAGTTATTGATAAGATCGTAAGGTAATTTTATTGTCAAAATGTCATCATCATTATTCTTTAGCAAAACATATATATAAATATATTTATCCATTATAATACCATGTACTCTTGATTAACTCATCATATTTTAATGAAATATGTATACATATATATTAATATATTAATATAATTATTAGATGCCTAAGTTCATTGGTGGTATTAAG
Source organism: Osedax fenrisi (assembly GCA_964019155.1). NCBI lineage: Eukaryota > Metazoa > Annelida > Polychaeta > Sabellida > Siboglinidae > Osedax > Osedax fenrisi. The sequence goes on along the minus strand of OZ025240.1, from coordinate 77,754,586 downwards.
GTATTAATATTATAATGCACGCGATTTATATTAAATTATATTATTTCATACGCTGCTCGCTGATTGGTTATAGGGTGTCCGTAATGCACCAAGTGTGTCTTATATTGCATTTTGATTTACATTTTCTATATAGAGATCTATAGATATAAGTTTAAAACTTAATTAATATTTGATAAAAAATATAGAAATTGTGTATGGAATTTTTAGAATGCTCTAGTTATTAATAATGTTATATTATATTTTATATTAATATATTTTCATTATGAAAATATATGCTTGAGAAGGTGTTCAGTTAAATTTTATTGATAAATTTAAAATCTTAATAAATATTCAGTTTATTTGATATATTAGTATTTTATTAAATAATAAAAAAATAAATAATACTTATTTAATTATTAATATAATTATGAATATTTTATTCATTACTTTTTGTTGTTGTATGATTTATAGTTACCGATAGTGTTCGTATACGAGCATGACCATATTAGGATACTTCCCTCTATTTAATTTAATTTAATTTTATAATATTTGTTCTTTAATTAATTATAAAAATTATACAAAACAATATTAACCTTATAACTATAACTTAAACATTATCAATAGTGAAATAATTATGTATTTATTAATATTATAAAATATATTGACTGCCATTTTATACTAAATCAATATTAAAACTTTTATAATTATTTATATATTTTCTGAATTCAAAATATAATCAATAGTATCATAAACCTAAAATTAATTATAATAAGCAATTATCAATTATATTGTTTACTTCTATATATTAAAAAAAGATAATATTATAAAGAATATTATACTATTATATATATTTCGATAATTATATACAATTACCTTAGATCAAAAAATAATTTCTAGTTAAACTTACATTATATACAAATTAATATTATTCTCTACCTAAATCGATGAATAGCTATGTAGTAACGTGATGTACGTTTACATCTCGAATAGAGAGGCTTGCCATTCTACCTGCTACATTCACATACACACACATATATATATATATATATATATATATATATATATATATATATACATTATAACTGCATGTGTGGCTCAGTGGCTAAGGCGTCAGACACGGGTTCGACCCTCGTCCGGACCATTAATTAATTTTATAAAATGGGTCTTAAAATATTATTTAGAAGTGATCTTATAGAATTATGTATAAATAAATGATCGGCTCTCGTTAAAACCATGGATGCCTTAATATGATAGCGGCTTCGAAGGGACATTAGAGCCATGTATATATATATGGTTATAAGCGAAAACTTCATCTAAATTCCTGATTGGGATGAAAGGACTCCACCAAATAAAAATAACAATATATATATATACATGAATTTATATATATATATAAATTTATATATATATATATAGCCTTAACATTATATATCATCATCCAGTCACTATGTACTTGCAAAATGAAAACTCTAAAATCCCGGTATTGATGAGTGGAAATTGTGTATTATTCAAAAACTGGACGCCTTTAATGCTACATTGTTACAATGACAAAGACACGTATGCGTATGTTGTATACACATACACGCTTCATTCGAAATGATATTCAATGTTCTTTCTTTCAGTGTTCATCTATCCAAGTTAGTATGATGTATTAACGCTACTAATTAGTTACTAATGTAACTACTTATTATTAAGCTATATTTATATATTGATAAAATGTGTGTACATTATTTTATTATAAATATTAATTGCACTTAAATAAATATATATATATACAATTATATAATTATATTAATTTGTAAACAATTTTCATATTAAAATAAATACATTCATAAGTACATCGTATATCTATGAGGATTATATTCCTTATATATTAGTGTTAACTATATATATATATATATATATATATATATATATATATATATATATATATATATATATATATATATTATATAATATCATATGTAATAATTACTAATATTTCTTTAAATAATATTGATATGACATACAAAATACTAACCTCATCCACGCTTAAATCACTAAACTTTAATAATTAAAAATACACAAATTAATGATACCCCGTTGACATGCTCTCATGATCTAATATATCATGATATTACGCTTGCAAAATTTGAAAAAAAAATCTCTGAATTTTGGGTTATGTTAACTGATTCTAGACTAGTTATTTGCACTGATTTCAAGTATACTTGATTACTCAAGTATACATATATGTATTTAGTTTTTTAGATTAGACCAAGTTTTTTTATTTATTTAACTTTGAAAATGTGTTAACATATCACAAAATTAAGAAAAATTAAGAAAATCAATGGAAATGTAATTTATTTCAATAATATTTGGTATTTTTTATATATAATGGTACTAAATAATTATATATAAATAGTTAATATTATATTAATCATTAATTAAAAGATAATTTAAATTAATGTCAGCTATATGAACATGCTTTAGATCCATTTTAATATACGAATAGTAGGTATACCTACATTGTTAGAAAAAAGAGTTTTCTATACCACCGAAAAATAGTTTTCTAAGTGTCCCTGTATTAGAACTCTTTTTGAGCATTAATCAAATAGAAAACTCTTTTGCATAAGAGTATTCTAATTTTTAATAAATATAAAAACTCTTTACCAAACGAGTATTCTAGCTTTTAATAAATTTAAAAACTCTTTACCAAAAGAGTATTCTAACTTTTAATAAATATAAAAACTCTTTATCTAAAGAGTTTTCTAGCTATTTTTCAATATATTCCATTTTCCTACATATAAAAACTATTTACTAAAATATTATTCTAGCTATTAATAAGTTAAGTTGTTGATGTGGGTTTAGATATAAAATAAAATATTAAAATAAATATTAGTATCTTAGTGTAGTAAATATTATCAAAACATGAAAGTATTAACTCGTATATAACAATATATTATATAATTTCATTTAAGTTAGATTTAAAACATAAATTCAATAATAATAAAATTGTAATATTGAATACAATATATATTGATTACATATTTAATCAATCCCAGTAAACCAAACTGTTAATATTATATGCTGAACATATGTAATTTTTAACATGTTGAACATATTAATTTGCTAATTTTTTTGTTGATGTTGAACATGTTGCATTTTGATTATGTTGAGCATATTTAATTTGTATTGAGTTGAGCAGATGTCATATATATATGTATATATTAAATTAAATCTTTTAATTAAATTAACATTTTATTAATTATAATTGTATTGCATCTCCTTCTTTTTTCTTTTACAATTTGTAAGTTGAGAGTCGATACATTTGTCTATATCTTATATTACTGCATGTTCATGAATTCTTAATGTAACCTCTATGATATATATATATATATATATATATATATATATAATTATTAATATAATTATTAATTAATATATAATTAATATATAAAATAGGGTATACATTTAAACTTTAATAAATATGAATATGAATATTTAACTTAGATTTAATTTATAATACATGTATGTATAGTAAATTAATGTTAACATAATATAAACTAACCAGTTATATATTTATATAATTTTGTTTGGGAAAAATAAATGTATCCTCGTTGACAGCACTGAGAATAATAGCACCACACTTGTTAAATGCAATATATTTAAACATAGAAGAATATTTTTCCCCAATGTTGCATTAACCTAATCTTGATAAAGCTTCAACCTAAATATAGGAATATTAAAACATAGTATTACAGAATATATATATGTAACAAAGTGAAGTTCTTTATATAACTTTATTTCAGCAAATACCTGTATAATAACATAAATAATAATAATAATAATAATAATATATTAATAATAATAATAACGACTATGACAATATGTACCAACCCGGTGAGACGTAGAATCAAAAGTGTATCAATCCCACCGAGCGTTCCTTTTATATGAAACGAATGACACAACATATACACAAACTATAAAAAATATAAATGACAAAACGAATAAAAATGTATACAAATAATAAAACATTTAATTACAAAATAGAAATCCACACATAGCTATGCAATCAACCGAGCGTGAAGCCTAAAACAATTTATGCATGCATATATATATCGATATTACGTAATGATCGAATTGAATTTAATTCAATTCGACATTCATGTATATTACATTAATCGATATATCTGCAGACTTCCCTTTATAACACACACACACACACACACACACACACACACATATATATATATATATATATATATATATATATATATATATATATATATAATACTATAGTATTTACAAAGATTTTCCAAAGTACTTCACAATATCTTTGGTATTTATAAAGGTATAAGTAATACATATATGTACTATAGTAATATATAAATATATGTAGATAAGTATTATAAGTAAGTAATAATTAAGTATAAAATATAAATATATATATATAAATCAATTAATTAATTAAAAAATCGTAATTTATATGCATCAATGGATTAACTGAAACATTTATTTCTAATGAAATATATTATATTAATGAAATAATATTATATAATAATTTATATATATTATATATAATTATTTATTTTAATATTTATAATTCATAATATAATATTATAAATTAATAGTATTTATAGTATTATACACCCTAATTAATTAATTATAATTAATATTTATATAATATAATAATTAATATAAATATTACACACTATATTTAAGATGTTGACAACATTAGTTTCCTTATATTTACACTATTTTCTTAATAGTTAATCATATACATTCAATTACATGGTTATGTAATATTTACATATATGTAATTATATATAATTTAATTATTTTACAAAAATGTTAAATTAATACGTTCAAAATATTACATTTGTATAGAGTTCAGTAGATGTGTAAATTGAACATGTTCAATATATTACATTTGTATAGAGTTCAACAGATGTATTAATTGAACATGTTCAACATATTACATTTGTATAGAGTTCAACAGATGTGTAAATTGAACATTTTCAACATATTACATTTGTATAGAGTTCAAAATATATGTAAATTATTAGGGATTAACAGATTTCGATAAAAAAAATATAATTTTTTTTTATATTATAGTAATTAAATATACAATGAGAGAATAATGTTGTAAGATATATATATATATATTAATATTTATAAATTTATACACCATTTTGAATATATGACAATTCAAAACTAAGAACTGTTGAACTGATAAATATTACATATGTTCAGCATATTATATTAACAGTTTGGTTTACTGGGATATTCAATTGCTACATATTGAATATCGAGCAATTATTCAACATGAATTATAATTGTATTATCAATATAATTATCATTACAATTGTAGTTGATAATTTAGAAAAATCTATAGGATACTTAAATAATTAAAGTTTTTTAAATAAATATTTTATTTATTAAAGCAATATATTAACTTAAATATACAATTAAAAAAATAATTAATAATTAATTTTGATAAACAACAATATAATAAATATATTAAAATAAATAAAAGGTATAATATTTTATTTGTTCAATATTAAATAATTAATATAATTATAATTTAGGTAATATTTACATTAATTCTACAGAAAAGAGTATTATACATTATATAAAAAGAGTATTCTATATTATATAAAAAGAGTTTTCTATATCATATAAAAAGAGTATTCTACATTATAAAAAAAGAGTTTTCTAAATTTTAATAAACGCTGGAAAACTCTTTTGGTAGTTTTTATATCTGTTATGATATGGAATACTTTTTGTATAGTATTTGACCGTATTAGTAGATAGAAAACTGTTTTTAAATAAAGAGTTTTCTACATTATAAAAAAAAGAGTTTTCTAAATTTTATTAAACGCTGGAAAACTTTTTTTTCTAACACTGTAATCAGTTATGATGTATAATAGTTACGTTTCCTTAGTAGGGGAAAGTCTCCGATTACCGACCCCTCCTAATACCGACCCCCTCTCGTATCTCAGTAACTATAAGAGATATTAAAAAATGATATATACATGAACTGTTAGTAATTTAATGATAAATATGAATAAGTATTTTTTTTTTTAATATTTAATCCTACAATTTGTATTTGATCAAATGAAATATTCTGTTTTTACTTTTTAAATATTTGAATAATAACTTTTTTTAAATCATTGTAAATACTTTATTAATTAAAAGAAAACTTAACACTGCACTTAATATTGTATATCAATAAAATGTTTATTATTATTATAAAATAATTTAATTTGAATAAATATTAACCAATATATCTTAATTATAGCAACCCATATTAATTTCCTATTACCGACCACATGTGATTTATAATATCCAAATAAAATAGAGAGGTATTTTACTTTTAAAAATGTTGTAAGTTGTTTGTGTATTATTGATATATATATTTAGGATTCATGATTCCAGTTGATTATATAAATATTGATTAATATATAAATATTAAATAATAATATACACTATTTTATTTTAGGGTGTTGGGGTGTTGTGTATGGGCTCATGGTTACGGGCTGATAGCTGTGCTTGAATATAAATTATCGAGTATCCGGCAAGTAACTACCTATAGACAACACTCAACTCTAACAGCAGGCTCCAAGTGCCACACCCTGGAAACTACTCAGCTAGTAGGCAAATGCTGTGGGGGAGTTCGGAGAGAGATGGGCTCCGCTGAACTACTTGCCCAAGATACGCAAATGAATTCAGAACAATATAACAACTCCATACCGGCTCGGACGTCGACCGGGTTAACAAGGTCCGCGTCATTTATCGCTCATCAGGATAAATATGTAAAATTAGCTACTGATGAAAAAACAATAAAGAAAATTAAGACACGACACAACACGTATATTGGTACTTGGAATGTACGTACTTTACGAGTAGATGGGAAGCTTGAGGAATTAATTCATGAATTAGATCGATATAGATGGAACATATTAGGTCTCAGTGAAATCCGTAAAAAAGGTATAAATGAAATACAAACGCTGGAGGGACACAAACTCTATTATGTCGGAAATGAATCAAAACATATAAATGGTGTAGGCTTCATTGTCAATAAACAGATAACAAGTACGGTTATGTGTTTTAATGCGATCAGTGACAGAATAGCTATCATTAGACTACAAGCAACACCATTCAATATTTCAATAATCCAGGTATATGCGCCAACAACTGACCATTCTGACGAAGAAATAGAAGTATTTTATAATAATTTACAAAATGTCATTAAAACAGTATCGAAGAAAGATATACTAGTAATTCAAGGAGATTGGAATGCTAAGATTGGTAAAGATACAATTCAGATATGGGGACAAATTTCTGGAAAATCATGCAATAATACAACTAACGAAAGAGGTCATCGTCTTCTGGAATTTGCTAAAACAAATGATTTAATAGCAGTAAACACATTTGGTTCACACAAAAACTCTAGAATTCAAACATGGCATAGTCCTGGAGGTTTATATCACAATCAAATTGATTACATATTTGTGAGTAAACGTTTCTCCACGAGTGTAAATGTAAACAAAACAAGATCATTCCCAGGAGCAGATATCGGTAGCGATCATGACATGGTATTAATGAAGTTCACTCTTCGACTAAAAAGTCCAAAGAAAAATAAATTTGCTAGAAATAAATTCAATCTTGACAAACTAAAAGATGCAGGAATAAAAGAAATATTTAAGCAGCAGATTGAAAATAAAGTAACTGAACAAAAATTAAATGTTAACGATAATATTGAAGAGAGTATACAGAAACTAAACAAACTTATTATTAATACAGCAGATGAAGTTCTAGGAAAGTACAGAGAGAAAAAGAAAAGTTGGATAACAAATGAATTGCTAGACATGTGTGATCTGAGAAGAAAATTAAAAAAGACGAAACATGAACCAGGAAGTAAATACAAGACTATCAATACTCAAATAAAAAGAGACATGAAAAAGGCAAAAGAAAACTGGATAAAACAAAAATGCGCAGACTTAGGAAACTGTCTAAACAGGAACAATTCAAAGAAAGCATACCAAATCGTTAAAGACCTAACAAAAAGGAAGAATAAAATCGCTGTAAACATACAAGACAAAGACGGAAAATGTATCACTGATAAGGAAGATGTTTTGAAAAGATGGACAGAGTATTGTTCAGAATTATATAAACATCAAGCCAATGGAGACAAGTCACTACTTAATGTAAAAGAGCCAACAAATCAAGAAAACTTTTCAATTCTGGAATCTGAAGTTGAAGCGGCTATACAATCCTTAAAAATTGGAAAATCACCGGGTGTTGATAACATCCCAGCTGAACTATTGAAAGCTGGAGGACATATACTAACAAAAATATTTACAAATATATGTAATTACATATGGGAAACAGGAATATGGCCTTCTTGCTGGACAAAATCTTTGATAATAAGTCTGCATAAGAAAGGAAGTTTCCAGAAATGCGAAAACTATAGAACAATTAGTCTTATTTCACACTCAAGTAAAATTATGTTGAAAATAATCCTACGCAGACTACAGCACTTCACAGAAGAATTTTTATCAGAAGAGCAGGCTGGTTTTCGCAAAGGAAGAAGCACAAGTGAACAGATTTTTAATCTCAGAGTAATTTCAGAGAAGTACTCGCAACATAATAAGCCACTATACCACGTTTTTATCGACTTTAAAAAAGCTTTCGATCGTGTTTGGCATAGTGCATTATGGTCTACAATGAAAAGATTCAATATCAACTTAAAATTAATTGAAACTATAGAAAACCTATATAGTAAGGCAGAAAGTGCTGTATATATTGATGGAAAAGTTGGAGAATGGTTCCGGACAACAACAGGAGTGAGACAAGGATGTTTACTTTCGCCGACGCTATTCAATATAATGCTTGAACAAATTATGAATGACGCTCTAGATAAACATGATGGAACAGTAAATATTGGTGGAAAGATTATAACTAACCTAAGATTCGCGGATGATATTGATGCCTTAGCCGGATCGGAAAAAGAATTACATAATTTGATAACATTAATCGATAATACTTCACGTTCTTATGGTATGGAAATAAATGGTACAAAAACGCAATTAATGACGAATTCTGAAGGTAGATTTACATCTAATATTAGTATAAATAACACACCATTAAAAGTAGTTGATTCATTTAAATATCTAGGAGCGATTATTGATGACAAAGGTTCTAAAGCTGAAATTCTATCTAGAATTGGTCAAACAATCGCAGCCTTATCAAATTTAAATGTAATATGGTATGACACTTCGCTACATCTTAAAGCCAAAATTCAATTAATGCAATCTCTTGTGAATTCAATATTCTTATATGCATGCGAAACTTGGACACTAAGTAAAGATCTGCAAAAACGAATACGTGCTCTAGAGATGAGATGCCTTCGGAGATTACTAAATATTAACTATAAAGATAGAGTCACGAACGTGGAAGTTAGAAGACGGGTAACATGTCAAATCGGCCCACACTCAGAACTATTAGCAAAGGTTATTGAAAAGAAACTCAAATGGTTCGGTCACGTTATTAGGTCTGACACAATATCAAAAACAATTCTGCAAGGAACTGTTGACGGTATAAGAAGAAGAGGACGACCGAAGTTACAATGGCAAGACAATGTTGTCGAATGGACTGGCATGGATATTGTAAAAGCAATGAGAGCGACGATGAGCAGAGAAGGATGGAGAAAAGTTATATGGAATTCAACGGCGCCCCTACGGCATCCAAATGCTATGGGATAGGTTAAAGGTTAAAGGTTAAATTTTAATATAGGGGAGGGAAGGAGGTAGTGGCCGAGGAGGGATAATGGCCGTTTTAATTAAAGCTTAAATGGTGCTTGATAGGATAAAAAGTTATATATACAATATTTAGATAATCCAAACATCTATAATATATAGTAAATTTTTTTTTTAATAATTAATTAATTACTCTAATTTATTATATAATCATTTTTTTTTCAAATTTTGACAAAAAACATGATTATATATATTTAAGCTTATTTATATGTAAGAGTATGTGTATGTATATAATTAAATCATTGAATCAAATAAGGTACGTATGCATCATACATATATTATTTAATATTACATAACTAACAAAATATAAATCTAATACATTACGAGATACCTATCGCATTTTCTGGTACTAGCGCCCACTACTAGAGCCTTGCATTATTTTAGGGCTTTTTTTAATGCCTAATTAAACGTTTATATCAGGGGTCGCGCTAATGTGCAGTCAACGCAAAAATGGGAAGTCAATAATATATTTGTGCAGTCAATTTTTCAATTTTGTGCAGTCAATTTTTCAATTTTGAACAACAATATTTGTATTATTCTAATTAATTTTTGGAGGCATTATGTAAGATGCATACCATGCGGAGAGTTTCCCGACATTTTTACATTACTAAGCACAAAAAGATCACCAATAACAACAGATTGAGGTGTAATATATAGAAAAGAGACAATTATGAAGCATCTAAGTTCCGAATATCATAAACAAAAATGTAAACATTAATGTATTATTTATTATCAAAAAAAGATTAAAGGGATAAAACTATCAGATAAGACACCACTCTCAAACTATATATCAAAGGCAAATAGTAATTTAGCTTATAATATAGGATCGTTATTGATCATCGTGTATTATGATGAAAATAAGTTGGTTTTACCTGAATATTCTTTCCCTACTAGAGCAGTTGTGAATATTATGGCATCCAAATTTAAATATAATTCTAATGATAATATTATTACGAATACCGATTTACAATAGTTGACGCCCCCATACGCATAACGAATTATTATAATAGATACATATATGGAAAAATTACAACAAAAATCAAAAATGCTACTGCAATATCTATTCGGTTAGACGGTAGTCAAATATACTATAAAGTCCTTCGGACGATCTTTGCGGTAGTGTAGACAGGACATATGTTAATAAGATATAGGACACACTTGCGAAATTAATAGATAAAGTTGGAAACACATCGTTTATATTTTTAGGTGTAGGAGAACCTCTGGAACGTGGATCTCTTGGGATAATTAACACAATGATTACATCAATGGATAATCTTCTTGGAAGTAACGTAACAAATTTAATAATGAAAGAGGTTTCATCGTTGATGACAGGTGGTACATCTGTAAATACAGGACATAATAATGGTTTATGGAAGATATTTCAAGCTTATAGATTGGAGAAGTTCAATGAGCCCGTAGCTCCTCTACTTATAATATGGTTGTATGCACACACACACGTCAAGTCTGGTATGGAAGGCAGCAAGCAATGAAATACCAGAAATTAAAAATATGATGACGACATTAAGTAGTATTTCATCATATTTCGCTAAATTTGGAGTCAGGTGCAGATAGTTAAAAAATATTACAGATTACAATAACCTTATTGTTTGCTCATTTCCAAAAAATATTTTTAATACGATGGAGTTAATTCACTCATCAACTAGTTGAAAGCATATTAAAATCATGGAATGCATTAATAATTTATTTTAATTCAACGATATGCAATGAAGCCCGTGGATTTTCAACGTATCTTTGCAATAAACATAATCTTCATCTATTATGCTTTATAGCCGATGTACTAATTATATTCCCTCGATATCAAAAAAATATGCAATCCGATAACTACGATATGTAATATTCATCAATAACTCAATAATAATGAGGTTTTTCATATTTATATATTTAACATTGCAGAATACAATGCCCCTGCTATTCAGAGTAAAATAAATAATGTTTCATATTTCATAATATTTTGTAACTTTAATAGATTATTATGAATATATACCTACATTATTAATAACCGATTTAATTGGCGGGTGTGTTACTAAATTAATCGAATCAATTGAAAAAATAATGGTACTCATTACTTGAATGGTAGGAGTTGAAGTATCTATTGAGTTGAAGAGAACAAATAACCGTGAAGTAGGCATCATTTATATGTATCTGAAATAAGATATATATCTGCAATAAAAGTAGAACTTATAAAACGTTAGTAAATAATATTAAAGAGTGATTTACTACAGATGAAAATATATTTTCAAAACTTGAACATTTTATTAAATTAAAATAATAATTAAATATAAAGCAAGTACATACATTGATAAGTGATGATCTGAACTTAGATATTTATCCTTACAATATAATGATTTATTATTACATTCATAAATTAATATATTCAGCAAATACAATATTCGTGAACTTATTATAAAGCTATCAATGTATGTATGAAATAGACATAAAATATACCTAATATAAATTTATTATTTTCTAGTATGGAAGAAATGTCTACATTGTATTGTACATATAGTATAATTATGTGCGCTAAACCACACAGTGCCGATGTGGAAAGAATTATATCTGCAAATAATGTGCTTAAGTCTGTACATAGAAATAGAATGAAAATAGAAACTTAGAATAATCAATTATTTATTCATTATAATTTGTCGGATCGTGAAAATGGAATCCAAGACCTGCGGTATTAGCTTGGTTAGTTATTTAATTAAAAAGTCATTCATGATATTTTAGCCATCATTTAATGAAATTTCAGATTAACCTAAAATTGTTAGGATAAATAAACGAAATCATAGACAACACAAAAGAGTGCATGGTAAAACACAAGAGTATTTCAATGCTTTTTTTTCTGGTGCAGGAAAATATCAAGGAGAAGAAGAAAATGAAATTCCTTTTAAAACAATAAAATTCTAAATATAGCACAATAAATAATAAACGTCTTATCTTTATAATATATTTCATAGTCAATCGTTTTTACTCTAATTATCAGTATTTCAGCTTAGATGCATATATATTTCCTACCATAATAATATATATATATATATATATAACTATTATAACTATACAATACTAATTGATAACTAATTATTAATAATTATATATGTAGAAAAATATGTGCAGTCAATATTATTCCTTAATGAGACCCCTAGGGGTTTATATTATTATATACCAGCTGGTTTATATTATTAGGATAAACACTTTATATATAAAAGTGAAATCACAGTATTCTAGAACTATAGGATGTCTAGTTAATACAAAAAAAATAAGAGCCTAAAATTCAGTATTTATCGATATATTAGAAATCTTCTGAGGTATATTAATTATCGGCCACTACCCCCTTCCCTCCCTTAATTATTATAGAGATTAAATTTAAATTTAATTTTACTATTAAAACATTAATTCAATACAAAATAAATGCATGCATGGATTAATTATATTTATGTATATATATATATACTATTTTTATTAGATATTATAAAACTACAATTATTTATACCCAAATTATTTTAGGGGGTCGATAATATGAGAAGATATGGGGTATTAGGCATATGTATCCGATTACCGACCCCTGTTTATTCTTGTAAATATAATAATATCAAAAATTTAAAATAGCTACATTATTATTACTCTAATTACAAAATTTTAAATAAATATATTCAATATATTGAATCATTTATACCAAATAATCACTTAAGAGTCGGTAATCAGAGACTTTCCCCTGTCTATCTTTCATCGTTGAAATGTGCTGCGCTCTCCTCACTCTTCAGTATTTTCACCAAAGTTATCAGGAAAATAGTTTGGATGTGCACTGAGAAAATAATTTGGTATAGACATACTAGCACCGAAATCTCTAAAACATATAAGCAACATATTCACAATATTTACATATTCTATATTTCTATATTTCGGAGAACATTTTTTTAATTCTTTAAGACTTCAATTCCACCCAATCTCTTAATATCTCTTATACATAAATAATAAATAGGTTTTGCCAATTAACTACATAATAAGTGGCCATTTAAAAATTCCCTATTTTAATTTAGCTCAACTCATGTGCTGATGTATTTATTGTAAATGGGGAAAATATTGACATTCCTTATCCAAATAATTTACAAAATTATTTATTAATCAAGATTAATGTAAACTGAATGTAATAGGATGGCATCTGTATTAATAAGCGTTTGTAATTTAACATTGTATAAGATTGTAAATGCTCTCTAACTGTTAAATAACGCTGTTTATAATGATCAACATCGACATGACTATATCACAAGCATCGGTATTTTGTGTATAATGCTTGATGTTCCAAATGTATCCATTAAGTCTCAACATCTCTGTCAAGTATAATCATGATTATTATGCATAATATGTTAATAAATCCAGTAGAATATACGTATTGCTTTAGCTTTCATTCATTTGTATTAAGTATATCATGGGATATATCATGGGAAGAGATCTAACAGTATTACCATTATAGAAATACAGATTTTAAACTGTTATTTGACAAGTCTATGCATATCATCTATTATGGTTAATAGGATCATTAGGCGCATTATGCCTAAACACATGTCAATATATTAATGAACCTTTCTTGGAAAAGAATTTATGAAATTCATTTTCACGACGACGGTACAAGACAAAGGTATATTCTGGAAAAAATTAATTTAAAATATTAAATAAAATAGTTAAGTCTTGTTGAAAAAGTTAAATAGGAATATCAGTAGGTTATAGTAGGTTATCAGTTTAGTTATCAGTATACTGATAGGGTATATCTATCGGTATATCCTACTATGTGTTACTTGTCATAATGCATACATATAGAATATTCGTATATGTTAATGTATATATATATATATATATAAATTAATATGCGTATTATATATATATATATATATATTGTATATAATATATATAAAGTATATAGTAATTATTATACATATTTACATCTATACACCTACTAATATGTATATTCCTATATGTATTTCAATCTCCTGAAAATTTTCGGAATTTGATAATTTAAAAAAAAAATTCAAAGTGAAATAAAAAAACTTGATCTGATCTGAAAAAAATTTATTATTTCTAATCTCTGCAAACAATTAGTATAGATACATTAATGAAACCCAAACCTTCAAAATCATATTAACCAGTGTTATACTTTACTGAAATAAAATCCACTCTCCGTGATAACTATTTTTATAATGTCTTACAAGATGTAAATTGTAAGTTAAAACAAAACTAATTTATAAAGTATACTCATCTACCTCCCTCTAAAATAAAACTACATATACACCTATACTTTATTTAATGAAGTTACAACTGTGATCCATGCATATGCTTTATAATATAATATACGTATTAGTGACATCAACTTTAAATTGTAATACTATATTACCCACTACCTCAAATTCAAATAATTATGAAAACTAGCTTCGTAAATAACTTTAAATATACTATTTAGTAAATAGTATTTACTATGGATAAGATGGATACTAAATTACATGTATACGTATTATTATTTACCTTATCCTTAATAAATACTAATATATATATATATATATATATATCATTTTATTTAATGTTTCAAACTTTTTAGTATGCGTTCTCTTCTATATTTTTTTTATTTTTGTACCTTTATTTTCATTTTTCACTATCATTAAATTATTTTAAAATCAATACTATATAATATTATTTAATATTAGTATATTATTATAATATTTTAGATAGATCTAGATAAATTATTATATATGTTTAACAATATATTTATATTATAGAAGATATATATACGTCATCTATGAATATCCGAACTATGGCCTATATGTGATCACGGACAACTCTATCGAATTTATAATGAAATTTAATAAATCAGAAAATGGCATAGATCATGTAACTTCTTCTAGGAATATTTTATATTGGACAGTACGAGGTTATGTATTTCTATTTTTTAATTTGTTCTGAGAAAATTTATGATAGAAATACTTTCAAGAAATATTTCTATATAAATGCGCATTGATACGCAAAATACATGTACTATTTAATATTAACAATTCTATTAATATATCATAGGTCATATAGATCACATAGGTCACATAGATCATATTAATTTAATACTTTGTATACGATTGTGTATAAGCTGACGTATATATATATATATATATATATATATATATATATATATATATATTATAATGTTCTATATTATAATTCATTGTCTAAATATAACATACCACAGTTATGTTATAACACTTTCTGATTAATATAAGAAAACAACATCAAAAGAATAATAACTTAAATAATATTGAAAATCATAAAAATAAAAATTATTATGTAATTATATATTAAACATTTTAATTGATTTAATGCATTATTGAGTGAGTTATGGATATTTAACTAGATCAATTCTTTAAAATAATTATTCAGAGTAAATCGATTTTGAAGTTAAATTACAAATTATTACAAAATTAATAACATTAAATTTATTAAATATATATGAAAAGAACCATATCTCTATCATATGATCTATTATATACCTATATATAAATAAAAATACCCCATCGAGCTTAATGATTATTAGTAGAAATAAACGACCATTATTCCATGAAATACTGCAGTATACTCCAATATTTATATATATATATAGAAATACCTATATATATATATATATATATATATTGTTTTTTAAATTACATCTTTTATATATCAAATTATAAATTATAATTATAATTTTATATATAAAATAATGTTGAAAAAAAATTATTATTTATATTATTAAACATTGTTTTATTAACAAAAGCGTATTTTGATAGTAATAATCGATGTAACACATTGATTTTTAACAATCTAAATATAACATATCAATTTTTATAATATCACAAAATAATAAAATATGAAAGTGTTGTTATGTATGCTTTTGCACCATCTCGCCTCTATATCCTGCGTATTAATTATACCTTGGCAGCTGAGAAAGCACTTTATTACGCTCGTACGCCGAGACGAGGTACGGTTGATTTTGTGTACCAGTACACGAAGTTAAAGCTTGACCAGGAACCCGAATGTATTCTAATGGGAATGGGGCAACTATATATCATGATGTACGACGTCACATCAAAAACGTTAGTAGAAAGTTACGTAACATTCACTACGAATACCTATAGGTATATATCTATATATAGATCACACGATACTTATTGGATGACTAATAACATAACTATTCATACATAATTTGTAATAAAATATATTTTACTATGTTAATTAGCTGCCAATGATTACTTAAATCATGTTTAATATGGAATCAGTTTAAGTGCTGGTGTCATATAATACTTCATCCGTATCGTAACAATCGTCCCTGGTGGTCAAACAAATCGCTCAAATCATATATAACTGAAAATGCGTATAATGTTTTTTAATTAAAATAGTATACTATATATATATAGAGATAATATTAGATTACAAAAGTATAGTATTATAGTATATATATATATATATATATATATATATATATATATATATATATATATTATAATCATAAACAATTTATCAAGTTGGTGTGTCATATAAAACTTTAAAATATTATTTCTAACAACTTTTTTTAATTATTTTTATATTTAGAACTCCATATAATAATATATAGTTTATTAGGTAAACAAAATAAATAAATAAACAAAAATAATGAAGACAAAATAGATATAAATTGATACCCAACACGACATGTGACAACAATTAACATTGGTTTATAATTAATAAAAAAACGCCTTGGTTTATACATGCCGTACATATATAATACAATTTGTGTGTGCCTATTTTGTAACATAAATATATATAAATATGTTATATAATAATATTATATTATGAAATATAAGTAGGATGTATGTATGATTAACTTTTAATTATAATTACCTATAGGTATATAGTATATATATACTATATATATATACTATATACTATATACTATATACCATACATATATACTATATACCATACAAAATTATTAAAAATCATCAAAGCGTCAATAGATATTGAGTTAAAAATAAAGAAATAATTAAAAAAATGAGATATAAGCTTCTACATTTTATTTATCACACTAATTTGATAACATGCGTATATTTATAATAAATATTAGAGATACTAATATTTACTTTTAAATGAATAGTATACATAATTTTAATTAAATATTTTGGTGATACAAATTATAAATTAAGGTATCGCCGGAACTTAAATTGCACACGTGTATTATTTTTAATTTAAATAACTATAGTATTATATGCTTATTTATTAATTATATTAATAATAGTAAATTATAAAATGTATAACACTTAATATAAGAATAACAAACAGTATATACACAACATATGTTTAAATAACAAAATTAATAATATTTGAAAATGTTCAACACAGTTAGTTTTCTTCATATTTGATAATTTTATAATTAGATAATATTTATTTAGAATGTAATATATATATATATATATATATATATATATATATTTCAGACAAAATGTATACCGAGCAGAGCTAACAGATGATATGAGTATTAAGAATTTAGTCCTCGTTTATAATTTTGTAGCTACAGATTATTCAAATAAAATGTTGGCACTAGCAGGCTCCCGAGAATGTCATAAACCTAAAGGTTAGTATACTATAGGATAACAATAGCATGTAGTGGAACAACCGTTATATTGCACACTCTACAAACACGTTCAAGAATAACCGTGCGATTATTACACATTTAATAACATTAAATAATTAGTAGGTAATATTAAAATAATCAATTAGATGTAAATTTCATTTGTATATATATATATTATTATTATTATTATTATTATTATTATTATTATCAGATTTAGGCAATTCCAGGGTAATTATAGAAGCAGTGTTTCTTATCGAGACAATTACCACTTTATTAACATGATAAGTTTCATTATAGATAAGAATACTAAATAAATAATAAATTTATAATATTATAACTTCCTATTTAGGAGAGGGAAGGGGGTAGTTGCCGAGGAGGGAGTAGTGGCTGTTTTAATTAACGCTTAAATGGTGCTTGATAGGATAAAAAGTTCTATATACAATATTTAGATAATCTAAATATCTATAATATATAGTAATTTTTTTTTTTAATAATTAATTAATTACTCTAATTTATTATATAATCATTTGTTGTCAAATTTTGACAAAAAACATGATTATATATATTTATGCTTATTTATATGTAAGAGTATGTGTATATATAATTAAATCCTTGAATACAAATAAGGTGCGTATGCATCATAAATATAATTATTTAATATTACATAATTAACAAAATATAAATCGAATACATTACGAGACACCTATCGCATTTTCTGGTAGTAGCGGCCACTACTAGATCCTTACCTTATTTGAGTGCTTTTTGTAATGCCTAATCAAACGTTTATATTATTAGAATAAACACTTTATATATAAAAGTGAAATCACAGTATTCTAGAACTATATGATTTCTAGTTAATTCAAAAAAATAAGAGCCTAAAATTCAGTATTTATCGATATATTAGAAATCTTCTGAGGCATATTAATTATCGGCCACTACCCCCTTCCCTCCCCTACATATATTTGATTTAAAAAAAAATAAAATGAAACTTATCATGTAACTAAATGTAATCATAATGTAATAATGTAAATACATCAAGAATAAAATATAATAAAATAAAACATAGAGAACCTAAATAGGAGAAAGCAAGATAATATTTAAATATAAAAGAAACTAAAAGAAACAAGAGAAAAAAAGAAACAAATATATTAGATAAAATATAGGTAAAATGATATAATAAAAATGAAACATATTATAATACTGAAAATATTTAAATAATTTTTTTTTTAATACTGATATGTTATAATTAATAATATATATTTTTGTAATTTATATTATGTCAGAAAGTAATACATGTAAAAATAATAAAACAATTTTTTAAAAAAGAATTACAGAGTGAATTCCATAAATAGGGACCAATAAGTATAAGGCAATGCGAACATATATTTAATTGTGATGAAGGAATATTAAAGTTATTTATGTAGCGTATTGGATATATTCGTATTAACATATTAGATTTTTTACTAAAATTATTGATTATTATTTCACGGTGAACATTATTATATACTTTAAACATGAATTCACAAGTATTATATTTAACTAATTAGTCATATATATGACTTAAGTCATTGAAAGGTAGTATATTTTTGACTTTAAATAAATCCTTAGTATGATAAAGATAATTATCTAAACCTTAAGGTTTAATATATATATATATATAATACGAATACTTATTTTTTGTAAAATATTGATGCATAATGCGTTAGTCTTATAAGTATTACCCCATAATATTATACAATATATATGACTTAAGTCATTGAAAGGTAGTATATTTTTGACTTTAAATAAATCCTTAGTATGATAAAGATAATTATCTAAACCTTAAGGTTTAATATATATATATATATAATACGAATACTTATTTTTTGTAAAATATTGATGCATAATGTGTTAGTCTTATAAGTATTACCCCATAATATTATACAATAATTAATATGTGGTAACAAATTGAATTATATACATGCAGTAAGGCCTTTTGGTTTACAAATTTCGAAATTATATTAGTTTACTAATTATTTTTTTAATTTATTTTTTAGATATAATATGTGTTTCCAATCTAAATTCTGATCAATTATTATACCTAAAAATTATGTAGATTTAACTCTAGTTAAATTTATATTATTTATTGAGATATTAATATGGGATAATTTATTATTGAATAACATATAACAGGTTTTATTAATATTTAGAAATATATTATTAATATATAAAACCTAACCTAAAGTAAGTCTATTTGAAATAAACCATTTATATATACTTAATAATTCCTTTTTTATTAGTGTATCTAGAAATACTTGATTACAATCATCGAAATACAAAGTAGTATCATCGGCAAAAATAGTAAAATTGCATATTGAAGATGAACATATTAAATCATTAATATAAATAAGAAATAAAATAAGACCTACAATTGTTACTTATGGAACATCAATTTTAACTTTAATTTTATCAGATAACTAGTTTTTAAAGTTAATAGTCTGATATCTATTTGTAAAATAACTTTTTTTACATTTTAAGGAAATTCCACGTATACGTGGAATAGGTATATATATATAAAATGGTATATATATAAATCGTATATATACCTATATTTTCTAGTTTACTAAATAAAATGTCATGATTAACTGTGTCAAATGCCTTTTTAAGATCAATAAACATAGCTGCACCTATTTTAGTATTTCTAAAGCTATTGCATATTTGAGTTTGAAGATTAAAAATCGCATGAGTAGTATTTAAATTTGTTCTAAAACCGAACTGGCTATTAGATAAAATAATAAAGTGATTTAAAAACGAATAAAAAGTAACATAAAATACTTTTTCTAAAATTGTTGAGAATTAACTTGTAAGTGAAATTGGACGGTAATCAGTAAATAATGTTGTATCACCATTTTTAAATAAACGAATTATTCTAGAAATGTTCAATATAGTTGGTACAATACCAGTTTCAAGAGATAAATTAATTAAATAAGATAAAAGAGTTATTATATTAATTGCAATACATGTTAATAACGTTAGGATAGATTTTAAATTTAATATAATTTAAAAAAATTCATTTTCATTACATGAAGTAATAAATAAACTATTGATATTAGGTGGTTTTAAGAAATATTTGTAATCATCGACATTATCCTTACTAATATTTTCATCTAATTCAATACCAATATCTTTAAAAAATATATTAAATGTATTAGTATTTTAGATGGATCTGTGATTTCAATTCCACATGATTTAAATGTATCAGGGAGTGCACCCATTGGGTCAGGCTTTTTTTATTCATCACATTATTAAAAATATCCCAAGTATTTTTACTGTCAGAGAAATTTTGAAGTTTATCTGAATAATATGATCTTTTAGTATTACGATTTAAATTAGTTAAGGAATTTTTAAACAACTTGTACTTGAATAAGTCATTTTCATTATTAGTTAATTTATATTTTTTATAAAGTTTTTGTTTAATCCTACATTTTTTTTTAATTTCTTTTGTATTCCATGAAATAAATTTTGTTTATATTTTCTATTTTCATATATAGGGTAATACATATTAAATTAATGAATACAAAAAAATCAAAAAATAAATTCCATGAAGTTTCAGAATTATCAGTTTGAAAAAATTCCAGTTGACAGTTTTTAAAAAATTTGAAAAATGATAAACAGTAACATCATTAATTAAATTATGTTTAGTATTATATTTAACAATTAACAATTAACAATTAATTGTATAATATAATAAATTGTATCATCAATACATTTAAGGATTTAATAACATTTATTAATTAATTTTAATAAATTTTAATAAATATATGGATATACAATAACAATTATTAATTAATTTTAATTCATTTCTGCTATTTATGTAATATAAAATATTTGTAAGAAAAAAAAATATCTTATATAATAATTAATTTCTATAATTTGTATCAATATACAATACTTCTATTTATATATAATTATTTTTTATATTTTGTATACAATAAGTTTCTTATAAAGAGGTTTTTCTTATATTTTTATTATAAGATTTTCTTATAAAGAGGTTTTTTAATGTGGAAAAGGTTGAATTCCAACCAAATGTGTGAATTATTTTCTTATAAAGAGGTTTTTCTTATAAAGAGGTTTCTTATAGAGAGGTTTTACTGTATATATACATATATATATATATATATATATATATATATATATATATGTATGTGTGTGATATCTATATACTCTATAGGTAGAATATTATAATATAGGTATATAGGTATATATATATATATACAAATGATATATTTAAAGTTAATTTTCCATTTAAATAAGTACTATTATTTTCCATTTAAATAAGTACTATTATTTTCTGGATGGTATTTATTATGTATTAGTAATTCCCTTTTTTTTAAAACATGATAATAATTGAAACGGTTATTCTTGAACTGATTGTAATGAAGGTAAATATTCATTCACCCATATATATTTATATATATATATATATATATATATATATATATATATATATATATATATATATATATAGATATATACATGTGTGTTTATACATATTACAATATTTATAATGGATGGCAATCTATTTTAGAATACGGTTATAATATAACTTACACAAGTATTTTTTTTTAGAATTTATATTATCTATAGGATGATATTACCTATAGAAATAAATGTGTGTATATATATATATATATATATATATATATATATATATATATATATATATATATATATATAGTATTAATACAAATATAAGTAATAATATATGTATGCATGATTTATATTAGTGGGTATTAAATTGAAATAAAACTGAACATAAAATCCTAAGGGTACCTTTGTTCGGTGGGGTAGGTGAATTCACGTTCAAGATTTGCTGTTATGTTTAGCCAGCTGATCTTATTCGTGTGTTTGCTCCCTTGTATCGAGTATTCAATACGATCACAACACCACTAATGTTAAGGTATATCAATTCGTGTGCATATAAATATATAAATTTAGAGGAGAACCATGTGATAAATGTGCATGGAGAATGTAGAGTTATGTAATATGTATAAATTCTACTTTCGTATATTTGTTAATTTTATGTAGGTTATTCCTATATGTAAATTATATTGAATCTTTTTTCTTGTAAAACCTATAGATGTTATGTAATAAACCTGAATTAATCCTATATTTGTTAATTTGTTGTTTTTGTAATTGTAAAAAGTGGGCGTAGTTTATAATTGTATTAACTTAAATAATAGTATTATACTTTGTCAATGTTATTATAACTTGATATGCTTGAATAATAAGTAAACGGAACTTTCGCTATTAAGTTTGACAAGATGGAAGACCAAGTTTCCTCCTGTATATTATACACATGTGTAGTGCACTATCGTGTATAGACAATATATAAATAATCAGCAACACAGTCTCTATTGATGAGGATAAATATATATAATAATCAACATAATGAGGAAAAGAAACGATAACAAACGATAATAAAATAATACTAATACTAATTTAGATTTATATAGAATGCAGTGCTGCCTACGTAATACATCTATACTATTATCTACGTATTTTCATATACATATACAATACACATTCACTTAACGACCTATGAGTGACACCAGCCTACATGTATGTGTATATATATTTTATTAGTTAACTATTGTATTTCTATAAATTAAATATGTCCGTTGTGCAAAGGTTGATAAGCTTTACTATAATAATTACTTATAGGTAGGAATAAGAATTACTTATACACCGTGTACTGTACTGTACTCATGACTATGCGCATGCGATAATGTCTATCGAGTTTAATAATACAGTAATAACATATAGGATTATAATAACAATATATATACCTAACAACTTCCTCTTTACATTATTTAAAATTCAGATAAGTTTACAAGTAATATTAATTATTATAAATTAATTTATATGAATGAATGAATTGGTTTATTTAAAACACCGAATATAGCGAAAGCTATCGACTTTAACAATAAAGTAATAACATATAACAAATTCCTCTTTACATTATTTAAAATTAAGATAAGTTTACAAGTAATATTAATTATTATAAATTAATTTATATGAATGAATGAATTGGTTTATTTAAAACACCGAATATAGCGAAAGCTATCGACTTTAACAATAAAGTAATAACATATAACAACTTCCTCTTTACATTATTTAAAATTCAGATAAGTTTACAAGTAATATTAATTATTATAAATTAATTTATATGAATGAATGAATGAATGAATTGGTTTATTTAAATCACCGAATATATCGAAAGCCTTAACTGGTTTATAGCATAATCTAACATAACATGACGTGTTTATAACATAATATAGGAAAACAAATACATATAAACGAGTTGATTTTAAGATTTGTAGTTAATAATATATAAATAAATCATATCTGAATACAAAGGTATTATATAGAGTTAAAGTGATTCTTTAATTTAATATTAAAACAATACGAAGATTGGATATTGCGTAGATAGTATTGTAGAATATTCCATGTAGGAACTACGTAGGAGAATTGAAAGCATTTCGAGTAGTACCTCCTTCTAACAGAATAGCATCCGATGTTCTAATATGTCTCAATATCACTCGACGTTTCAGAAGTTTGTTGAGATATCCAGGCTTACCTATTAATAATGTTTTTTTGTGCTAAGCATACACGGTGCTTGCATCGCTTTCTAAATTAAAGCTACTTAAGATTATGTTGGTACATATCTGTAAGCATATGGTCGTGGTGATTAACATTATAAATACGTCGTATAGAAGCGCGAATAATCCTGTCTACTTTTTTTATATCAGTGCTATTTGTGTCACTAAAAAGTGATCCACAGTAATCTATTCTAGATAATACAAAAACATTAATAAGTTTTCTAGTAATACGCGTAGAGCAATATTTTCTAATATGTAGCAAATAAATAGAAAATAAAGGCCCTAGAACCGAACCATGAGGAATCCCACTTGATATATTATTAGGGGGAGAAATAAAATCATTGATTTTAACAGATGAAGTACGATCGGTGAAAAATGAAATTAACCATCTGAGAGGAGATACTTCAATTCCAAGTTCCTTAATGATAATGATAATAAGGACATTGTGATTCAATGTATCGAATGCACTCGAGAGGTCAACAGTAATTGTGCACAATGAGAAGAAATAAGCGATTTATACAGCGTATCAGTAATATGGTTGAGAGCAGTTTCAGTAGATTATGACTTCCTGTATGCACTCTGGAAGGGCGCAAGAAAATTGTTATATTCAAGATAATATATTAGCTGGCTGCTTACAATACGTTTCATAATCTTACTGATAATCGGAAGTTGGGATATCGGTCTGTAATTTGTCATAACATCATGATCGAGTGATGTTTTCTTCGGTATAGGTTTGATAATATCATATTTAAAGGATTTATCCATAATGACAACATCAAGTGATTTACGAATCAAATCTAATATTGAGTATTTGAGTGTGTGAACAAGGTTTTTGAAACAATCAAGGTAAGTGGATCGATTGGAAAGATAGAATTGGCAGTCATAATCAAGTTATGGATTTAAATTATTGTGGGAGATGAAAAACTAGTAAGTTTGCAAGATAAAGATTGGGAAATACGATTTACAGTCTGAACCACAGGTGATATAGCCTGCTTGGATGTAATGCAAAAAGAAATACTGGAAAGTTTAGAAGATCAACATTTCACATTAAATAATCAGTCAGTGCATTAGGTTGTTGATTAATATTATTTCCAAGGATACTATTAACAGTTTTTTAAAGTCTTTCTAGAGAATTTACCGCAAGCATTAGGTTTCTGTTCATAGTAAGTACATTTCTGCGAGACTAATTCTAACTTATATTGAAGCCTGCATTAAGTAGTGGTCAGTCCATAGGTCAGAACGTGTACACGAAGAAACAAATTGAAGAGAAATCTTGCTAGGAGTAAATATAAGATCTAAGATATTACCACTAACATGAGTAGGACAGTTTATATGTTGATGTAAACCAAGAGATTCAGTCAACGGCTTAAATAAGGAATGTGGTTGAAAATAAGAATCAAAGTGATAGTTAAAATCACCCACAATCATAAGTTTCTATTCATTGTGATGTAAAAATGTATTAATTAAGTCAGAGAATTCTCAAAGAAAGTAGAGAAATCAGGCTTTGGTGGACGATAAATTACGATGATACGAAATTACAAAAAAAAACAAAAAAAATATTATGATGGAATATTAATTAATGTAGTTTTATTTAGTTTATGTCAAAAATTAAAAATTAAATCCATTTAGAAATAGCATAAAAAAGCATTTTTTATAGGGCCTATATATAGGTATCTAATAGATACTATCTATATATATATAATAATAATAATCAGAATTTAGGTATGACCATGGTAAACGAAGAAGCGCTATGCTTATCTAGTCGTTTACCTATTTCACTTTCCTATAGGACAATTATGAGGAGAAAATTATAGTAAAAGTAAAATAAAAATAAATAAAATATTAAGAGTTAAAGTTAGTAAAAGAAATATATATGTATATAAAATATATACACAAAATATATACAAAAATATATTTTAAAAAACAAATTATAAATAAAATTTAATTATTTAGTAATCTATTAGAATAATACACTTATAAAATACGATATATTTAATCATTAAATTTATAACCAGAGTAGCCAATAGTAATTGAAATTAATGAGGATATTTGGTGTATCAACTTCAGGGGTATGGGTTCGTCAGGTCCAATGCCTTAGGGATCCTATTTGTGCCAATAATAAGAACACTGGCAATACTTTCCTCTCAGTAAAAGTATATCCCTTTCCCCGACACGTACCATACCACACAACTACAAAAACATCAGACACACCGTCACCAAAAAAACACAATATAAAATAGTTAAAATGTTACTATAAATGTATATTCATATAGATTACTTTTTTAAATTGTTAAACAATATAAATATTTTTAAAAAACTCCCCATAATGCCATTCATCATGTAAATAAAATTTGAGATAAGATAAATAAATAAAATAATTAAAATATAATCAAAATTAAAACAAAATAATTAGGTAATTAAACAAAACGTAAAAAACACAATACAAAGCTATACAACTACAACCACACCTAATATACAATAATAATACAATACACAAAAATAATCACTTACAATTTCATATTAATTATATAGACCTCAAGAAAATTTAAATTAAAAAATAAAATATTAAAATTACACATAAGTTAAAGGTTTTAAAAACAGTTAAAAGGTTTAAAAAAAATAATATTTTATTTTATGGTTTTTTTTATATATTTAAAAATATATTTATGTAAATTCTAAAGTTTAAATATCCTTAGTTTAATAGTTCTCATTTATTAATAATTATCATTAGTTAAATATGTATCCTTAGTCAAAGAGTTATCATTAGTTAAATATGTATCCTTAGTCAAAGTGTTATTATTAGTTATCATTAGTAAATATGTCTATTCAAAAATTTCAATTAATCTATAGATGTATACACATATATATATATATATATATATATATATATATATATATATATATATATATAAATATATATATATATATATATATGTAAACATCTCTAAATATATTGTCTAGATAAGAACTAATTATTGCTCTATGCAATTATATAATATATTAGATAGACGTGTATATGTGTAAATTGTACTTTTCATATTGATTGAATTAGTGAAATTTCAAATGCGATTTACACAGAATAATTATTTACACATATTTTCATATATAAAATTAACCGTACAGATAAAACTAGTATAGCAATCTTAACATTTTTTTGCTATATATAAATATCATACATGCGCAAAATAATATGTTGACATAATTTTAATAATGTATTTGAAAATACTTTATAATTGCTATTTTCTATGAAATATTATATAAAAAAATAATTTATACTTTTATGTATGAATTATATTGAAATGTAAAAATAAGCCAACATATTGTTATAGCTTTGTATTTCCTTATATATCAAAAAAAAAATCAATACAATTCATTGAATAGATTTTTGTGTGCGGAGCTTTATACGGAGTAATGTAATTATTATCTCTATACATTTAATGGCATGATTTTAATGGAGTTGTGCGATATCCCCTTAATATAAAACTAGATATATATATATATATATATATATATATATCGATATATATGTATTATAATATCGATAGCAAACTTATTAAAGTATACTCTGGTATTATACAGGGAAGATAATATATTAGTTTATAATGCGCATAGAATATATACATCATATGATGTACACTATGGTATAATAATAGTATACAGTGTATACTATACACGACATCTCAATGTAACGACTGTTTGAATACGGGTAACCGACAACCAGAGCAAGCCAGGCAGGGAATGATCCTCCTGGACAGTGACCGATATATTTAGTTGTATATCACCAAATGTAACGAAGTATATAATCTCAATATATAAGCGATAACGAATGCATATGTAGCGTGTAATGCATACGAATGCGAGATAAATGTTTATCGATAGTTATAACTGTTATAACAATAGAACATTAAATCAATGTAAACACGTTCGTTCACTACGAGAATTGTGAATAGAGAATTATTTAAGTAATTGGTTATATACATTTTATTAATAATATTACCCAGTAAGTAAAGTAATCAGTGATAGTGGTTAGATTATAGTTTGATCATCATCATGATTTGTGAGGTAATATATATATATGAGGTATAACTGATCACAATAAGATTACAATCATATTATTATCATTGATAAACAACTCTGCTTTGATTACGAACTACACTTCTAAATCATTGATTTTAATACGATTGTAATCAATGATTGTTAACTGATCACTAATATAGATTCACGATCAGTTGGCAATCATGATTGTAATACGATTGTAATCGAATCGAAATATGTGATCGTAATCAATACATAGCTCCATGATTATAATATGATTACTTGTTGGATTGTAATCTGATTATGATCGTTGATTACTTTACTTACTGGGTACTAATCAACGGAATATTATATTTATAATTCAAACTCATATTATTATAATGATTATTATAATTAGGGGAAAGATGGGTAATGTGGCCATGAGGGTAATGTGGCCACTTGGCGTATCTCATAGACTATAAGTCCAATCAAAAAAATATATATACATGAAATATAAGCATTCGTAAGCGTTGTTCAAATAAGTACAAATAATTTGTATATCAATTAATAAAAAAAAATTATACAAAAAAAAAATATACAAAAAAATCGATTTACTTTTTAAAAAATTGAAATAAACGTTTAGTAAAATATATATTAAATTACTATTATATAATATAAAGTGAAAATTTAAGTTGCATGTTATAGAACTATTTAATTACAACAAAGTTTGTAATCCATTTATTTTAGTGAATAATATTCATTATTATATAGTGTATATAGCGTGATACCTAGAAGCGGGTAATGTGGCCACTTTTTAGCGGGTAATGTGGCTACTTCAAGATGATTTAAGCCAATAATATGATCAGCCATTTGATTTAAGCCAATCATATAAACATAAATAAATATTTTTATATTTTGATAAAATTGCGTGCGTCATTATCTGAAAACGTTGATTGAATAAACATCTACTAAATCCTAACCATATACATATATTTCCATACATATTTTAATCGTAGAAATAAACTTTTAAATTTATTTTAGTATATTTAATAATATATTAACATACTACACGTATACGTGTAAAGTATTAAGTATATAGTATAGTATTAAGTATATATACTATAATACATATATATATTTATTATATTAAATTATATATATATATATGTATTATATTATATATAAATATATATATATATATATATATATATATATATATATTATATATTATAAATTATATATATATATATATTATAAATTATATATATATATATATATATATATATATATATATGTATATATATATATATATATATATATATATATACTTAATACTATAGTATATATATATATATATATACTATATACTTAATACTTTACACGTACTACAAAATATATGTTTAAATATAAATACATAGGTAATGAATAACAATTATGATATGACAACCTACATATATATATATATATATATATATATATATATATATATATAAATATATATATATATATATATATATATATATATATATATATTTATATATATATATATATATATATATATACATATATATGTATAAACATATGCGTATAAACTTATTTATACATACATTTTATTTGTATTTGTATATATGTATATGTATTATATACTAATATGTTTATCATAAGATATATTAAACTAGATTTAAAAATAAATAAATCAATTTCATGTTAATACATTATATAATATATTTAATATATGTATACATTATATAAATATATATAATATATATATTATATATATAAATGGTTCTATATATATATATATAAATATATATATATATAGAAATCAGATAATATACATTAGTTATCTATCTAAATTACTATTTTATATTACTATTTAGCCATATTGTTATGACATACAGTCATTAACTGCTGGAATTACTTTTTCCATATTAATAACATAATAATTAATTGTAATGGTATACTAGGATATAGCCTATTAATGAATATAGTAATTTATAAAGTTAAAATAAAAATCATTAATTTATCACAATTGTTTATACAAAATTTTACTTGATGTAAAGTATCGCCATCTAGTGGTAATTAATTCCATATTTTCAGGTGGCCACATTACCCGCATTATGTGGCAACCTTACCCTCCATGGAGGGTAATGTGGCCACCTTAATCATTTCAATTAGATATGCTAAAATGAAAAACTGATTCGGCAGTCCTCTTGCATATTATAAGATGCATCTATATTGATTAAATTATCATATTAGATATAATATTTATAAAGTTATACAACATTATCTAAAAGTGGCCACATTACCCATCTTTCCCCTATTAAATATATATATATATATATATATATATATATATATATATACTTATTTCATACATATTAATAATGTATACTATATTATATTATCTTTAGAACAAACAAATATATATAATAGTAGGATTTAATATTATAATAAATTGAAATACATTTGATAGATATATACATTAAATATAAATTAAATATATAAATATGTGTCATTTGGTATAACAATATATTGATATATATTATACATATTTATAGTAATTATATTATATATATATATATATATATATTCTCAGATTATAATAATTTAATTTAATACGCGCGCAATGTAAATTGATAGGGATTACTTTCATATTAGGTATAATTTATAAATAGTTCTAACTATAATTTCAATATAGGTAACACAATAATTGTGTTATATGAATGAATATTAATTACATTGATCTATATACATATATATATATATATATATAACGTTAGTTTTTGTTGTATATCTTTTATTCAGTTATTATGTTGTTTATAATGTGTAATGTTAAATTGTTTGATTTTTTAATATATTATTTACAACTACAGTTTGGTATTCATCATTTTTTTCTAATAATTTTTAGGTGAGTAATATCAAAAATATAAATTCGTAGGATTATAATAATAGAATTGACATCTTAGAAAATAATACAAATATATAATTACAGATACAGGAATATACATAGATATTTTGTATTTGTATATACAGTAATATATTGTAATTGTAGTCGTGTTTTATATCGTTATACTAACATGGTGGGTTGGGTTTTGGGTTTGGTTTGGGTTTAGCTATACAGTTCGTAGACCCCGACGTTGTTATAGTTATGTTCTCCTCGCCTATAGAATATTAAATCTAAAGGGGGTATCCCACTAGGGGAAAGTAACCTAATACGGACACTTTAACAATAAATGGTCTTAAAATTGTATAACTCATTATTTTTATTCAAAAATTACAATATACTAATATTATATAATTATAAATATTATTGTGATTTTTAAATTTTATTTAATCTTTTTTTAATCTTTAATTATATAGATAACGTGTATTCGGTACCCATGTCCGAATACGGACACCATGTATTATAATACTGACAGTGTCCGTCGGACACCCTATATACAACTAGATAAACTATATATTATTGACGATGCAATCATATAAATTACAATTACATTATTTATAATTAATTTTATGAACAATTTATTCTAATTTAATTAGTTAATAATTTATTTATTTTTATTATTTTTTTAATTAATAATGCAATTTAAGTATTTAAACAATTTTAAATTTAACTTTACCGGTTGTTTTAATATTATAACGTACGCGATTTATATGAAAAGCAGAATAGTTCATACGCTTCGCGCTGAATGGTTATAGGTGTCCGTATTATGACATCTAGAGTGTCCGTATTAGGGACTTATATGACCTCTAGATATAACTTAATGAATATTTGATAACTAATATAGAAAGTATGTAAATAATGTTTATAATGCTTTAGTTTTTTTATAATATATTGTTATATTTTATATCGATACATTTTTTAATTTATTTAAAAACGTAATAAAAAATCAGTTTATTTGATATATCAGCAATATTTTGATTAATTAAAAAATAAAAAATACTTTTTTGACTATTTATATAATTATTAATATTTTATTCACTAAACATTTTTTGTAGGATTTATAGTTTCTGAGATACTGAGAGTGTCCGTATTCGGTCACTGTCCGTATTCGGTTACTTTCCCCTTTCAGTATTTCAGGAAATAATGTACGGAAATTTTTGCTAGAAAGTGATTTTCTAGCAAGTTGTAGTAGGATACCCCATTTAAAGTTAGTATATTTCCGGCAAGTTGCCGGAAAATAAGAGGGTATCCCACTACAATTGTTAACTTGCAAAGTCCAGTTAACTTGCTAGAAAATCACTTTCTAGAACAAATTTCGGGACATTCTTTTCGGAAATACTGGTAGTTGGATACACAGTTAAGGATTCTTAAGTCGAGTTAACTAGAAAACTGACAATATATGGATGATGATCACGGTCATCACTATAATCACTCGAGTCATTATAGTTGGCGTATGCAATAAAAGGATATTAATATTAGAAATATATGAGTTAGATATATATAACGACAGTAGATTTAGATTAGCGGATATGAAACTATTCATAAACATGGTCATATGTTTATTCAGTCATTATATATATATATATATCCAGTGTAATTTGTGTACCTGTAAAATATTAATATATGCATCTATAGATGCATATATATATATATATATATATTCATACATTTTTTTCAAATTTAAATAAAATATGTATACTACAAAAAAGAGCTTTGCAAATTATAAATAATGATTTTAATTATTCGACTTTTTATATTTTTCATAAGTCATTACAATTGTATGATATCATCAAAATGAATACCATAAAGTTTATGTTTATAAACATCTAGGGCCAGAAATAATTTATCACCTATTAATTTGCAAAAATTATATTCAATTAAATTACATAATACTTATTTATTTCATAGATTTAAAGTTAGAACAGATAGAAAAGGTGTCTGTTTATCTATCATAGGTATATATCTATCCTAGACTATGGAGTAACTTAGATAATTCCATAAGAAAGATTTTAAATTTCAATTTATTTAAAAGAACTTTAAACAAATATTTATTGAATAGTTACCATTACATTTTTAATTGTCCTTTTAAATTTATATTTTTAACTTTTAATTTTACTTATGAAAATATTAATATTATTAATTTTTAAATTAATTTATACAACTATGGCTTTTAAATATTAACTGATTCATTTTTACTTTAATCCGAATTATAATATAATTTACCTTTAAAATGACTTATTGACAATTTTAACTGACTAATTTGTTATAATACAATTATTATTATTATTATTCTAATTTTTACTTTTATTTAATTTTAATTTTTTTTTCTTAGGTTTTTATAATTTAGTTGTATAGCTTTTTCCTATTATTTGGTTTACTATAACTTTATAATATATTTTTATTATTTTTTTATTTATATGTTTATATATTTTACTTATTTTTGTATAATGATGATTAGATTACGAGGAGTTTTTTAATAATATTATTGTATGTTTATTATTTTATCTAAATCGTGTTCTGCTCTTTATAAAGAATATAAACTTATAAATTATTTACTATTTATTTTTGTATTATTTTTAATTAATTTTTTCTTTTATTACATTTATATATTTAAATTTAAGAGTTAATAGAATAATTATAGACTTTGTTTTTGTTTGTATTTCGTTGACTCTAATTTTATAAATTTTTCATATTTTATATCGGGTAGTATGGCTGTATTTGCTGGGTCCAAATGTTACTAGTGTATATACTATTGGCGAAAGTATATTCCCTAAGGTTTTAGACTTGATGAACCCACATTCGGAAAGTTGATATATTATGGTGGTTTATGTTTATGCTTTATGAGTTGATGATTTCTTTTAATAATTTTATTTGTTATTCTATGTATTATTCTACTATTTCTTATTTTTAATTATATTCCTTAGAAATATAATATATATATGATAATAATAATACTATTACAAATAATAGGTATGTATACATACCTATTATATACAGCTATATTTGTATATAATATAACAATATATAGTTTAGCTACAGAATATTTCACCATCCAGATAATTTATTAATATAAATATTTCTATATTGAAGAATTATATTAACATATAGAGGTTACAATACTAAAATACCCAAATAAGATTGCTTATAATATAATTACAATGTAGGCTATAATTACAATGTACCTACTGGTAACTTATGAATATAAGAAAAAGATTATGTTACAGTTACAGATAAACAATTACCGAAAGGAGGTAATAGACAACATATAATTTAGGTATGTTAGATATTCACAAACAAAATAAAACTTACTAAGTATCTACTTAGTATGCACATATTACCTACTTACTTGTTCCATGACCGTTTGGTCGTATGGGAACACGATTGATGCCATAATACAATATGTTCTCCATTCGGTTCAATATCGCATATAGTATTGCCCGAAGATTCAATCCAGTACATTCATTAATAAATCCATTATTTCTAAGTCTTCTTGTTTTACCCATTACATATCATTATATAAGGTATTAGTAGGGATTTGTGAAAATAACTAAAATTCCTTCGTTTCACTGTAGCTTATATATGTTCAATATTCCGACTCTTATCACTATTATTTTATAAACATATTCATTATAAAACTATAATAAAACTATAGTTTTACGTTCTAGATGTGTGATACCAAATATTTTCTATTTTATTTATATTCAAAAGCAACTATTGGCCAGTGTCCACTCGCTCAAGCTTACTGGTCATGTATAGGTTTGAACACGTATAACAGTATTCATAATATTAATTATTTGTACTGTAGAAGTACTTTGTGTTGTGTGATTTCAGCTATTTTCCATATATTATTCAATCTTACTATAGTGGCGGTGTTGCAATGGCCAATATTATTATTTCTTCGAATTTAATTATTCCATATTTTGTGAGTATATCATCAATGTATTAAAATGTATCAACGGTTTCTATTGTTTCCCATCCATCGTGGACTAATCATAATATATTCTTGAATAATCTATACTTTATTTTCTATTACTTTACTTGTGTTGTTACTATCCTAAATACATATATAGAATAATAATATGTTAGTTTTTGAAGAAAATATTAATAATAAATCAGAATCATTATTTTGTTATATACCCCTGAATCAGACATGATATATATCATATATAAAATACATTTTTATAAAAATATTATAAAAATAAACTATTTTTATACTTCGTTTTGAAATGTTAAAACAATTCGTTTAAATTATATATTAAAATAATAATTAATTATATACATTTTTAATAAATATGTGTTTGAGTATATGATATATATTTCAAATTTATATTATTATTGTTTATTATATTTAAATGTGATACTAGGAATACTACACAACTAATAAAGTTGTAATAGAAATATAGCTATAGCTTCTATAGAAGCTTAATATTTGTATTCAGATAATACAGGGGGAAGGACAATTACTCCTTTATCCCTTCGTTACTGAGCTAAAAAAAACTATATGTGTACCCCCACCACCTCTACCAGATCAGGATAGTTTCCCGAGCATATTCAACAATCTTTTTCCAGATGTTTCTATCTTTCATCGCTGTCTTCGCTTCTTCTACTGTTAGGCCAGTGTCATCAGTTAGTTGCTTTATATAGTTTCGTTTCGGTCGTCCATGCTTTGTAAATTCGTGAGCAGGCATCCACATTAGTACACCACTAATAATCTCATTTTCGCTTCTGAAACAGTGTCCAGCAAATCGTGTTCTTCTTTCCCGGATAGTCTTGGAGAGAGTAGGAATATTTCCATATAGTTTCTTGTTTGTTAAGTGTAGTTTCCATGATATATTAAATACTACTCTCAACATTCTTGTATATGTTCCGTCAAGTTTTCTTTCCAATTTTGTAGTGAGTGTCCATGCTTCAGATCCGTAAAGTAACACTGATTCTACTACTGCTCTGAAGAAATTTCTTTTGAGTGTTGCCGTAAGATTTGATTTCCATATTGAACTTAATTTGTCAAGAGCGCTCCAAGATTTGGCTATTCGGATCTTTATTTCCTTATCCATTGATGATATCTCACTTCCAAGATATGTATAGTTATCTACAGACTTCAGTTTTGTTCCATTTACAGATCTTACTTTATGGTCAGTGTTGATATTAAAATTCTGAGTTTTTCTAATATTGACCCTTAATCCTACTGAATTTGCTATCTCTTCCAAGACATGTAGAAGCTTTTCCGCATCACTACATGAATCCTCAAAGAGTGCCAGATCATCTGCATAATCTGCATCTGGATGTTCTTAAAACATAATCAAGTGTTATGATAAATAGTAAAGGTGCAAGAGTATCCCCCTGAAGTACACCTGAATTAATTTCAAAGAGTTCAGTGTCCCCGTCTGGCGATCGAACCATTGATTTGTTATTACTATATAGAATCATAATTGCGTTGATAATCTTGTTTGGTATGCCGTATGATTTCAGTATCTCTGCCATTTTTGTCCTATAGGCATATATGTAGCGAGTCAAATGCTTTGGAAAAATCAATAAATATTATACACGCTACTAGGTTTTTTTCTTTGATTCCTTCAATTATTCTTCTAACCGTGAGTATTTGTCCTACTGTTGACCTGTTTTTCCTGAAACCATTTTGATTTGGTCTAAGAATATCGTCTATGGCAGGTTGTTTTCTTTCTCTAATCATGGTATTATATATTTTTGCAGCAATGCATGTCAAAGTAATACCTCTATAATTATCAGTTACTGAAAGGTCACCTTTCTTTGGGAATGGTAAAATACATCCTTTTGTCCAGTATTCTATGGGCTTTTAAGAGAATACATCATTACAAAATTCTAGTAACTGGTCATTGAAATAACCAGATTTCCATACTTCGGGAGGTATCTCATCAATACCAGCAGATTTATTCAGTTTCGTTTTAGCCAGAACTTTTTCAAGTTCTTTTAAAAGTAAGAGGACCTTGCTCAATTGCAAGTTCTTTATTTACTATTTTCACTGTAGTTAGATGCGTGATTATCGGGTTTTCGCCAAGTAATGATAAAAAGTGATTTTTCCATTTCTGTAATCGTTCTGTCTGATCTATAGCCTTTATTTTAAAACGATTCGTAGACTTCCTACCACTAATTCTGTTCACAATTTGCCATGTTAGGGTAGATTTCTTATTATCTGCGGCCATTGTGATATCCTCAATTTGCTTTTGCAAATATTTTGATTGCTCAGCGATATATGTTTCTTGTAGTTTTCTTCTGGCTGAGTTGAGCTTGGTTGTGTTGATCGAGTTGGTATTACTTCTCATTAATGTGGATAATTTTTTTAATTCAGTTCGTTTTTCTTCTATGATTTTATTCTCCCATGGTACTCTTTCTTGAATTTAGCTTTTAACTGTATATGTTTCTTGGTTGACTCGGTATGAGCATTAACAAATGCTATATATTTTTCATTTGTAGTTTTACAAGTTTTGACTGCGTTTTCGAAATCATTTTTTAAATATTTTTTTAAATATGTGTATGCGTATATATATATGGGTATATATATAAATATAGTTTTTTTAAAACTATATATATATGAATATAAATACAAAATATACACATTCACAGGTAACAGATGATAAATTACTAATGTATTTATAGGACACGTTTAAAGTGATTATATAAAGTGATTTATAAATTTACGATGGCGGTTTTTTTTATTATTCTACAATTCAAAATACGCGCGGACATCAGACCTTGAGAAGCGAGTACGTGTTATTCTGATTCGCCAGCAATCGTATTAACATATACGTTATTATGTATCATTGTTAAATATAACGAAGCCTCGATTAACCGAGTTATGGATTTAATGACAACGCATGCAGCCGCAGTCGAGTAATACAATAATATACGACCGCAATTAAATCCTCACACGGATGATACAATAATACTAATTATTGTATAATTAGCATTACTTTTTAATAATATTATATTATGCATCGAAATGTATATATATATATATATATATATATATATATATATATATATTATGCACACATATCCATATATTTATATGTATACACAAATGTGAATTGTGATAAATGAAAGCGGAAGGATATAGATTAATTATATAGATATATGTGTAAGTATCAAGTGTAATTGATTCGTTAACAAATGACCTAGTTATAAACCATTTAAATATATAAATATATAATATTTTAATAATACTAATGGTGCACGTATATTGGTTTGATATATATTTATAGGGTGACATTTTGAATATAAAAAACTTAAATTAAATTACTATTAATATTATATTTAAGAAATTAATAAATATTATATTCTAAAAATATACGAATCGTGTTAAGAAACATTTATATATTATTTATTTGAGTAAATAACTTTATGTAAATATTTTGAATTGCAAAATAGAACTGAATATTTCGTTATTATTTAATTTAAGAACGTTTATATAATTAATGTTTCTTCGTGATTAATATATTAATTTAAATATAAATATAATTTAAAATATAGTTATGATTATAATTAAATTAAATTAAATAATAAATTGAAGAATAAATAATTACCTATAAAGCTCAAATTGTAAATATTTGTTGATAATTATTATATTATCTATATATATATATATATGTATATATATATATATTTATATATATATATATATATATATTATCCATATATTTATTATTATTAATTAATGACATTATCACTTTAAATGCTTATTTTATATATATATATATTTATATATTACGTGTATATTATTTTACATAGGTATTATTATAATATAATAATACATTTATCAATACATCAATAAGATCTATGTAATGCATATAATAAATGTACGTCTATGTTTATCTAAATAAACTGAACATTTCAACAACAAAAATGAATATTAAAGGATGTTAAAGAATAAAAGAGTTCCGGACTTTTTAGTAGCCAAGTAATCCATAAAGTTAAAATACTGAGAAAATATATGTCAAATGTTAGTGACATATTTTAATATTGGTTATTATATATCATCATAGATATTTAAATGGTTTTTAAATGAAATGATAGATACATGATTATATACATTATATTTTAGATTACAAAAATATTGTGTTATAAATGTAAATTATGAAGGAGGTCACTCAAGTTATTAATAGTTGAATGTATAAAGTTAAACATAATTAGATACCAAGGATGCGGTTCAAAGATTTAAAGGTATCATATTATCCAATCGGATCGTTATAAATTTAAATTATATAATCTGATTATATAAGAAGAGACCTCTTTATCGTTAAAACAGCAGCCTAAGCTCATTTATAAATCATGAGTTATGGCTTAACTAAATTAAACACGTTGATTCATCATAGATGAGTGCTAAACTAGAATGATGATATCACTGATAGTTATATAACATGTATAGAGTGTGAACAAATCAACGTCGTAAGTGTATACATGCCCTATGTACATTGTACATTGTACAACATACACGTATGTATACACGTTTGTTTTATGTTAAAGCAGGTTTAAATAATGAAACTATTGAAGTAAAACACATTGTGTAAAGTTGAAGCCAACGTGCAACTGAACATATGTATTGATGTGTGTAAATTCGTTACATATAATTGTTTATGTTATTAAAAACTCAGTTATATTAACTATTTAAATTGTTCATAATTAAATATTATATATATATATATTATTACATTTATTATATGAGATTGATCTATAAATTGTATAAATTATAATTTTATATAAATAAGTTGTTTCGATTATGGAACTCACTAGTAACATCTATAATTATAAAATATAATTTCCGATAGATTTCCGATAACAATTAATGACAATAACAATAAACAATGCTAACATTGCACGATCGTATTAATAGGCACACGATGTTATCCGCTGGACTTGTATTTCTATTTATAGAAAGTGTCGATAATTGCAACGATTCTAATTAAACACATTTAGTACCATCAACATCCACCAGGGCCGATGCAGGGCCTGTGACTAGCGTACTATACAGGTACTGCTATAAATAAACACACGAAGCGTGTATATCTAGGTGAAAAAGTAGAACGGTGAATTCTAAATAAAAATCGGTTCGAGTGTACCTAAATAGTATTTACTTTTTAATTTCGTACTCATAATACTGATCTATATATCATTTGCCATAAAAACTCATTATTTATGTTGTTAGTTATTAATAATAATAAACAACAAATAATTTATATATATATATATATATATATATATATTTATTGGTATAAATTTATAAAGGAGCATATTTATGTCATAAATATAAATTGAATGAATAAACATTCCATCTATGAAAAAAAATATATTTTGATATTAATTTATTATCTTTTTATATTGTATATATATTTATATTATTATACAAATTATATAATGTATTTATATATGTATGTTATTAAATATAGAAACTATATACATTTTTTATTTAAATGTCTCTATCTAACTAAATATATATGTCTCTTTTTAACTATATATATCTTTCATGGTCCAATTCTTTCACAGAATATCGTATTATCACATCATGGTAACCAATGTAATCACAATCTGCTCCACGAACATGAATGAAGTACTTACTATAGTATTTATATATATATATATAGTTAGTATATAAAACAATGAGTATAATAGTTACATGTATGTTAACATTATCATTCGAAGTAACTATTACTTAGACCTACCTCAATATGGCGTAGTACAGATGCTAAATCTAATGATGTAACTGTAAAACTATACATCTGAGGTATAATTAGGTTTTACAAATGAAATAAAGTAATATTTATATAGACAAAATGTGGTTTATTGATATATACTGATATTAATGGGCAGTTTAGATTAATGTGTGTGAGATGATTAATAATCTAGGCGATATGTTAATAATTATAAGATAGTATATGTATATAAATAGTATATATATACCCACATTATACTTGATATATATAAAATATAGTGTGGGTATATATACTATTTATATACATATAAATATATAGAAATATCTATATATATATATATATATATATATATATATATATATATATATATATATAGACAGTTAAGAGGTAGGACGCGGCTTCGAGATTCATCCGGACCATTAAAATAGGTCTTAACATATTATTTATAAGTGATCTTATATAATTGTATATAAATAAATGATCGGCTCTCGTTAAAACCATGGATGCCTTAAAATGAGAGCGGCTTCGAAGGGAAATTAGAGCCATATGTGGTTATAAGTTAAAACTTCATATAAGTTCCTGGGATGGGATGAAAGAACCCCACCAAATAAAAATATCACTGATAATACAATGCTCAAGTGACGAATATATGAAAACGATGATTTGGTAGGAGTAACAGGAAAACAATTAAGAAAAGGTTGGAATATAAAATATGTAATTTATACAAATATATAAGCTATCTTCAAAAACAATAACAAATATTAAACTACAAATATCGCGCATATTAATAACTTACTAATTTACGTATTCCCACGACCGGTTAGTCATAGGGTAGATAGGAATACTTACCATCACACAAGTTATCCATTCGTGCCTGTACATTGTCGCATCTCTCCGGAGATCCCAAACTAGTTCATCCATCAATGTCTTTCTAGGTCTTACTCTTCTTCTTTTAAAGAGATTTATATGATAGCCTACATAGTTAGTTGTTCCGTATAATATGTCCAAATTAATTAAACTTCCTTGATTTCAATCTAGCTAATTAAATATTCTCTATGCTTTTAACTATTCTTTAGTTTATTATTCAAGGTTTGTGATTTTTTAATATGGTTTATATTCAAAAGCAACTATTCTTATCTCAATATCACACAATAATGAATGGGAACGCTTGGACAGAAATATAGGAACTAGTTCCAGTGGAACGCATTCCTTTACAAGTAGGATTTATATAGTATTAATTCAAGATATTTGTTATATTTATTTTATAATCTATTACTATATAAATAAAGAATTACATTGATTAGCATTACAATTATAATAAAAGTTGTAATATAATAAACAAATATACAATAATAATAATAAATACATTTAATGCATATTACCACGTAATACTACCATATACTAGAATGATTTATTGCCAATTCTATTTAATTTTGCACTATTAATATGTGTTGCTAGCGAAAACATTCGTTCGACAGGTGCTGAAGATGGCAATATAGGTTTAGAATAGGCCTACAATTATATTTTATAAATATTTGCTTTATTATTTTATAATTACTAAGCATACATAATTCCATTGCATTACTATTAAAATAACTAATTA
Organism: Osedax fenrisi; assembly: GCA_964019155.1. Classification (NCBI taxonomy): domain Eukaryota; kingdom Metazoa; phylum Annelida; class Polychaeta; order Sabellida; family Siboglinidae; genus Osedax; species Osedax fenrisi. The sequence continues at coordinate 77,711,284 of OZ025240.1, read as the reverse complement.
TTTCAACTTCGTGACTAGTTGTAGAAATGCATTGTTTTTCTAATATATAGGTCATTATCATCACTTTCATCTTGAATAATAACATCATCATTTACGGTTAATTTATAGTTTATTACCATTGGAAATAAATTAATTGGTAATTCACCAATTAGATTAATGAATAATTTACTGATTCATGTATTATTTTGTAGGTACATTTGTTTGAACTATAGATTATATTTAACTATATAGAGTGTTGGCCAAAGTTCCTTTTGTAAGCGCTATCTATTCCCGTTCCCATTCTATTAATGTTATCCGTTCCCGTTCCCGTTCCTTTTAACTTATCCGTTCCCGTTCCCGTTACTTTTATATTATCCGTTCCCGTTTCCGTTCACGTTCTTTTTATATTACCAGTTACCGTTCCCGTTGTCGTTCCTTTGATATGTAATATTCCAGTTTCAGTTTTTTTATTATTCATAAAATACAGTATAAAATGTATACTTCACAATGCACACTATACAGTATACAATGTAGGTAACACACTATACATTACCTACTAAACAGTTTATAGTGAATATTTTACGGAATAATTCTATGTGTAATACACGATATTACCGGATTATCCGGTAATATCGTGTACTAATTAAACGGTAAATTGTACACGGTGTAAAATATACATAATCTATAGAGTATAATCTAAAATATACAGTATATTGTATACTGTACAATGCACATCATCCATATTACAAACTATATAATAATCTCAATATAGTTAAATATAGTCTATAGTTCAAACAAATGGAACTACTTAATAATAGATGAATCAGTATGATTTGAATGCAAAAATAAATATAATTGGCAATAAAACATTCGAGTATATGGTAGTGTTATGTGGTAATACGTGGTAATACATGGTAATAAATGCATTAAATGTCAAATGTATTTATTATTATTATTATTGTATATTTGTTTATTATATTAAAACTTTTATTATAATTGTAATGCTAATCGTTGTAATTCTTTATTTATATTGTAATAGATGTTAAATAAATATAAAAAATTTCTCAAATTAATACTATATAAATATCCGTACTTGTAAAGGAACGCGTTTCACTTGAACTAGTTACTATATTTCTATATAAGCGTTCCCGTTCCTCGTTCCCGTTCATTATTCTGTATCCGTTCCTTTATGCGTTCCCGTTCCCGTTCCTATTTGTATATCCGTTCTCGTTCCCGTTCCAAAAGGAACGATTTTCAGGAACGGGAACGACGCCTAACACTTTATAGTCTATATAGAGATTATTATATAGTTTGTAATATGGATAATATGCATTAATGTACAGTGTACAATTGTACACTGTACAATGTACAATTTACAATGTACAGTATATATACTGTAAAAATGTACAGTATATTATACATTTTAGATTATACTGTATAGATTATGTATATTTTACACCGTTTATAATTCACCATATAATTAGTACACGGTATTATCGGATAATCCGGTAATAGGTAATAGGCCTACCGTGTACTTACAGTTGGACTTATTCCGTAAAATATTCACTATACACTGTTTAGTAGGTACTGTACACTGTATACTGTATAGTGTGCATTGTGAAGTATACATTGTATACTGTATTTTATGAATAATAAAAAACTGAAACTGGAACGTTACATATCAAAGGAACGTGAACGGGAACGGTAACGGTTAATAGAACGGGAACGGATAGCGCTAACAAAATAAACTGCCCAACACTGACTATTGCTCACAGCCCTTGTACTTTCATTACTCATCTCTACTTAATTGACCATCACTTTAAACTTACCGTGTATAACATACATATCATATGAATAAAAACAATAAGTTAGTTTATATATATATAAGTTTTTTAAGTTTAGGCATATAAACAAATCGATGTCGTCTGTAATATTAAGTTACATTCTTTCTTGCTCATATTGCTATACTAGTATCGTATTTATCTATCATATCTTGTATAATTGTTGTTAAAAATTGATGTTGAACAGAGTGGGTGAGATAATACATCACAGAAGTACTACTATAGTTATAATTAAGACACTTACATATTTATTATAAGACTGCACTTTGGAAATATTTGTAGATATTTACAATGAGACCAAAAATGTTTTCATAAATATTAAAAGTATGATTACATACCAGCATGCCATACTCTGTAATATGATTTTTAATGTAATAAAGTTTTCTCTAGATACTTACATTCTTTATTCTACTGTTCTGGATTTTTGTACAAGTGCTTATTTTATTTTCGAGTATTACTTCTTCATGTTCCTTTGCTATAATACTTTAAATGTATTTGTTAAGATGTTTTTACATTATTATTAGAAGTAATTTACTCGAATGTGAAACCAAGTTTATGGTTCGGTAATTTTCGCATTTCATCAAATTTCCTTTCTTGGGTATTTTTATAATAAGTGATTTAGTCCAAGTATCACATATTTATTGACATGATTCTGTCATGACTTTAATAATTAGGTTTCCTCAATTTACAATTTACTCTCCTTGAATACACGAGTTGATTTACCATTATAATGATCCTCATTACAATATAAACTTATAATTATAATTATAATATTAATATTCACATCTTCGTTATGAATATTATTAGCATTGAGTATATTTTTATCAGGCTTTTATTGAATAATTGTAATGACCCTTAGAGTATTCAGGTCACATATTTATAACAAAATATTCTTTTTTAATTATATCACCTTTTTTACTTTCTATAATAATTATAATTTCCTACTGGGGTATATTTGTGTTTTTGAATGTTTTAATGGTTTTTTTTGAATGTTTACCATATTTCATGATATTTTCGATGGACGAGCTCGTTTTGAATATACTTGTATTCATCATCTATCATCTATTTCCTTAACACGGAGTTAATATTCCCTAATTCATCATCGTTTTTTCTTAACAAATTTCTTGTAGTTTAAACCTCCTTTTTTCATCGCACATGTCTAGTATTACATTCATTATCCGAGACTATTTTGTCTTACTAACTTTCCTAGAGTTTTATCGGCTACTTAAGTAGTATATAATACTTATTATCTCACTATAATAGGTATTTATATTGACCATTCATATTTATGTCAGCAAGTTTGTTACTTATTTCATTTAAATAACATTCTTTTATCTGCATATCGAGTAACTTATCTACATCATATCGTATTTTTACACACACGTTTAATTTAGATTTATATTAATTTTAATTTACAGTTTGCTCATGTAATTGTTACTGTAAATCTCTGCGGTGTAAGAATATAGTAATTTGGATATTTTTCTTATCATTTTGAGAATTATAGATGCACTTCCTCGAGTCTATTTGTGTATGAAAAATATTTTTTGTAGTGTTTTGCCATACTTCATAAACATCTATGAAAATGTTATCAATCCAGTCTACTTTAGTTATAATAAAATTGTTTTTCGGTATAATTAAAAACGCTTCTTCTGAATGATCATAAAACACTTTAATATATCGTCATCGTGTTCATAAGTAGATGCATACACTTGCATTATATTAATGTTCATCGGTGATCGTGAGATTCTTACAGATATATCAATAATATATTATTATGATGTATACGTGAGTAATATTCATTACCGAATTATCTAAATCTTTGTTAACAATAAATGCTACCCCTTGTTGATGTTTATTATCATGCCCCCTTACCGTATTCACTACTCTTGTTCGTTTTTTGTTAATAAATTAGTAATAATATCCTACTTCTTCCTTTACATTCCTTCTTACTTCTTCTAATACAATTATATTCCATCTAATGCTATCAAGCTATCATTCCATTTGCGTAACTTTTCCACATTGATGTCGCGTGCGAATATTCCATGTGTTTGTTAAACGAAGCTTATATTAAAAATACTTATAAGTATATATATATTATATATATATATTATATATATATATATATATATATATATATATCTGAATATTGATGAATTCCTTTATCTCTATAAATATATACGTATGTATACATTGGTATATCATTTCTATGACACATATACCGTCACATATGTATCGTCAGCCAGTGGACTTAACCTGCATTTTTTAAATCAATCGCGCTTAATTATCGCTACTTTATTTAATGCATGTGATATCGTTGGTATAAACCTATTTTTGTAGCGTTAATATAGTGCATATGAGTTGTATCTAATTTCATAGTCTAACCGGAATTGCGTCATAAAACGCAAGGTTAAACAAATAATAAACCGTGAATATTTATGTTTATAAATATATTTTATTGAAGGAATCTTCCGGTGTATTTATACCTATATTATATTATTATAGATTATATAGATATCACATACACATACGCACACATATATATATATATATATATATATATATATATATGCGAAATAAGTAACATAAATGATATCTACATATTCTCGTTCAATTCTTAACTTAAAAACTATCTAATTATTTGTTACTTTGTGTAGATAATTTATAAATTTATTTGTGAATATTTGCCAATATACATATATATATATAATATATATTATTCTTTATATTACATTTTTATATATTTATTTTTCTTAACCTTTCTTTTCTGTTTTTAGTTTTTTTTTGTAGTTTTAGTTTTCTTAATATTTATTTTATTATTCCAATTATTATTGTACTTTTTAGGACTTGTCAGAATGATAAGGGTAATTGTCTCGATAAGCTCTGCTTCTACAATTAATCAGTTGTTAAAACCAAATCTGATAATAATAATAATAATTATATATATATATATATTATATATATATATATATATATATATATATATATATATGTGATATACCCTATATATAGTGGTATAAATAGGGTGTTACATTATATGGTAAATCTATACATATCAAATAAAGTCGATATGTAATATGTAAATAGTTTATATATTTCACATTGATAATATATACGCGCATACCTGCATATACAGTGTATGCTATATAATACAATATTATTTATATTGTTAAGAATAGTATATAAACATATTATATATTTATATAAATATTATTGTAATATTCTCATTAGAAACATAAATAATACACTTGATAATATATTTAACAATATATGAATATAATATAATGATTAGTATACGTTTAAAAGTAGGTAGTTTAATAGTTTAATTGATGAACTAATCAACATAATTCATAATATTATTCACGACTTTATATGACGGGTAAGTAGCGATATAAACGTAATGTTTTACCTATTTATATAAATATAATAAAAACAGATTATTCGAGTCGTAAATCGGACGTCATGAACTATTCCATAATTAGATTAAAATCTTCTTTATTTATTATTAGCCACAGGTAAAAGTTCGGGTTAAGATCACTCGAAAAAGTATAAAATGGCGGACATAGCTCTACCCCTCAACAATCATGGCACGAGTCGATCCAGAGTGGTACGTTTAATAATTACATGCGCAGTTACCTACAATTTAATTTATTAAATGCACTTTATTTTAATAATATAGCTATTTTATTCCATACGATTAAAATTAGATATGTATATTATCATATATGAACATTATCTCAGAAATAGCATTAAATGTTTATATTTGATTAGTAATAGGGTATACCCATTATAATGAATGTATATATATATATATATATATATATATATATATATATATATACATTAATTATAATGAATGTATGATTACATTTTGAATTATAATATGTTAACATGAATGAACTTATGTAATATCAATTTATATATATATATAAATTAAGGTTAGTTGTACACAAGTGTATAGCTGTACACTATATAGTGTACATAATGATAATATGTATAATATACATATTATCTTAGGATTAAATATATAGAAATATATTATATAAAATGTAACTATATATATATATATATATATATACATATCATTTAAGTAAACTTATATTCTAAATATATGTATATTATATACAGTGTATATATATAGTTATATATTTTCTGTTAATCTTATAAGGTGTATAAGCTGTAGAATTGTAGTATCATAAGTATACATATATGTATGGTATACCATGCTAATCTAAACATACCTACAGACTTACGCGTACACATATACTGACTATCTAACGTATAACCACACAGCGATACTATATCGCCTAAGAGCAGTACCACCAGTCGAGTATCTACGAGGTTTCTAACAGTCGTATGCGCTATACTTGCCGTGTCATGTCTGGCACTCGGAACATATGTCGTACACGATAAGATGACCTCCGATCCAGCTGAACTATTACATCATGGTTAGTAATCAAACCGATAACCGTAGCGTTTTATATCTATATACTAATGTATTCACCGTTACTATTGGCATATATATATAGTGTGTGTTAAATTATGTATATGCTATAGAATCAATTTAATAAAATGTTAATTTTCGCTGCAGCATAATAACGTTAATATAATGTCTACGTTTATAATTATAATTACGTAAGAAATTAATATTCTACAAACATTATAAAACATAGGACTCCATAAAATACGCCATATTTATAATTTTAAATACGGTGGAAATTATATTTTCTCTGTACCAAAGTATCCGGTTACTACATATGCTTATATTATATATTTATTTTAAAATGAAATAATTAAAAAATAAATAACGAATACGATTATATAAGGCATACCTATATAAGGCATACCTATATATAGCCTATATAATATAGGATATATACTGATACTTTGTTGACACTACCTCTTTATAACAATAGACAGCGACCAGGCAATAGATATGGAATACGATGCATTGGTCTCGGAACATTCCAGCAACCTTCTAGAAGACGACGACGACGACGACGATGACAAACACAAGTCTAAAGTTTGTCTGACCCCAACCTGCGTGATCACAGGTAAGGAACCATAGGGGAAGTGTTGTTCTCAGCTAAAGAATTATCTAAGATTATTCTTTGATAATATTTAACATTAAGGAGGTATCTTAGAACTATCCTAGGATAATACTAACATAATTTATTTTCCTATAACAACTGAATCCTATATTCTAACATGGTATACCATGTAAATGTATATATCTTAACCATGTCATTTATTTTTTCCACCATATCTTATTTCCACTATACGAGTGTATAACATACAAATAATAATAATACCAACTTATATTTTATGTGTTACAATAAAATGTTATCTCCCAAAGTGAAATAAGATAAGTAGAGTGAAATATATTACTACTTCCTACTGATAGAAATGTATTTAGTACCAATTTAAATAACTATCCAATTGAACTTATTGACTTAATTGTAATTTTTAAATATATATATATCTCATTAGTTCTTATTAATTTCAATAATTGTTCTGTTTGCATATATTCTATGGAAATTTACATGTTAATTACTTCAAATATTCCATCAAATATTCCATTCTATACACACACACACACGTGACAACATAATCGCAGCCTCAAACCTGTTACAATCTCTGAACAACACCGTGGATCCTTGCGATAACTTCTACGATTTCGCTTGCGGTAACTGGGCCAACAGCCAAAGCGTTCCCGAAGGTTCCAGGATGTACGGAGTATTCTACAAGCTGAACAACCTCGTCAACAAGCGAGTGTCCAGTTAGTATACTAACGCCGTATCCCACGAACCCTACTGTAATACCCGTATACGGGTATACCGTATACTATAGTAAGTCTCACTGTAAGACTCTGAGACGGCCCTATTGGCAGATAATATAGGCTTGCTCGTATACTTTATAGAATATACTATAGTATATATACTATATACTATATATATAGTATATAGTACTATAATATATATATATATTATATATATATATATATATATATATATATATATATATATATACTTATATATATATATATATATATATATATATATATATTCTAAATAATCCTATATTCTCAAACTGCAAATATATATATATATATAAACTATACGTATTCCTATAGGAATACATATATGAGAATACATATATGTATTCACTATATACATATAATAAATACATATATTATATATTTATTTCTGAATAAGTATATATATATTAAGTATATATATATATACTAGTCGACTAAATACAATATTAATACTATTATTGTAACAGATTTGATTAGCGGAAAAACTAGATCCGACGTGAAAGCTGCATCCGTAGAAAAAGTGATAACATTCTACAAATCTTGTATGGATGCGGATACAGTTGAAACCGCAGGACCAATTAATTTAGGCGACAAAATGAAATCCCTCGGAGGTTTAGTTATATCAATAGGGTATTCTTACGTATATATAATATATTATTAATTGTATATTAGTAGGTATACTATACTTATAACTATTATTATAAATATACCCATATGTTATAGATATATAACTATATGAATATATACGTATTATTATATAATATATAATTCATATATGAATATCTTATAATATATTATAATATATATATATATATATATATATTATAATATCTCATATTCAAATTAGTATACATACATTAAGTTGTTGTATTCATAGGGATTGTATTCAATAGCAATCATAATTATAATATATATTAATCTTAATATACAATTAATAACGTATTCACTTATTATTTAAATATTTCTAATTTCATTCACATTTATTTATTTTTAATGTCTAAACTAAAATATTTTGTAACATGCAAACCGCATTTTTTATTATTTTTAATTATATCATAGGTTTACTCATTTATATTTCAATGTATAAAGTAGTCTAATTTTTAGTTTAATTTGGAAATCTCTGAATTTATATTTTTATATTTTAAAGTTTAATTACTATAACTAATACATGGACAATTAATTACATAGATACATATTAGTAATAAACAAATATATATATATATATATATATATATATATATTATATATTAGTTATTTTATAATATTAAATTACGAATATTGTATATTTAATATTATATAATATGAATATATATATATATATATATTAATTGTTAAACATGTAATAAATTAATAATCATAATTCGTTAAAAATGTAACTAAGACGATAAATATATTAATTATTTCAGGTTTCCCAATGATTACTAAGAATTGGGATGAAAGCAAAGTGGATGTATTAGACCTGTCAATCAAACTGAGATCTATGAACGTACAAACACTATTCGTACAAGTCATGCACGTCGATTACGAACAACAAGACACTTACAGACTTCATGTTAGCTTGTCCATCTTAATATATATATATGGATTATAGTTTATCAAATATACGTACACCTAAAGTTTAAGTCTCATTAAATATTTATATATATATATATATATATATATATATATATATATATATTCTATAAACTTTAATTAGTCATAACAACTAATGCATAAGCTTAATTGATTCTCATTGATAATGTTGATATCACTTATATAGGTTATATGAACTCTTTTTATCTCCTAATATATAATTTAATATTAATTAATATACTAAGTTTAATACCATGCATTTATTTGTCTTGAATATATAAATTTGATAAAGTATAGCTTGCTTATTAATAATTTTGTAAACCATTAATTTATTTTCAAATTTAAAAGCCACTTTTTGAATTTATATAAGCTAATATATATTTATGTACACGTTCGTAAACTGCGGAATATAATATAAACTGGATAACAACTGGAATCTACTACGGTAACAGCTCGACCAAGTGGACATGAACCTCGGATACGACACCAACTACAAGAGAGCCAGTACCGTAAAGAGATACGAACAGTTCATCGTAGATTTGGCGTTGGCGATGAAAGGAGACGAAGTTACCGTGAAACAAGACGCTAGAGATCTGGTCGCTTTCGAAAAGAAAATTTCGGCGGTATGTAAACTTTAATGAATCTATAAATAGATTGTTAACGATAGAGTTACATATAATTACACTGGTCGACAAGGAATTTATATTTCTTACGATAAGGAATTTATATTTAAATAACTATTATAATATTTAAACTATCGTTATAGATATAGGTATGAAATCTATATATTACATAACATAAATCTATATAATATAACCTATACCTCTATATCGTACACAGATAAGAGCCAGCCCTTTTGATCGTTGGTATATTAGTCAAGTATACAAGAAATATACATTGGAAACATTTAAATCTAACGTAACTAATGTTTGTATGCACATACCCAAATATATATATATATATATTTATATATTTAACATTGTAGAAATTAAATTGGAACGATTATTTCAACAAACAATTGAGTACAGCCGGTAAACCAGACGTTACTGATGATACCATTATAATATCTTATGCTCCAGTCAACTACTTCAAAGATCTAATGAAACTTCTCAAAAGCACACCCAAACGGTAGTTAAACGCATTTATTTAGAAGTAGCGATTTAAAGTGAACACTATTTTAGAGTATTATTTATTTATAGATAATTTAAATCACCTATAGGTATTTATAAAGTATTTATAAATACTTTGGCGTTTAATATAAATGTATTACATAATAGTATTATTTATATCATTCAGAGGATAACATACATAGGTACATACGTATATATATATATATATATATATATATATATATATATATATATAGATAGAGAGACTAACACGTGTTAGAATTATTTGATAGAGATTATTAGTTCGAATAATATCGAGGTATATTGTTTTTTTATTCCAAATTTTGTATTTAAAGATTTTAAAAATTATATAATATGAATATTTAAAAAATAAAAAATATCACTGATAGGTACAAATGGTAATGATTTGTATATATAACTTGTTATAATCCCTATGGGAAAATATATATATAGCACGAGTTTTTAAATTCTCGAATAATCATATTGTAATAAACAAAAAATTATTTTTAAATTAAGTGAATTAACCTATATTGCAATTTCTATGTGGTATGATGTGGTGCACACAATCTTATTATTATTATTATTTAAGTGTGCTTATATAAATACCTGTAATATATTGAATATGTATTACACAATATTAAGTTATATACAATATTCGATAGAACTCTGGTAAATTACCAAATGTTCACTTTGGTATACTCAACCGTCGGATACTTGGGATCGGAATACCGTGCAATAATCGAGAAATTCATAGCTCGCAAGCTCGGAATACAACATCGTAACAAAATCTGCGAACACGGTGTCTCCAGAGCTATTAACTGGGCGGTCAGTCGTATGTTTGTGGAGAAATACTTCGACAGCTCCGCAAAGAGTTCGGTAAGTTAGGCCCTGCAAGTTATGCCCTCGTATACATAGGTGTATAGTATAGGGTATTAACTTTACATAATTGTTATTATATATTATAATAATTATTATAATACTTATTATTGAGCATTATTTATGTGTATGTCATTAAGGGTAGGTCAGTACCACCTTTTATCGGCAACTATCAAACAATATTGAAATTGTTGCACAGTTTATCGATGGTTGTTTTATTTCACGGAGCAACTATTATACAATATAACACACTTATAATTGCATATATTACATATATTCTAAAATATATAAGTAATATAATATTTCATAATATAGGATATCATATTTTAGTGTAATACTCATAATAATTTAAACAATAAATTCCCACTTTATTCATATTTATATTCAAATATTTCCGATGAAATAAATATCGATTAACAATACTTCTTAGTATTATATAACATATGTTAGTGCAAGTTCTTAAATAAATGTGGCAAAAAGTGTAAATCCTATTGTTACATAATAGCTAGGGAAATTAAAATTGTTAATAAGATTATATTTAAAAGTTTGAGAATATTGTATATAGTAATTATGAAATATACTTAATATGATAGTAATGGTATTAATATACTACTACAGGCCGTAACCATGATTGAAGACGTTAGGAATGAATTCATCAGAATGTTAAAGAATGAACCATGGATGGATAAAGCATCTAGCAAAGTCGCAGTAGAAAAAGTTAATATTATAAATAATGCTAATATATCAATTATCTCCCAATTCTTCTCCCTATATCTCATTATATATAAGTATATATATCCTTATATCGTTATGATATAATCTATTAATATATATATATATATTGTATAATTAAATATTATTATTATATTAGGCTAGGGCCATTAAAGAACATATTGGATACCCAGAATTGATTATGGATGACTCAAGATTAGATAATCTTTACTCAAAGGTAAAATTTGATATTTTAATATAATCTATTTTATAAATAATTATCTGAAGAGTGCTATAGTAATAATATAATATAATATACATATATGTATTCTTAAAAGGCTATTCTTATCCTTAAATATTTATCGATAAGGAATTTATAATTTATAACGTAATATGATTAATTCGTGTGGTATTAGAAACATATTCTATCTAGTACTAGGTATAGACGTATAATCGTATATTATCGCTTAATTAAAATATAACCCACGTATTTAGTTGGAGGTACACGAAGGAAACTATGTTGCTAATATTTACTCATCATGGGAGAACAGTTACTTTAAAAACCTTCAAAAGATGGACACTGGCCGTAAAGATGAATTGTTAGTTAATATTATTTATAGGATTATTTATACATAGGATTAGTACCTATTATTAGAATACAAATTTACAAATATAACTTTTAGACACTTTTAGATACATATTCTAATAAATATTACCTTTCATAACATACTATAATATAATATTATCAGGAATACCAAATATTAATGTATGGAATATTTTATAAAAAATATTTTAAAAGTGAAAGATAATAAATTCTATAAAATATTGTATTTTTCATCATTAAATTATCCAATATTTATATTGAAAAACATATCGAACATCTTAGATGGGACTTAGACGTAACCATGGTGAATGCATTCTACGAACCACTTAAGAATAGGATATCATTCCCAGCTGCCATTCTTCAAGTTCCTTTCTACCACAAGGATTACCCAAAGTTTGTTCATTAATATTTATTATTATTTGTTTAATGACAGAGGACTAACTATGTATTTAATTATCAATCGAATATAAATATATAGTAGTATTTTTCTTATTCAAATTTAATTATAATACAACTAATAATATTTATATAAATTTATTATTTATTATATTTTTTTATATCACGTGTTATTTGTAACGATTTCATATGTATATTATATATATATATATATATATATATATATTGGAATAATTGGATGTATATTTCCTATATATGTATTCGTGTTAATGTATGCATATGACGTATAAAAGTATTAATACATTCATTAATATATTCAATACATTTATTAATAACATAATTAATAATCACATACATTGTAGATACTTAAATTACGCTGGTATTGGGTTTGTCATTGGTCATGAAATAACTCATGGATTCGATAGTTCAGGTATAATTTATATTAAACTTGAATAGATTATTAATAAAACTAACTCTTAATATAACAACATTATACAATTAATGTCCTTTAAATTGTTATACTTTCATGATTATTTTTTAATTAAATTCTAGTCTATTTTATTAATAATACAAACCAACGAAGTAATGTATTACTATATTATATCAACCCATACATAAATATATTTTTAAAGTATAAACATAATACTAATACATGATTAGGTCGCCGATTTGACAAAGATGGCCACAGGAAAGATTGGTGGTCACCGAATGTTGTTAAAGAATTCCAAAAACGTGCCAAATGTTACGTAGCACAATACGATAAATTCTATGTTCCCGAAGTAGGAAGACACGTTAGTACCGTCTATAGATAATATTCAATTGTTATAATTATAAAACTTAAATAATGTTAATATTTAACCATTTAAAGATAAGTAATTTGTGAAGTTTAAGCTTTTTTTTAATAATTATAAATGTAACTGTTACAATATTAATATGAAATTATTTAAATCGTGTCTTATCGAGATGTTAATAATGTGAATCTGTATTCTAATTAATTAGTATACTAATGTATACTAATTAGTATCTGAAAAGTTATATAAACTATAGGTGTACTATTAGATTATACGAGAACGCCGCACAGTGTAGGTTATGTGCCGTACAGTGTATGCCGTACACATATATATAATGTAGGCATACTAGTTTTACAATAATACAAATAATGCTATTAATAAAATTCAACAATGTTTATTTGTTTCTAAATAGTATCCTATACGATATACAAGTTATTTAATATAAAAAACTATATAAACAACTAATATATTATAAACTTTTAGTAATTAGCATACATCAATGTTAATAAATATAGGTAATACCATATATGGTAACAAAAATAACATTTATATTATACACTTTTTATTTAAATATAGGTCAACGGAAAAACCACATTAAACGAAAATATCGCTGATAATGGTGGATTAAAAGAAAGTTTTAACGTTAGTTAATATTAGGTAATACTAGTTAATAGGTTAATGTACATTATGATTAATGACTAGGAAATATTATGTTAGGTATCAATTTTAAATAATTTATAAATGGTATTTGTATAAATTCAATTTAATATATATTAGTATTTTACATTACATAATGAATGCATAGTAATTAACAAATAACATATTTAATCTTATATTAATTAAACTAAAAATTAACTTTGCCTATATTGATTATAAAATCCATATAAAATATATTATTAATAATATATTTTATTTAATTCATGTCAATCATAATTTATATATTAGTATATATGAATATATTTATAATGAAATATTATAATTTATAATATCATAGGCCTATAGAAGATATGTAGATGAAGAGTTAGATGGTGATGAAGAAGATGTCCTTCCCGGATTAAACATGTCTCCTAATCAACTCTTCTTTTTAAATACCGCCCAGGTAAATATATATATAGCATATCATTTTGAAAGTTTTCTATTTTGTTAAATAATAATTAAAGTTAGTTTATTAAGTTAATTATAGATTAATTATAAATATATATTACTAATTATATTATATATTAAACTAATTGATTACGATAATTATAGGCTTGGTGCAGTAAGATCTACGATAACACTGTCTGGAAATATATATTGAAAGATGTACACAGTCCTGGTAGATACAGGTATGTCCATACATATTACATCACATTTTAAATATAACTTTTACAAATGAAAAGTTGTCCTAAATATTAATGAAACTTAATTTAAGATTAATCAAACTACCAATTAAAATATACATTCATGTTCAAGTAATTTGTATAACGTATATGTTAATTAATGTATTATCACTGAATAGTTAACGTAACATTAATATATATATATATATTGAAGAGTCGCATACATAATATATTATGATTTAATAACTCTATGTAACCAAACAGAATCCTAGGAATTATGGCTAACTCTCCAGATTTCGCCAAGGCTTATAAATGCCGAGTGGGAAGTAAAATGAACCCCGCAAAGAAGTGTGAACTTTGGTAGATTATCCAAACCAATGTTGAATTATACAATAAATAATACATACAATACATGTTTTGACAATTCTATTAATAATGTATACAAACTAAAGTATATAATATGTATAGATATATAATTTGTAAGCCTAATTTGTCTATTAATAATGTCACACCTCCATCATAAATTACCCCATCACTCTTTCAAGTATTTCTTCCAAATTAGATGAAATTAAGTAAATCGTTAATAATATATATACTAATACTACTATAAATAATAAATCATTCGCTGATACTTTGAAACAATCTATTGAGACCAAGCTTATATTATTTTACGAATAAAATTAATAAAACATAAAATATCAATACTAAATATTCAAAATTAGATAATAAATGTATTGTACTATTGAACATATATATGATGTATACATATGTAACATCTATATAGATGTAAAAAATGTTAATAATGAATATATAAAATCTGTATTCCTATTACTTCTGATCTAAATTTTAGTTAAATTACAAATGTATTTTTTCGTAATAATAATGTTTATATAGGGGAAAGTAACCTAATACGGACACCTATACTGGCCATACAGAGATGACTTAATTAATAGCCAGGGTTTAATATATAAAGGCCTCTGCACTAGTGACATTGCCTGCCATACCTAACATAATAGAAAAACTACACATAGCTCATACTGGTGTAGAATGATGCTATTAGCCGAGGATTCAGTATATTGGCCCACTATGCGAAGAGACTTAACCCACCATATATACGCATGTACATCATGTAAAGACTATGCCAGGAGCCCCTGGTGGCCTTCCCTAACATACCGATCCATCACTGTCAAACCATGGCATACAGTAGCTGCCTACTTATTCAACCTTCACAGCAAGGAATATCTCTTAATAGTAGACTATTTTAGTAAATACCCCATCATCCACCATCTACCACATAGTACATCGTGTGAATCGATCATAAATAAGATGAAAGATACGTTCTCCTTATTTGGAATACCAGCTGTAATTTTTACCGAAAATGGTCCACAGTTCAGTGCACCATTGTTCGCAACGTTCGCAACTGAGTGGTAATTTAAACACCCACTTCAAGCCCCATCTACCCCGAGTCTAATTAGCTATTATTGTTTCATTTAATGAAACTTGCAGACAATTAAAAACATATTTTTAAAAAATGCATCAGACCCCCGTAAAGCCCTCCTATCTTTGCGTATCACTCCTTTAGATGCCCATTTACTGAATCCTATACAATTACTCTTTCACCAATCAATAAAATCATACCCAATACTGCAACCTACAGCGACGATCTAAAACCCAACACCGACAACTAGCCTCCACAGACATAAAAAAAAACAACCTACAATACTCCAACCAAACCAACCCGTCATTATAAAAACACCGACAAAGAACACCTGGACAAGAGCAACCATCGTACGACCCCTGTTAACTCCACATTCGTACGAAGTCATTGGACCCACTGGTACCCTCAGACGAACTCGCCATCACATTCGCCCAATACCACCTGACAATACCACAACCGATACTATATTAGATAATACAATAAAAGCCCCTACTATGACCAATTATATATATACACACCATACGTACAATGTACGTCATACATGAACCCTCGCCATGCGATTAAAACCCACTTCAACCCCACTACCTGACACAAACATTCCGACAACTCCACGACGTAGTACGCGTATAAGAAATGCCCCAATTAGATATTCACTGTAATTCACCGTAATTCACTGTAAATGTTGAATTATACAATAAATAATACATACAATACATGTTTTGACAATTCTATTAATAATGTATACAAACTAAAGTATATAATATGTATAGATATATAATTTGTAAGCCTAATTTGTCTATTAATAATGTCACACCTCCATCATAAATTACCCCATCACTCTTTCAAGTATTTCTTCCAAATTAGATGAAATTAAGTAAATCGTTAATAATATATATACTAATACTACTATAAATAATAAATCATTCGCTGATACTTTGAAACAATCTATTGAGACCAAGCTTATATTATTTTACGAATAAAATTAATAAAACATAAAATATCAATACTAAATATTCAAAATTAGATAATAAATGTATTGTACTATTGAACATATATATGATGTATACATATGTAACATCTATATAGATGTAAAAAATGTTAATAATGAATATATAAAATCTGTATTCCTATTACTTCTGATCTAAATTTTAGTTAAATTACAAATGTATTTTTTCGTAATAATAATGTTTATATAGGGGAAAGTAACCTAATACGGACACCTATACTGGCCATACAGAGATGACTTAATTAATAGCCAGGGTTTAATATATAAAGGCCTCTGCACTAGTGACATTGCCTGCCATACCTAACATAATAGAAAAACTACACATAGCTCATACTGGTGTAGAATGATGCTATTAGCCGAGGATTCAGTATATTGGCCCACTATGCGAAGAGACTTAACCCACCATATATACGCATGTACATCATGTAAAGACTATGCCAGGAGCCCCTGGTGGCCTTCCCTAACATACCGATCCATCACTGTCAAACCATGGCATACAGTAGCTGCCTACTTATTCAACCTTCACAGCAAGGAATATCTCTTAATAGTAGACTATTTTAGTAAATACCCCATCATCCACCATCTACCACATAGTACATCGTGTGAATCGATCATAAATAAGATGAAAGATACGTTCTCCTTATTTGGAATACCAGCTGTAATTTTTACCGAAAATGGTCCACAGTTCAGTGCACCATTGTTCGCAACGTTCGCAACTGAGTGGTAATTTAAACACCCACTTCAAGCCCCATCTACCCCGAGTCTAATTAGCTATTATTGTTTCATTTAATGAAACTTGCAGACAATTAAAAACATATTTTTAAAAAATGCATCAGACCCCCGTAAAGCCCTCCTATCTTTGCGTATCACTCCTTTAGATGCCCATTTACTGAATCCTATACAATTACTCTTTCACCAATCAATAAAATCATACCCAATACTGCAACCTACAGCGACGATCTAAAACCCAACACCGACAACTAGCCTCCACAGACATAAAAAAAAACAACCTACAATACTCCAACCAAACCAACCCGTCATTATAAAAACACCGACAAAGAACACCTGGACAAGAGCAACCATCGTACGACCCCTGTTAACTCCACATTCGTACGAAGTCATTGGACCCACTGGTACCCTCAGACGAACTCGCCATCACATTCGCCCAATACCACCTGACAATACCACAACCGATACTATATTAGATAATACAATAAAAGCCCCTACTATGACCAATTATATATATACACACCATACGTACAATGTACGTCATACATGAACCCTCGCCATGCGATTAAAACCCACTTCAACCCCACTACCTGACACAAACATTCCGACAACTCCACGACGTAGTACGCGTATAAGAAATGCCCCAATTAGATATTCACTGTAATTCACCACACATATATATGTCCAATGTCCGATACTGTCCTAATCAATATATTATAGAGGTCGGATGACCGGTAATCAGCCGTAACAATTATGTTGCTGGATGAAGAGGGATCTACTATGGCTAGTTTGCGGTTGATAGACACAATTGTCGCTTAAGCGTCATAAGTAGACCGCAGACCAGTCTACACATTCCCTCTTCTTCGCTTCAATCGGGATAAGAAGGGATGTATACATATCATAAACGCGTGTTCCATTATTATCACTCGCCTTGTATTGAATGGCGTACGTTACACATGTGCCGAATGTCTATCACACGCCCGCGAATTCCTGCATAGGTGTCATGCATGACTGCCTCCTGTGCTAGCCACATTGCTATATATAGTGGACCGCCATGTATATAGACACTTCTAAGAATGTCTAATAAGCAAAACCTTGATTAACTACACAACTCATAACAGTGGGCAACCTTGAATAGCCTGAACATCATCTGGAAATCCAACCTTTCAAGTAAACTCAAAAGAAACTTCTTTAGAGCTGCAGTTGAGACTGTACTTGTATATGGTTCTATCACATGAACTCTAACTTCAACTTTATAGAAAAAAGTTGATGGGGCCTATACACGCCTGCCGCGAGCTGCACTAAACAAGTCTTGGAGAGACCACGTTATAAATAATGAATTGTTCAGGTAAATTCCAAGTATAACAGATAAAATACGCGAACAGTGACTGAGTTTATCCGGTAACTACTGGAGAAACAGAAGCGAAGTAGTGAGTGAAGTATTACTCTGGAATTCATAACATGGACCACGTTCTCGATGAAGGCCTATGCAAACATATTTAGACCAATTAAGAGAGGAAACGATGTGCACAAATGAGGAATTACCGATAGCGATGAGTGATATATATATATAGGAATGGTGGAAACGTGTAATGAACTGCCGAGCTAGCTCGACCTGGTAAGGTAAGGTAACGGTATATATATATATATATATATATATATATATATATATATATATATATATATATATATATATAATATAATAATAATAATAATAATCAGATTGGTTCGTCGTAATAAATGAGAATGAACCCAGGTAGATATAGAAGTTCATTGAACTTATCGAGATATCTACCTGTCAGCAAAAGGAATGGAAAAAAAAACAAACAGTAATAAAATTTACAAAGATAAAATAAAATTGGAAATTAAAAGTAAAATATAAATATAAAGTAAAATTTTAAATATTAAAATAGTTAAAATACAAATAAATATTATATATAAATAATAATAAAAATAATAATAATAGATACAAATAACAATAAAACAAGACGTGTACAAATAAAGAGGGAAAAACAACACATAGTTCATAAAACGACCACAACGAACGAATAGTATAAGGCTACCAACTTTTAGTAAGGATGTGCCAAGTCCTTAATACCTTGAGATGATCCCACCACAATCGTACCGGTAAACTTAGTACTCGGCATATAATACACCACCTCACGCTACAATCAATATACAAAAAACACGAAATTCCTCCTCTTTATAAAATAAAAAATAAAAAAATATAATATAAATAATAAAATAATAATAAACAGTTAATAAAAATAATAAATAGTAATGAAAAATAAATCTTATAAATAAAATTACAATAAAATATATACAAAACATAATAATAATAATAATAATAATAATAATAATAATAATAATAATAATAATAATTATAATAATAATAATAATAATAATAATAATAATAATAATAATAATAATAATAATAATAATAATAATAATAATAATAATAATAATAATAATAATAATAATAATAATAATAATAATAATAATAATAATAATAATAATAATAATAATAATAATAATAATAATAATAATAATAATAATAATAATAATAATAATAATAATAATAATAATAATAATAATAATAATAATAATAATAATAATAATAATAATAATAATAATAATAATAATAATAATAATAATAATAATAATAATAATAATAATAATAATAATAATAATAATAATAATAATAATAATAATAATAATAATAATAATAATAATAATAATAATAATAATAATAATAATAATAATAATAATAATAATAATAATAATAATAATAATAATAATAATAATAATAATAATAATAATAATAATAATACTAATAATAATAATAATAATAATAATAATAATAATAATAATAATAATAATAATAATAATAATAATAATAATAATAATAATAATAATAATAATAATAATAATAATAATAATAATAATAATAATAATAATAATAATAATAATAATAATAATAATAATAATAATAATAATAATAATAATAATAATAATAATAATAATAATAATAATAATAATAATAATAATAATAATAATAATAATAATAATAATAATAATAATAATAATAATAATAATAATAATAATAATAATAATAATAATAATAATAATAATAATAATAATAATAATAACAATAATAACAATAATAATAATAAT
The DNA here is from genome assembly GCA_964019155.1 of Osedax fenrisi. Classification (NCBI taxonomy): domain Eukaryota; kingdom Metazoa; phylum Annelida; class Polychaeta; order Sabellida; family Siboglinidae; genus Osedax; species Osedax fenrisi. Next base: position 77,689,903 of record OZ025240.1, on the reverse strand, counting down.
AATAATAATAATATTAATAATAATAGGTAACTCGTAATACAAATTTAATCAAATAATAATAAGAATAATAATAAACAATACATTTAAAAACAAATGAAAATACAATTGTTGAAATATATAAATATTGTAAAAAAATAATTTAATTATAAAACTATTCCAATTACTGAATTTCATCATTTGATAACAAATATATATAAAATGAATAAAAATAAATAAATAAATAAGACTTTAATAGTGACCAATAATTTTTTGTTTTAAAACATTTAAAAACTTTTTTAAAGGGTTAGTGGTTTTGATATCAATAGATAGTGAATTCCATAACAAAGGACCTTTATAACCAATACAGAATTTATCTTAACAACGTGATATATTGGGAACAACGAATTCATTAGTTGACCTTAGAGAATATATTGTCTTTTTTTTATTAAATAACTTAATAATTTGTGGATGTATATTATTATTGTACCAAGCTTTATAGGTACATGTATTTGTAAATATTTAAATCAATAATATCATTAAATTTGAGAATACGTTTATGTATATAAATATGGTCAATATTTGTTCTATTATGTAGATAATAAATTGATCTTAGACATCTATTTTGTAATATAGTAATACATTTAATATTACTAAAATACGTATTACCCCAGAGTATTGAGCAATAATGCAAATGACTATATATCAATTTGATTTATTTAAATGTAATTAAGAGAAATAGTAAATTTAAAAGAAATTTATAAATGAGCTATATATAATATATATTATTACCATATATGTAGATTATATATGAAAATATATTTATTATGAACGTTTGGTAATTATATTATATATATATATATATATAATTTTGAATTATCAAAAATTCATTTAAATTCAATTATATCATTACAACATTTAAATAATACATGTATCCAATTATATTTATAAACTAGAAATATCGATATTTATATATATATATTGTTATTATTATTGTTATTTTATTTGGTGGAGTCCTTTCATCCCATCTAGATACTTAGATGAAGTTTTCACTTATAACCATATATATGGCTCTAATGTCCCTTAGAAGCCGCTCTCATGTTAAGGCATCCATGGTTTTAACGAGAGCCAATCATTTATTTATACACAATTATATAAGATCAATTCTAAATAATATTTTAAAACCCAATTTATAAAATTAATTAATGGTCCGGACGAGGCTCGAATCCGTATCCTACTGCTTGTGTATCTAATTCCTTGTCTAATAGAACCTCAAATGTAGTTATATATATATATATATATATATATATATATATGTGTGTGTCTGTGATTTTTAATTATTATTAATTCGTTTACGTATTTATAAATTATTAGTTAGATTAATTTGTAAAACTTTATTTATATTTCAATATCTTCAACATTATCTTGATACATAATTATGTATGCATATCTATAGATAATATAGATAAATAGCATACTATAGTCGAAATACAATAATATTAAATAGTTATGCATATGTAACATTTCCATTATAATTAGATATTGTTAAATTTGTTGAAGAATTATCATTCGAATCATACATATTTATAAATATTTATTTACGTTAGCTACATTATTGATTATCAGAAAATTAAAATATAATTTCAGATTCATAAATATATTGTTATTATAAATTAATTGAATACCTATTTACGTTGTACATGACTACGATATACTGGGTTCTTTCCTACTAATTGTATTCGAGTTTTCTTTATCTCCGGATATTGAAACATGTCTATAGGTTGCGGGTATCTGTCATAGTTCTGCCTGAATAATTTCTGGACTCGTTCCTTTTCAAGTGATCTAGCTTCTCTTGCATTGATTTCTACTGGTTTTTTACTAGTCACCGGGCTACTATATGAAACATATTTATATCCTAGAAATAGCACGGCGCTTGATACGATAAATGTGATCAACTTTATTTTAAATGACATATCGGTATAAATGTATGTATAATCGAATATAATATATTAACTTGTTTAATTAATATTAACTTGTTTAATTTTAATTTTTTATTATTTTAACAATTAATAATATTTTATATTTATATAACATATGTTTCCGATAATTGTATGCCTAATCTTCATTCCGGATGGAAGGGATAAATTTGAGAACAAAAACCAAGTCAGACTGCTTAACTGCAAGCATAAACTACAAAATGGAAGTATTGAACGTAAAAACAATTCGTCTTCCAAAAAAAAAAGAATTAATAGAATTAACAAGACATAATGACATAAACATATTACGAATTGTTGACCACAAAATCTGCCATGATGAACAAATTAAATACAAAAAGGCATCACTTATATAACTACCCATGTATGACGTAATACCAACAATGCTTCCGCTATAGGAATTTATATATTAATCGATACCATGGTTTCTTTCCAAAGATGAAAACACCCTCTCAGAAATAACAAAGTGGAATAACAGAATACAAATTATGAATTTCAATGGCTACCCCAAAACAACTATAATATTACAATACTCACCATGTGAAGGAAACCCAAACGCCGAAGAATACTCCGTTATCAATCGCTATTTCAACTATACGAAGAATAATGTTCTATTCACATAGGCGATTTCAACACCCATCTAAGTGAAATCAACTTTAACAGATATACATATTATAGTCTTATAAATACCAGCTGAAAACTAGTCATTGATTATGCAGAGAAGCAAACTTGAAAGTAAAAAATACAAACTTCATTAAACATCTCGGGAAACTATGGACTTACTTTTCGATTACGAATGGTATCAAAGCATATACCTATAGGTATACCTATAGGTATATATCTACCTATATATAGGTAGATTTCATAATCATCCGACAAAATGGAAAAACAGTGTGAAAAATTTAAAACTTAAATTCAATAATAAATTGTAATATTGAATACAATATTTAATAAATATGCAATTGCTATATATTCAATATTGGGCTATTAGTTCAATATGATTTCCATTTGTATTATCAATATAATTATGATTACAATTATAGTTCATGAGTCACCCGAATTAGATTATGATAATGTGGTAAAATATAGGATTACTTAAATAATTTTAGTTTTAAAAATAAAATTGTATTTATTAAAAACAGTATATAAACTTAAATATAAAAGTAAAATAATAATTATTAATTAATTTTCATAGATAAAAATTAAATCAATATTTCAAAATAATTAAAAGGTATAATATTTTATTCTTTCTATAATAAAAAAATTATATAAACTGTATAATACTACTTACATCAATAACCTAAGTTGAACTTAAGTTATGAACTTAAGTTGCTAACTTTAGTTGAACTTAAGTCATGTAACATAAGTGTATAATATAATATTTATTATATTAATACTAATATTATTATTATTATTATTATTATTATTATTATTATTATTATTAAATATAAACTTACGTTCAACTTACATCAATAACTTAAGTTGAACTTAAGTTGACAACTTAAGTTGAACTGGAGAGTAACTTATGAACCACATAAGTTACTAGTAATATTTATATCACAAAGTAACTTACGAGTAACTTCAGCGCAACAAATGTGGTACCCATGTTACTCGTGCTTTACTTTGTTGTATGAATATTACTAGTAACACATGTGGTTCAGAAGTTGCTCTAATGTTACTTGCAAGTTAATGTGTGGTATGAATGTTACTATTTTTGTTTGCTGGGTACACATAACCATTAATCGAATTGATGAGCTCAGTAAATGTATAAATAACCTTTAATCCATTTCATGAGATCAGTAAAGGCACAAATATCCTTTGATCGAATTTATGAGATCATTAAATTCACAAATAACCTTTAATTGAAGTTATGAGATCAGTAAAGGTAAAATTAACCTTTAATTGAAGTTATGAGCTCAGTAAAGGTATAAATAACCTTTAATCGAAGTTATGAGATCATTAAATGTTTTCAATAAAGGTTCCCAAAACCTACATAGATGAATAAAAAAACCCGTAATGCGCGTCATAAACCTTTAACACTGATTCCGCATTCATTAAAGTTTTTAAAAGAGAAATATTGTTAACAGTGTAGGGATCATTTGGTATTTTATTCCGATTTCTACCAATTTGAGAAAAGGCTGATTTAAAAGCTTATTTGGAAGAAGTGCCATACTTATTAAGTTTATCAGTAGGATATATAAGTAAGATTTTGCATATGATAGCTTATTCCAGTACTAATATTAGTACAGTTAGGGGAAGTCTCCGATTACCATCCCATAAATGATTATTTGTAATAACTTATTCAATATTAAATATATTTATTTAAAATTTTGTAATTAGGGTAATATTATGGCAATGAAAAATGTTGCTATTTTAAATTATTATATAATTATATTTACAAGAATAAATAGGGGGGGTCAGTAATCGGATACATGTACCTAATACCGACCCACTTCTCCTTTTACCGACCCCCTAAAATAATCGTAATTTAAATAATTGTAGTATTATAATATCCAATAAAAATAGTTTATATACATAAATATAATTAATTATAACATTCACGCAATTTATTTTGTATTGAATTTATGTTTTAATAGTAATATTAAATTTAAATTTAAACTTTATAGTAATCATATTAAAATAATAAATAGTGTATACTATTATTTAATATTTATTTATTAATCAGTATGTATATAATCAACTTGAATCATGAACCCTACATCTATATCAATGATACACAAACAACTTACGATATATTTTACAGTAAAATACGGATCAACTTTGATTGGATATTATAAATCACATGGGGTCGGTATTAGGGTAATTTAGGGGTTTAATAATATTTATCATTTAATTACTAACAGTTCGTGTATATATTATTTTTTGATATCTCTTATAGTTACTGAGATACGAGAGGGGGTCGGTATTAGGAGGGGGTCGGTAATCGGGGACTTTCCCCTATATCTTATATTTTTTAAAGATTCAAGGTGCGTACAATATTTTCTTCGTCTGAATTTCAACTGATGGTAGCGAAGTTTTCTCCTTAGAAGAATAATGTAATTATAATACGGGTCATTATAATGTTATTATATAGTTATATATAATTATTAGAATTCTTTGATAGAATGAATTGTTCAAATGAGATATTACAATCATTAAATTGAAACGTAGAAAGTACACATGAATTAAATATAAATTTTATTAATATCATATATTTTAATTACTGGAAGCAATTCATAGTTTGTGGTTCTGTAATTAAAAATAAATGTATAATCTGTTATTGATTTCAATTTCAATGTATGATAATAAACTCACCCTCCTTTGACAATGTATGTATCTAAATAATAACTATACTGATTATAATTAACATATAGTCGGTTTATAGTCTCATTTATAGTCGGTGGCTATTAATTTAGTTCAAGATAATCTTGTACAAGATAACAAATACAAATTTGAAAAGTAATTAATAAAATAAATATAAGCAATATTTTTGCGACAAAATATATTTGCAGTGGAAGAAAAATTTAATTTAATAGGGTAAATAATTATTTCATATATTCAGTTTTACAATTTTAATAAGGGAGAGTACTCATATACTGAAACCATAACAATAAATCACCATAACTTTATTATTTCTTAATTACATATTTCCAAATTTTATTTATATATGGATACTATCAGTATATCCGTCGGACACCCCCGTTATCTATTGAATAAAAATATTAAATACAATTTTAAAATCACAATTATATCTATAATCATATAATATTAATATATTGTAATTTTTAAATAAACATTGTGAGTAATAAAATATTAAGACCATTTATTGATAAAGTGTCGGTATTAAGTTACTTTCACCTATATCAAAGTTATAAATATAAATATAAATAGATACAAATATATACACAAATATACATATATCGCATGTAAGATATCTTTTGCGGCTTTTTCAAAATAAAAATCTGAGACTGAGTCTAATAAAAAGTGACTATGTTATCTGATGTAATTAGCATTTCCCTTATTAATATTCGATCTCTTCGCTCTAATATTGTACTACTCCTTGCCTATCTAAAAATTAAACCTATCTCTATTATTGGGATCACTGAAACCTGTATTAGTATCGATGATACGGATATATTTGCATTGTGTTGCGAGGCGGGTTAAAATATTTATCTCCAACTTCGTAATTATGGTCGTTGGGGAGGCGTTGGTATCTTAATTCAATGGTCTTAATTTATAACGCCTTCCATTTCTTCTTTTACTTTTTCTTATAATGATTTTTTATCTTGCACGTTTAATTTCCCTTCCGATATACTTCATATTATAGTTATTTATCGGCCTCCTAGGTCTTATTATTCCATCTACTTTAATGAATTATCTGATTGCATAAATAATGGCTTACATTCTATCTCTTTTAAATTCATTTGTATGGGAGATTTCAATTATTATTTTGACTCCATTTCTCAACCCCATTCGTTATATAGGCAATTAACTGAATCCCTTGGTCTTCATCAACATATATCCTGTCCTACTCACACAAGTGGCAATATTCTTGATCTGATTTGTACTCCTAATGATACACCCACTCGGTTCATTTCACCCTGTATTCGTTCTGATCTCTTAACTGATCATTATCTGATTCATACTTCTATGGAAACCAGTATCAACTAAGTCATTAGTTTTTTATAGGGAGTTGAGGAAATTAAACTATCACGAACTTGGGTTACAAATTGAGAATAGATTATCCAGTGATCACATATACTTTGATTTTTTAAATTACTGTCTTTCATCTACTTTGAATAACTTAGTTCCTTTAAAATCTCGTTACTTCACTCTACATACTTCATCACCTTGTTTTTCTTATCATCTTGCTATAATGAAACGTTCATTAAGGAAACTTGAGCGTAAAATTCATCAATCTTCTTATCATAAGTATATTTTCTTGGAGGCAAGGATGGCTTATAAGAAAGCAATTTATTCACAAAAAGCTAATTTCTATGAGCAAAAACTCAATGCCTGTGGTTCAAATTCCCAAAAAAAATTCAAAATAGTGAATAGAATACTAAATAGGTAATAATTTAAATCCCATATCAAATAGACTTTCCGACTATAATATATGCTCTTCTTTTGTATCTAGTTTATATAATAAGTTATCTAGTATTTCTAAATTTTTAAATCTAAACTGGCTTTGATACCTCCGAGTATGATTGCCCATCAAATTACTAAACCAACTTTATGTAAATTATCTAGTTTTTCCTCTCTTTCCATTTTTGAAATACACAAATTGATTATGATGTCCAATTCAACATCTCATATTGATCCTCTTGCTTTGGTTGTCTTTAAAAATTTATTTTATTACTTTCGGTTACTATCTCTAATTTAATTTCGGAATCACTTAATGATGGGATCATGGCTAAATCTCTAAAATATGCTATTATTAAGCCGATTCTGAAAAAAATCCTCTCTCGATCCTGATGATTTTATGAACTATAGACCCATATCCCAACTTCCGATAATCAGTAAAATCATGGAACGTGTAGTCAGTAGACAATTGATATTTTATCTTGAGAATAACTATTTAATGGAACCCTACCAGAGTGCTTATAGAACACATTATTCCACTGAAACTGCTTTAAATATTATTACTGATACGCTCTATAAATCGCTCGACTCCTCTCATTGTGCGCAACTATTGCTACTCGACCTTTCGAGTGCGTTTGATACTCTAAATCACAATATGCTTATTGAACGCATTAAGAAACTCGGAATTGAAAGTTCTTCTATCAGCTGGTTAACTTCATTTCTTAACGATCGAACTTCCTCAGTAAAAGTGAATGATTATATTTCGCCTCCTATTGATATACTATGTGGAGTTCAGTACTCGATCCTTTATTCTTTTCTATTTACTTGCGTCCTCTATCTAATATTATTAGTAAATTTCCTAATATTACCTACCATATATATGCTGATGATATAGAGCTAATTATTAAAATTCCTGTTAACTCGCTTAACTCCAACTTGGAACTTCTGGAATGTGCATCTGAAATCATTAATTGGCTTCTTAGAAACGATCTACGTGTAAATACCTCTAAAACCGAACTACTAAATGTATCTAGGGTATATACTAATTTTCCACCGGTAATCATTGTTGGTTATACATCCTTCTGCTTCAGTTCGTAATCTTGGAGTTATCTTCGATAGTAGGCTACATTATCTTTTGATGCTCACATTAATTATATATCAAAATCAGCTAACTTTCATCTACGTAAGATTAGACATATTAGAAAGTATTGCTCTAAGCGTATTACTAAACTACTTATTAATGCTATAGTATTATCCATAATTGATTATTGCGGATCATTATTTAATGACTTAAAGTATATAGAGGTCAAAAAGATTGATAGAATTATTCGCGCTTCTATACGCTTTATTTATAATATCAATCGTATACGATAGTGAACATTTGAAAACAGATGAACACTAACATAATCTTAAATGGCTATTATTTAGAAAGCGATGCAAATATCGTTTACTCTGTCTAGCTCATAAATCTATATCCCTAGGTAATCCTGACTATTACATAATCAACTGAAACGTCGTTGCATACTGAAGAAGATTCGAACATCTGATGCAATACTGTTAGAGATCAATATTGCTAAGTATATACTTTATTCAATGGATTTAGTAATCGGGCATTCTCCTCCACCTTTCCTCGCATATGGAACGTCCTACCGTATGACTTATGGAAGGTCCTTATATTGTTTTAGAAATAAACTAAAACATTATTTAAACACTTCTTAATTTATTTTTGTATACGCGTTATTTAATATTTATATCTAAGTTAATTTAATTTAAATCTTTGTTATTTTATATTTTCTATTCGATTGTTTTTATTATTTTTCGTTATTATTTTACACCAGAGAGGGCACCCGCTATATCGGTGTTTAAATAAACAATTCAATTCAATATCAAATTGATATATAGGATATTATCAACGCATATCAATATACATTAATAGTATTAATTTAATAGTATTAATACACATACACATACATAAATATATATATATATATATATATATATATATATATATATATATATTAATATAATAACTAATTATTATAATTAAATCAAATAAATAGATTGAATCAATATATTGAATAGAATATTTATATAAAAATATGAATCTAGGAAATAAAATAACAGGAAAAAAAATAAACCACAAAAATAATAGTAAAAAAAATAACAAGAACAAAAATAACATATTATATCATATTATACATACAATAGATATTATTTAGTAATTTATTTAAATAATATCTAATACGAATATAGATATAATTTTATAAATAAATTAACGGATATATAGGAAAAAATAATAGTAAAAAAAATAATAAGAACAAAAATAACATATTATATCATATTATACATACAATAGATATTATTTAGTAATTTATTTAAATAATATCTAATACGAATATAGATATAATTTTATAAATAAATTAACGGATATATAGGATATATACCTACACAAATATATATATTTAATAAATATAATAAAATTACATTGAATATACTCGAAATAAATATATATAAAAATATCTATCAAAGTGACGTAGCTGATAATAAACACGTGTATAGTATAAATTGTATAGTATGAAGATTTATTTAAGATTGATATGATGATTGCATTTTATAGAACTACCTTATATATTTAATAAATATATTGGTATTAAGTATTAATTAGATAAAGTATTAATTAGAATAACTATACTCAAAATAAATGTATTATAAAATACGTCCATTTAGTTTGAAGATTTATAATGAAATACAAATTTCTATAAATCTATAGTGTAACATTTATTTAATATACATGTGTATGTTAATTATATATACATATATTTTATATATTTATTTATAATATATCATTACAATATACAGATTTAATTAACAAAAATCTATAATTCTTTGAATTGAATAGTTTTAAGACCATTATAATGATAATAATAATTATAAGACCATAATATATTATTGATTTTTTAAATATATTAACAAAAAAAACCCATTATATTGAATAATACAGAATATATATATAATAGTATAAGCAGTAATTTCTATACAAATAAATAGTTTATATATATATATATTTAGATCATTTATTATTTACAAATATATTATTCAAAGTGAGTACTAGAATATATACTACCATCAAAGATTTTCCAAAGGACTTCACAATACTTCACAATATCTTTGCTACCATATAAAAACATATATATATATATATATATATATATATATATATATATATATATATATAAATATATATAATCGATATAAAGAACGTTTTTTGTATAAAGTAACTTGTTTTACAACGATGGTATATATATATATGTTAAAGTTGTAGATATATTGATTAATTGTAATATACATTTAATTTATTACGTAATATAAATAGATATATCAACATAAAAACTTAAAACTAGATTTCGTGTCACGCTATATGTTAATTGTATAGCCATAGCCATGTAAATGTTTGTTTTTGTTGTATTTTATATTTTTATCGTCTGTAATGTATATTCGTTAATTTTCTATAGAATTATATTCTTAAGGAATGCCACTCGGTGATATTTCCTCACTCTTCATTCTGCATCTCATCGGGTAGGTACTATTTTTATTATTAGTATTATTGTGTTATATTATTATTGATATATTCAACAAGTCTTTGTTTAATAAACTGTATCAGAACATTCAACTTTATTACATATATATATATATATATATATATATATATATATATATATATATATATATATATATATATATATAATAAATATATATCTCAACTAGGTGTTGTTCCTTTGGTTTGACCTTGGCAGTAATATAATTATATTGGATATTATATACCATATATAGTATATATACCTTCCTCGTCTATTATAAACATATATCATATATTATTATAATAATTATATGTATCTATTATTTTGACTACGTTTATAATATATTAGTCTATATTTTAACCGAAAAACATATATGCATATACATGTATCTATTAACTTTACGTATCGTTTTGTTATGTTAAATATATTATAATTTGTTTCTACTTGGAATTAAATGGTCTTTTAGAAATCATATATGAACGTAAAATATTCGTATTACAATTAAGTAAATTCTAATTTTTAATAAATTAAAAACTAAAATTTGTAGAACAAATTAATTTATAAGATCATTATTATAACAGTTTTCTTATCGTTGCGGTGTATTAGCATACATATATTATATATTATTTATACTTTACATTAAATAGTATACTTTAAATAGGCTTTAAGAACTATAACCTATATTGATATTGTCTGTATTTATAACACTGGTCTGCATCATTTTTGTTATCAAGGGTTTCTTATCTGATTATAAGTTACTTTTTGACACTGAATTCAAATATGAAAACCGTTTTGCTCAATCAGCTCTAGTTTTTTTTTTATTCAACTTTTTATTTTTTTGGAAATATTAGAAATTTCCTAAGGAAAATATAGGATTTCATATAAATTATACAGTATTTTAATACATTTATACCTATATATTTATTTATTTTATTATATAAATGTGTTAGTAATATTTAAATAGTGTACCAATGGTACGGGAGTTGATTAGGGGTATTCCCTTAATAAGTTAATTAATATGTATTACTAAATATTCAGAAATATATTGTATATTAATTTACAATAATTTTCTGACATTTAATGAAATTAACATATATAAATATAAAAATCATTATTTTAAATAAGTTAATAATATCATTACTTCATATAACTTTAAATACGTATAACGTATTTTAAACTACATTTACCATGATTAGAATAACTTGTATTAACAATCCGGATAAGTTTTGTTACATTTGTGATAAGTTAACATTGTTGAATCAGAAGTCAAATATAACGCCATTTAAAAAAAAAACCTACAAGGATTATATCGGAATGCATTTAGGAGACCAAGAAAAAACCATTTGCACTGCAAATTTGTTGTAAAACATGTACTGTTAACTAACATAGTTGGAACAATAAGAAATTAAAATCTTTAAATTTCTGAATACTAATGATATAGAGAGAATGTCATAATCATGTATCGGATTGTTATTTTTGCATAGTAAATCTTAATGGTTAATATATAGAATACATATGTATACTTGTATAAATATTTATATAATTTTATATGTAAGAATACATATGCAGAATAAAGCGCGTGTTATATATCCTGATATACCTTCAGCTATACGGCATGTACCTCATAATGATGATATTCCATTACCAATACCACCAGACAATCTTGATTCATCATCAGAATCAGATGATGAAATTGAAATTAATGATGATTTATCTCAGTAATACATTCCCCATGAAAATAAAATATATATTGAACCATTTAATCAACATGATCTAAATGACTTAACAAGAGACAAGAATATGCTCAATTACTTGGGTCTATATTAGCAGAACGTAACATGTTCTCAAAAAAAACAACATACTCTTGGTATCGAAGTGACATTGAGTTTAGGCAGTATTTACTACCAATGGAGAACGTGTATATTGTAACAATATTATATTGGTAGAAGGTATACCTTCTACCAATATATACCATATATATATACTATATGGGTATTGCGTATGCTGATTCAGACTGGAGATTATTTATCGATTCATCAAATAAAAGTAGGTAATAGAGTTTCTTCAATCCCTGTCGGTTATTCAATTAGCATGTCAGAAAATTACAATAATATAATTGTACTTCTTGATTCATTAAATTATAATTATCACAATTGGATGATTTTCTGAGACTTGAAGGTAATATATTATAATAATTATAATTATTTAAAATGTTTTATTATTTTAATATATACATTTGTATATCGTCGCCATACTTCTGGGTATGCAATCTAGGTATATCAAATACTCATGTTTTCTCTGTAAATGGGATAGTAGAGCTGACCGAGAACATTATTCAAGACGCATATCGCCAGAACGTGATAATTTACATCCTGCATGAACCATGGTTCACACAATATAATACATAATTATCTTGTTAATCCCAATAGAACACTACTTCATCCATTTTACATTAAGCTAGGGCTTATGACACATTTTATTAAAGCTCTTGATCAAAATGGTTCTACCATGCAATTTCTAAGAAGAAAATTCCCAAAAATAAGTGAAGCCAATTGGCTTAAGATCACAGCAGGTATATTAAATGGTCCACACATAAGAGAATTAATACACGACAATAACTTCGATAACTCAATGAATGTCCTAACACTCCGAATATGGATTGCATTTAAATTTATTATACAACATTTCCTGGTTAATCATCGCAGTGAAGATTATGAAAATTTGGTAGACGAAATAATGGATTGTATGAAAAGACTAGGATCTAGAATGTCAATTATGATGTATTTTTTAAGATCTCATCTTGATTATTTTCCATGTAGTTGTTGTGATTTAGCGAAGACCAATTGTCCTTAAAGAGAGCGCTTTCTCCAGGATATTACTATAATGAAAGATAGATATCAAGGAAAATGGGATGAAAATATTCTTTCGGACTACTGTTGGTGTATAAAATGAGACGATATTAATGCAAAACACAAGAAAAAAGCTACCAAACAGTCATTTTTATAGTATTTAAATAATATTCTCTAATATTAATACTTATTATTGTTATTTTATATTCCTATAAATTATGTATATCACCTAAATATATTTTTCTTTATAATTTATTTGAAATATTTTTCATATTTGTTGAAAAAATTAAAAGTTGAATAACAAAAAAACTAGAGCTGATTGAGCAAAACGGTTTTCATATTTGATTCCAGTGTCAAAAAGTAATTTATAATCAGTTAAGAAACCCTTGATAACAAACAAAAAAAATTCAAATGCAGACCAGTGTAATATATGTATACATATACATATATACATATACACGATATACTATAAACAAGGACTTATGTCATTTATATAATGTCCATTCATAAGTTTGAATTCATATATGATTCATATAATATGAATCATAATTATGTATCAAATTAATGCGCGCATCTAATTTTCGCCAGCAGAAATTGCGTATATTATGGCATGTGTTTTGCGCATTAGATACATTGATATAAAGAAAGTGGACATGCTAAAAACATGATTTCTTTATATCGATGATTAGATCGCACGAACGCGCACTATATCGATATATACCAGCATTATGCTGGCAGCATAATCATTTAATTTACATTTATATATATATATATATTGTATATTTTGATAAATAATGTTATCAAATATATTTTTTATATAAATAAATGCATTTATATATTATAATTAAATGTTTATTACATATAATTAAATTATAATGCAATGTATTTTAATATCATAATATATATGTATATTATTATACATTGTCCTATAATATACATTGTATATATTTAATATTTTAATATTGTAAATTAAAACCCATGTTTACGACCAGGACATGCATTTGCCAGGTTGATGTTCTCTTAATAGATTTTAGTTAACTATATAAAATTAAATAATAATTATTATATATATATGTGCATACAATATTATCATATAATAATAATGTAATACACATTATTAATTTAAAATATATAAATATATACAAATATATATTGTATATTTTGAGAAATTATTGAATAAATGTTAAATATATTTGTTATAACTTATAAAATATAAATATGTATAATTTAATTATTTTTATTCATGTTAAATTTATCAAATTAATATGAATTAATACATGTCACATTATTCATAAATTAGTTATTTATATAAAAAAAACTATGTAAAATTAAATCTAAATTCAATGAATTTTAATATCTGAATACATATTTGTATACATAATAAAATTAATATATTATAATATTAATCAATATTGCATGTGTAATAAATAAAAACCATATATACTTGAATGACTCATAGTATCCCATGGGATAGGTGCACCTGCAGAATGTTCTCTGTGATGAGTTAATAGGAAATTAAATTACTATTATTATTATATAAATATTCAGTATATATTATCATAGAATAATATTTATAAACAAAATATATATACTATTTATTATGGTGTACCCCAATATTCTATTTTTGTACAATTACTTTTTTCTATATTTATTAATGATATGATATTATGTTATCCAAAAAATAATTACATATTATTTGCTGATGATAGGTTTTTGCTAATACTAATATGACTTATAAAAATGGTATACTAGCTCGTTTTAAAATGTTACTTTAGATTGTTTTCAAATAATAGGAATAATAATTGTTATTTAACTCGTTTTCAAATAGAACACTAGACTGTTTTAAATAGTACATTAACCTTTTTTAAATAGTACATTAATATGTTAAATTAGCTAATTATTTAATGTTACATGATTATTGTACATTTATATTTCCCAATAGGTCTTTTCAAATTGCCACATATACGTGGCATAGGGGTGAAACTAATGTATCATTTTATTCTAACAATGTATATATTACAACACCTTCATATTTTCCTTTACATTATATTCGCTAATCATGATCCTCAATTTTACTTATAAATCATTAATATTAGAATTAACCTAAGCGTAATCTCATTTCTCATACATAATTTTCATTCACTGACAACATCTAACCCATTCATCTAGAATATTTAAAGTTTAAATAATATGAATATAAAAAGTAGCTGTAATATTGAAAAAATTAAATTAAAGTTAATGTTATCACTGCAGTTATAGGTAACTATACTTATAATTAACGGTGGTTATATTTAGATATACAATATAGTAAAAATATCCATATTTAGAATAATAATTCATTAATAATATCGATATTTATATGAATATCACATTAATAATATCCTACTTAAAAAAACATGAAATTGTTAAGTATTGTAATCACTAGGCAAAATAAGAGAAAACTGACGTCGTAACAATGGTGGAAAAGTTGTCAACTTCATCTACGAATACGAATATACATTATTTACAACATGGGTAAATACTACATATTACTTATATATATATATTCACACACACATATATATATATATATATATATATATATATATATATATATATATATATATATATATACATTAATATATTAATTAATAAATGTTAACATTTATATTGTTATGTGACATATTTTGGCTTTAAAAATAAGATATGCACTACAAATTATATTCTATAATATCTTGTTACATCTTAAAAGTAAGAGTAAATGTATTGCTTTCAATATATCAATATTGTTAGATATCATTATAATATATTTATTCGCAGATGGACATTTTATTATTTCAATAACGGTTATTCTAAGAAGTGGACAGAAAATAACAAAGATATTACAACGGTTAAATCGGTTGAAGAATGTTGGTCTCTCTACAAACATGCCTTGCCTGCGAGCCAAATACCCCTAATGTGCGACTACTCCTTTTTCAAGGTTATAGCCTACTACTTGTAAAGCAAAACTTGCGAATATAATGATTACCACGAACACAGGAAGGTATAAAACCTGAATGGGAGGATGAGAAGAATTGTAACGGAGGCAAGTGGACACTTCTTATTGATCGGAAGAGAAATAATTTAGATTTAGATAGAATGTGGCTGGAAGCTGTACGTATAACACCTTAGAGTAAATATTTCATACAGTCTCAAAACATAATTAAAAAACACGTACATTAATGTATAATGAATAATTAATCATCATCAGGTGTTGATAAATCATATGTTGATGACAAACTTAAATGTAATAATGATATATTGAATATTTAATGATAATGTTCGTAGGATGTAATTTGATAAGATAATTATGTATATGTGATGTTTTAAGGTGTACCTATGTGATAAACTGTTAAGAATGTTCCTATTCATAAACCGTTTACCTTAAATAGATTCTAATGGTGATCGGTGAAACTTTTGGAGACGTTGGATATGTAATCAATGGCGTCGTTGTCAATCGTAGAAGTAGGGCGGATAAGATATGCCTGTGGAATGCTTATCATAATGCTAAAGAGACTACTTTAAAAATTGGGTTATTATGTGTGAAAATATATACAATATTTCGTTTATAATTGCTCTTTTTAGATATTAGAATATATATTTATAAAAAATAATACTTAAGTTAATAATATTATATATTTCATTATAATTAATAGGGAAGGTGTACCTATTTTTAATTGTAATGTAATATATAGGTAAAAGTAGGTATATTAATCTCCTACGTAGGAGAGAGTACTCTAATATTTAATATTTTTTTTAATTAAAAACATAATATTAAAATATATTATCACAAAAATATACAAAACTACGAATTTTTATATAATCAAAATAAAAAGAGATAGCATTTAAAAAATAAATTATGTAGGTTTTACCTACATTTTAGTTTTAAATGTTAAATTGTACTACAGTAATAAATAAATAATTAAATTAACAAAATAAAGTTAGGATTTCTCTTTAGTAATAAATTTAGAATATAGTGTAACAAATTTAGTTAAAATATTTGTAAAAAAAATGAAACAGAAATAATGGTTAAAGGATAAATAATGATAAATTATATATTTATATAATATTATATATAAGCTGAATATTATTTGTTTTTACCTATAATATCATATGATTAAATTAAACTATAATATGTTATAATAAAAACATTTTAAAATATATATATACAAATTTTAGTAGTTATGTTACATAACTACTAACATTAACTCATGTATGATTAAATATTTACTTTATATATTTATAATTAACAATACGATTAGCACCTAGATCTCTTATTTCTTTAGTCTACACATTAATTTGTATTATCATTAATAGTATTATATTATAATTAAATAAATTACAAGTTTAATTATATTAAAATGTACATAAATAAATACACTCATTAAAATAGTAGGTATAATATGCTCTATAATGATATTTAAAGTCATTTTCATAGTTTTGTTGATATCCTACTTATTTTTATACTAAGAAAAATAACCGAATATCATCGTGTTATCTAATTTTTTAGTATATTATTTCAGTATATAAATTTAATCTTTTATTTCAATAAGTTTGCTGTTATTCCATATTCAATAATATCCATGTTTTATGAGTTAAAATTAATGATGAAAACACATATGAATGTATACATTAATAACAGTATTCCATAGGTTATTACTGCCTATGGTAATAACCGGTAATAACCTGTCAGGTAAAAACAGGTTTTACCATGGTAAAAACCTAGTGTTATCTATATGATTAAATATAATAGTATCTATATTATATTAAACCTACTATTGTCTATATAATTTAAAATTATATATTATTTATAGATTTCATATGTAATAGATAATATACAATTCTAAAGTTAAACAATACTACATTAAAATTAATATTATAAGATTTTTTATATTTTTTTTAAAACAACCTTTATTAAATTGACTCTATGTAAAGACACATTTTTTTAAATAAATAATATGATATTGAAATTTAAATAAATTATTAAATAATTCAATATATACATAAAAAATTGAATATAATAATATATTTATTTTTGTATTAGTAAAATGTAAAGTCCCATTCACACCAAAAAAGCGGCAGATTTGACACGCATAGAGAAAGAGAAAATCGGTACGATATCGGTGAAAAATCTGCGAACTTTTTCCGTGTGACAGGAGATTAATATTGTAAAAAAAATTATTAAACAATAGAACTAATCAATATTACTTTAAATTTCAATATAATTTTTTGTAAAGGTATTATATTTTATGAGTACTAGGTTTTTTGCCAGTTTTTACCGGTTTTTACCGTAAATTAACATGGTAGAGATAGGTTTTTACTAAAAATAATGGAACCCTGATTAATAGTATATATCTATATATATATATATATATATATATATATATATATATATATATATATATTAAAGTGTGCATATAGGTATGAGTTATAATGTTATGAAAATCCCTTATTTCCCATATTCCATCGAAACCAGTTGATATGTATATTAGTCACATATATTGTTCATACATAATAGAACATTGCATACTTTGTATTAAATT
Organism: Osedax fenrisi; assembly: GCA_964019155.1. Classification (NCBI taxonomy): domain Eukaryota; kingdom Metazoa; phylum Annelida; class Polychaeta; order Sabellida; family Siboglinidae; genus Osedax; species Osedax fenrisi. Next base: position 77,670,863 of record OZ025240.1, on the reverse strand, counting down.
ACTACTTTCTCCCTTAAATAAGTAAAATAACTGATATAAATTATAATATAAACAATAAAATAAAATTAAAAAAATATATTTTAATTATTATTTTGATATTCACCTTACCATTTATAGACATTATAGTGACACCTCACTCAATATATATGCTTACCAGTCATGACGGTGCACCTACTGTACTCTTTGTTTATTTAATAAGTATTGTGAATCACAAGTTGTAATGTAGGTATGTAGGTATGTAATGTATGTAATGTAATCCTATATTCTAAACTCTGTGAATCCCAACCATTTTTAATAAAATGTGAAAATAATCTATATTTAACAAAAAGTGTACGCACCTTTTTACAAAATGAGTATTGGTATTCAAATATTGATAATTATATATAACAAGTTATATTTATTTTATAAAGTATAAGATATATTATATAAATCTGGAAAAAAAATGGATTTGAATTATTATTCTTAATATAATACTTAATTAATTATAATAATTATAATTAATTGTTAATTAAAATAGTTTCATAATTCAATAAATAAATACTCCATAAAATATTATAATATACATACATATTCTATAGAATTATAATGGATAAAATGTTTATAACATTCTCCTTAATAATAAACTAACAAAATATTATATATTAATTAATTTATTTATTTATTAAAATTAATCAAGTATTTTCATAATAAATATTATATAATGTTGTATTTTGACATAATACTCAAAATCTAAGATATAAAGACATATTTTAAAGAATTCTATCACCTTTATTGGATATTATTACATATAAAATCATTTTTATTAGTATAATTTAACTACTGAGTTTTTTTTAATATTAGTTTATATTCACCAAATGAAAAAGCTTTAAATTATATAAATTATGTGCGATTTGAAATGCGTGGGATTCACAGAGTTAAGTATATAATATTAAGAATATATATATAAATATATATATATATATATATATATATATATATATATATATATATATATATATATATATATATATATATATATATATATAATATCGTAGGTAGACCTTTAAATCAAGTGCCTGCAGGCCTTGGTTCAGAACCATGGTTCATTAACCTCTTTAATCAACTTGCACGTAAAATATAAGTGTTGCCATATCCCATATTTTACTTCTACACTTATAATCCTACTGTTATTCCACATATTACTTCCAACAACATCACATTGTGATGAGTAACACTTTTTACAATATAATAATTATATAATAATTAAAATATACCATTAGGACAATTAGACCATTAGACCTAACCTCCTAGCTAACTAATACCTCATAATAGCAGCATAATAGCATACATAAAGCCTCAAATGTTCACATTGTGCTATTATTCTGATATTATATTGCCATTAAAAGTCTATTATGTTGCCATTACAAGTATATTATGCTGCTATTATAATTTGTAATAATATTATGCTTATATTATGTTGTTATTATAATAATAGCAACATAATATCAGCATAATATACTTTTAATGGTAGCATAATAGAACAATGTAAATATGTGAGGCTATAATGCTGCTATTATGAGGCTATTACTAGTTTGGCTACCTATATTGCTTATTTAGCATATATTTTGTTTATGAAATATCGATTTCAATATATCAAAATCTATTAGAATATATTTTGACGATGTAGAATCTATTTCATATTCATCTAAAGCAGGGGTTCTTAAACTTTTTTTTTCATGACTCTTTGGGTCAAAACCTACAAACAATTTATGTTAAAAGTACATGAATTCTATGAAGATAGCACAATATAATATATGAGAAACTACGTTACATCTATATAGTTCATCAACATATTGTGTAGATGGTAATGTAGAAAAAGATGACTATTTATCTATATTTGTCACATAATATATACCTGATTTCTACATAACTTCTACAATCATATTATGTTGCTGGTTACACTATTTCTATATATATATATATATATTACATAGTTTCTACTCATATTATGTTGCTGATTATACTATTTCTACATAGATCCTACACAGTTTCTACACTCATATTATGTTGCTGGTTATACTATTTCTACATAGTTTCTACATTTATATTGTTTGGCTGCTTTCACGTAGGATCACTGCCGAATTGGACCTATCGAACCCATATCCTCGAAGTTAATACACAATCTATCTTATTATTTTCAACTACTGATCAATACTCTGTATATAATTTAATATCGATTTGTATAACTTACGACTTCAATTCTGATATTATTATATATTATATACAAATAGAAATAAAACATTACATCATTTAAACATTTATTTGGTTTAAGTCTTTTGTTAGACCTATGCCACTATAACCACCTATAACCCTTAAGGGTCATGAAATAAAATGTTACTATTACCCAAAATTATTTTGAAAATAAAAAATAAATTTGCTTAAAATATTCATTAATGTGATTTGTGAATTTGTTTCTTATATACTAAATTTGAAATATTCGGCAAAGTCTTTCTTAAAATACATCTCATGTATCTTTCTGCTTCAAGTTTATTTCTAGCTTTTGATTATATATTCAATAATGTAGAAAATCCTTTTTCGAATAAATACGTTGATGAAAATAGCAAAAGTACTCGCAATGCAAATATTTCGGCTTATTTTAGAATATTGTGATGATATCACTGCCCGTAAACCTTAATTTTTTCTTCTTGTTTGAATAAATTTGTCATGGATGTATAATTTACTAAACTAGCAATTCGTTTTCCATTTCCTCAGTAATATCATCCATAATTATAAAAAACGGATTTCTTGCTAGTATCATGTATATGCTTTCTGTATTTATTTCAGGGAAATAACTTTCAAATTCACTGTTTAAAGTTTTTAGATGAGTTACAATTTCATTATTGAGATTCCGCGATATATTACTATTATCAATAATTTGTGCTAATCTTGGAAAACATTATATGTTTCTATTTTCTATTTTACCGATCCATAGTTTTAGTTAATCCATAAATGTTTTTTATGCAATCTCTATGTATTATCATGGTTGTATCTGGACCGTGAAGTTGAACATTAAGAAGATGTAATGCTTCGAATATATCTACAAGGTATTCTACGTTTTCTTTAAAATTATCGGTAATCTCATTTAATAAATGTTCTGCATTTTTACCTTGAGATTTAAAATATATTTTAATTCATCCATGAGCTCAAATACACGTGCTATAACATTACCTTTCGACAACCATCTGACAGCCGTATAATAAAGAAGGTCCTTTTGAGTAGAATTCAACTCTTGACATACAAGCCAAAAAATACATGTATTAAGTTCACTTTTTTAAATAAAATAAACCATTTTGATAAGTGTTTGTAAAACCGATTTCATATTAATAGGAAGAGTTTTCGACGCTAAAGCTTCTCGATTAATCATGCAATGTATAGTTATAGTGCTATCTGGATTCTTCTTTTTTTTTTTTACTAAATTAGTAAATCCTGATTTTGATCCTAGTATTGCTGGAGCTCCATCTGTGCATACACCAGTTAATGTTGACTAAGAGAGTTCTTCTTTTTCTGAAAATATGTTCATTACATCAATAGACTTCGTCGTAGTTGTTAAAGGTTAAAAAATAGAAATTATTATTCAACGTTGCTATCGCGAATGTATCTTACATATACTAATAAAGGTTAGATGTGAGAAATATCATGAGATTCATCGAGTTGTACAGAAAAATAAGGTGAGTGTCTGATGTTTTTTATTACTTGTAATTTAATGATTACTGACATGTCATCAATTCTATTTTTAATTGTATCGTTGGATAAACTATAGTTTATATTAGTTACTATTAGATTATAATCTGACTCAATTTGTATACAGATTTATGTTCCAAAAGCAAAAGTTTGTCAGCTTTAATTATACAGTAAAACCCTAGGGTTTCACTAAAGTTTATGTTATTGTGTATGGTTGTTTTGATTGGCAATAAGAAGCGCTATTTCATAGGATGTTCTTTTAACGTTACTTGATTGAAAAAGTACACTTGAATCATTGTCCAAACGTGATCGTTTAAGTTGAGTTTATTTAAACTTGAAATACTCAATAGAGAGGCGTAGAAATCATTGAATTGAAAGAGCAATTTATAATTGTTACTTGTTTTAGTTCGCAGGAAAATGTAACTCGTCGAATAGCTGATTGATCCTAAAAATATTTTTTTTAGTATTGAGAATGTAATTGTTCACCAATAATAATATTAATTGAGATTTACTATTACACAGAATTTTCGGAGAAATCTTCTTTTTAAAATGTAATATTATTGATAAAAATCCTATTGACCGTTAAAAACCCCCCATGACCCTTTGTTGAGTCATGAGCAGGGTGGGTTAAATTAGGCCTTTACCTAATTTAAGGAAAAGGACCGAATTTAGCCTATTTTTGGCCTTTCAAAATCCTTATATGCGGCTTAAATTCGGCCTTTCTATATTTGTTCAATATAGATATATCTATATATTATATATATATATATATATATATATATATATATATATATATATATATATATATATATATATATATATAATAATAATGCTATAGCATGGCATTGTAATCATTTTAGTATCAACAAATATATGGGTATCAATATATTGATTAAATACTATATATATAGCATTTAAATCAATAATAAAGTACAAGTAAATAATAAATGTATTATATTTGTATTAAATAATTAAATTGTTTTGAGTGTATACATCCTTCAAGTAAAATGTTTGAAATATGCATGGGTCTTTCCTTCAGTTTTTATCGACTTTACTAATGACAATTCTGATCCAACGGTTGAAGTTCCTTGATATATACATAGCAGTCCGATAATGAAATTAAATAAATTCTTATAATAATCTTTAATACAAATATAATACATTTATTATTTACTTGTACTTTATTATTGATTTAAATGCTATATATAGTATTTAATCAATATATTGATACCCATATAGGCAATCTAATATTAATAGAATATTCTATTATTCTATTATATATATATTATATTATAAATAAATAGTTAAAAATGCATTTACCTTCAAAGTATCTTTTCAATAATAGTTTCATAAAATGTTCATAACAAATTTCAAATCTACTTAAATCTATATCAATTATATCCTTTATCTCATCAAATTATACCTCAATTAGATTTACTTCTACTTATCTCATTGTATGGTGTAGTATTAACTTGTGCTTACTAATTATATTTCTAAATTCTTGTCCTGATAAGTTGAATAATTTATTAAGACTAATATTAACTTCTCCAGTCATTGTACTTTCATTATTAACATCTCTTTCTGGAGAAATATTACTAATTTTCATTATCAAATTCAATATATCTTTTCCAGTGTTCCTTATAAACTTTTTTCTATATTAGTTGCATTATCTAAGTATTATCGTACTCAATATCCTCGATCCCATAATATTTGTATTCTATTAGTTGAATATTTTTCATTTTTATTTATTGAACATACATAATAATATCATCAAAATTACTTCTAATTGAATGTTCATCATTTAGAATGGATCCACACAGTTACAAAAATCCGATTCCTACGACGATTTTATTTTAGGAATCGGATTCAAATTGGAAAACAGATTCCTGTAAAGTTTGTTTAGGAAACGGTTTATAAAATCGATTCCTACTATTATCGTGCAGGAATCGCATTATTATCGATAAAAACGATTCCTAAACTAATTATTGAGAATCGGTTTTTAAAACCGATTCCTAAACGAATTATTGAGAATCGGTTTTTAAAAACGATTCCTAAACAAATGATTAAGAATCGGTTTTAGTAAGAATCGGTTTTAGTAATCGGTTTAATGTAAGAATTTCTTAAATTATAGGAATATTATTTTTTTAATATATAAAGAATAAAATATTATACATTTTAATTATTTTAATATATTGATTTAATTGTTATCTATCCAAATTAATTATTAATTATTATTTTAATTTTATATTTAAGTTAATATACTGATTTTAATAAATAAAATATTATTTTAAAAACTAAAATTATGTAAGTAATCCTATGTATTTTTCTAAGTTATCATAATCTCATTCAACTGACACATTGAATTACAATTGTAATCATAATTATATTGATAATACAATTGTAATCATGTTGAACTAATTGCTCAATATTGAATATAGGAGTTGAATATTGAATTCAATATTATAATGTTATTATTATTGAATTTAAGTTTTAAATCTAACTTTAAATGTACTTATATAATACATTATAATTTATAAGTTAATACTTGGCTACGATACTAATATTTATTTTAATATTATATTTTACATCTAAACTTATGTTCAAACTTATATCAACAACTTAAATTAAATTCCTATAGTAATAGTTTATGAATCGGTTTAATATAAACCGATTCCTATAGTATTAGTTTAGGAATCAGTTTCAAATAAACCGATTCCTATAACCATTTAAGAATCGGTTTCAAATAAACCGATTCCTAAACTAGAATTTTAGGAAGCGATTTAAAACCGCTTATCATTAAGACACTCTCAGATTTTTTTAACTGTGCATATCATCATCATTAATATTATGATCAGTAGATTAGTCTAAAAAATATTGAGATTAAATTATATATTACATTTATTACATAATGTAATTTACATTACTATTTACAAACCCATCAAATTAAACTTTCCTTGAGATTTTTAAATGTGATAATTGTTCTTATAGTAGTAAGGATTTCTTTTGTAATTCTTTAAATGATATTGTTGCTCTTGTAGATATTTTATGTACAAATACAAATAAACCCACCATCGAGTATCATATATATATATATATATTGTTATTTTTATTTGGTGGAGTCCTTTCATCCCATCCAGGAACTAAGATGGAGTTTTTAACTTATAACCATATATGGCTCTGATGTCCCTTCGAAGCCGCTATCATGTTAAGGCATCCATGGTTTTAACAAGAGCCGATCATTTATTTATACACAATTATATAAGATCACTTCTAAATAATATTTTAAGACCCATTTTATAAAATTAATTAATGGTCCGGACTAGGCTCGAACGCGTGTCCTACTGCTTGTGTGTCTGACGCCTTAGCCACTGAGCCACACAGGCAGTTAACATATATATATATATATATATATATATATATATAATTAATTCTATAACCTACATATTCAATAATTATAATTGTATTACCTTGGGACATTTAGATCTCATTTTAGTTATTAAATTGAATTGCCTCCTTAAAAATCAGATTAATTGTATTAAAGTATGCACAAATTTCATTGACATCGAATTTGTATAAAACATATGTAACACCAAGTCCAGTTGATGAGCTTCACACTAGACCCTTACTAATCCTGGTAAGGGATCTCTTTTTATTCTACTTGATACACATTGAATAATAATAATATATAAACTATTTAATAATAGATATTATTTATAAAAACCATTAATATGTCTTTTCATATTTTTTTCAACATTCATTGTTATTCAAATAATGTTATATTTCCAGTCTTCACATACCCTAACCACTGTAGTATTATAATACTTGTGATATTTACGTAAATAAAACTTCGCTTGTATGCTTCGAAGATAGGAAGGTGTAATAGGTGAATATCATGCATTTTCTTATCAGTATAAAAATATTATAATTCCCTTAATCTTCAATAATTACGAATTTACTAACCTACATTACTAATATTGTATCAAAATGTTCTTTACTGGTAGTATTATTTACATATAATATACATATTATCATTAAGTATTTTATTTTATTACTTTTAATGATTTAAGATAGGATAAATAATATTTTTAAAAAGGCCTAATTTACCTTATTTTCGGCCTTTCAAAATCCTTATATTCGGACAATTCGGCCTTTTGACGAATAGGCCGAATTTAACTCGAATGTAACCTGATCATGACACATAGTTTAAGAACGTTCTTAGGTACTTACCCCTGATCTAAAGATATATATACTAGTTTATTATTATTTTAAATTGTAGACTACAATTTGTTGTGAACTTGCAAAATTAGGAAAGTTAGGAAAATCCTACATATATGTAATTGAAAAATAATATATTATATAATATATATATATTTATATATAATACTATTTAATAATACGCAAAGTAAATACCATAACAATTTTAATATGTACATTTTTAATTAAATATTTTAATTTATATATTAGTATACATATATACATATATATTATATAAAATATGTTATATAATATATATATATATATATATATATAATATATAATATATTTTATATATATATTGCATGGAGTCTATGACCCAGTGGGACAACCATGGTATGCAAAAGATATAGCTTTATTATAATAAGCCAGATGTCCCGGTTTCGACTCTACGCAGTTCTTGTTTTTCTCTGTTTTTCCCTATGTATCAATAACTTAATAAACGATAAATCAAAACACAAGAAAAAAATGTTTACTATTTTTTTGTATTTCCCGGGCAACTCACAGTTATTTATAACATATACAAGTCTATGACTTCTTAGAGGGGTCCATTTATATCCGCTATTATTATATGTGTGATATGTGATTCAATAATTAAATATTATATTTATATATATATATATATATATATATATATATAATATATAGTACTTAATACTATTAATACTAATACTAATACTAATAATATTAAGTTAATAGTATTACTATTATTTATAGAAAAAAAATGTATAGGATTTATACCTACAATAATTTTAAAAATAACAATTTTAATTTATAGTAGAGTAATAAGGGAGTATACTATAAGTAATACATAGTATTATAAATAATATAACTCAAGCCACATTTTTATATTTTCCTATAGGATACATATATGCATAATTAATATTTTTTTCTTGAAGATATTTATTTTTTAGATACCTATATAATATAAATAAATAAAATATATAATTATTTACAATAAAATATATAGTAAATTCCGTATTGAGATAGAGTTATATAAATCATAATAAAGTAGGTCCTAATACTTATTTATATAATATGGTATGTATATTTTTATCAAATAGAAAATGTTATTGTTTATATTAGGGGAAGGAATAGTAATTAGGATGATAATTTATGTGTGTTACTAGAAGTGTTAAAATGCGGATAGGATACCTATAATGGATATTAATAAACTATATAAATATGCATAAAAAACATCAAAGTCGGGTAATTTGGACGATAGTACAACTATACTCGATAGGTTAAATTATATTCTGATATATATAAATTAAATTTCTTGAATAAATTATGAATAAATAAGCGAGCACTAAGGGGGCAACACCATCGCCATATTATTTTATATCTTCAAAAGTATTGCAAAATTATATTACTTCTTTATTTAACTTAGCATTACTAACTTTATCATATTTTATTAATAATGTTATACTATTAAATCAAATATGTATAAGAATATGATATACCTGAGGTGGGATAGTGAAGATATGGTGAAAGCCATAGATATTGGCTTTTTAATATCTGATATTTGATTGGTTAATGATCGGCTAAATAACCCTACTTGTATCGGCCAAATTACCCATTGTGGTGTACGTTATTATTTCAGCAATATCTTTGCACCATATTGATATATAATTTAGATATTAACATATATGTAAATTCTATATATAGAATCAAAAACATATTATTTTTAATTTGTGTATACAAAATATCACAATCGGACAAGTATTTATGAAATGACAAACAGATTAACAAACACCTATTTTGTATAAAATCCGCATTTAATAAAATCAATAAATACTAATAATTATTAATTATTTATTAAAATAAATGTTAACTATTCTTAAAGATATTATGAAATACTATAAATTGTATATGAATTTATTTTTTTGGCATAATTAATAGTTTCTGATATATTAGAGACTGATAAATTACCCTTTCTTCCCATACTTTTTTAATTATTCAATAATATTAAATTTATCAAATGTTATTAGATATTTAAATTATACAATATTTAGTCATTATTATTTTGTAATAATTATGATTTTGTACGTTACGTGCTTTATTTAAACGCTTGTATTTTTTATTATTAGATCGTTTTATATTCCAATTATTTGACATATTTATTTTAACATATTAATTATTTAACTTATAAAATTGATATTAATAATTAAAAAAAAATATAATTTAATATCACAAATATAGGCGCACCTGCCCTTAAATGTAAAATGTATTTGTATAAATAAATGTAAATTTAAATGTATTAATAGTTTTTTTAATTATTCACTCTATTATTCACTCTTTATTTCAGTAAATAGAAAAACGTAATAGAATTAATTATATAGCTATATAATTAATCTAGATATATACTTAATAATATAATATACTAAGCATATGTTGTACTACATGTATATTCACGTGTATATTAAAAGTTTTAAATTATATAATTATTATATAATAATTAAATACTTTAATTAATATGGATTAAATTAATATATAATTTAATTTTGCAGCTCATTTTTATATTATTAATATTAAATATACTATATATATATATATATATATATATATTATATTTAAATAACGTGGACCTATAACGCCCGATAAGCCTATTGTATGAACACACACAGGCGTATATTTCGACAGCGTTTGATGCTCCCCGATGAAATACCTATAAGGTATCAGGCTCACACGGATAGCATGAGATAATGGGATGGTCGGTGCCGGTCGCTATTAAATGAATTATTAATAATTAATAATAAATTATCAATATTCTAATAAATTCATTTTTATATTCAATTATATAACAAATTAACTATACATAAATATAGGTATACAATATTATATAATATGTGCAGTTTCCTATACATAGGGGAAAGTAACCGAATATGGAAAGTGCCCGAATACGGACATTCTCGGTATCTCAGAAACCATAAATCCTACAAAAAAATGATTAATGAATAAAATATTCATAAATATATAAGTCTAAAAAAGTATTTTTTATTTTTTAATTATTCAAAATATTGCTTATATATCCAATAAACTGATTTTTTTATTACGTTTTTAAATTTATGAAATAAAATGTCAACTTAAAACCTTCCCAAGAATATACAAATGTATAGAGATACAAAATAATAACATATTATTATAAACTAAATCATTCTAAACATTATATACATTATTGCTTTATTTGTCATCAAATATTAATTAAGTTATAAGCATATATCTAGAGGTCATATAGGTCCCTAATACGGACACTCTAGATATCTGAATATGGACACCCTATAACCAATCAGCGCGCAGCGTATGTACTTTTCTGATTTTCATAAAAATCGCGTGCGTTATAATATTAATACCACCAATAAAGCTAAATCTAAATTTTTATTATTTAGATACTAAATTGTATTATTAATTAAAAAAATAATAAAAATAAATAAATTATTAACTAATTAAATTAGAATAAATTATTCATAAAATTAATTATAAATAATTTAATTGTAATTTGTCTGATTGATTCATCAATAATATATAGTTTATCTAGAGGTATATAGGGTGTCCATATCATAACACAGGGTGTCCGTATTCGGAAATGGATACCGAATACGGACACCCCCGTAATCTATGGAAATCTATAAGATTAAATAAAATTTTAAAATCACAATAATATCTATAATCATAAAATATTAATATATTGTAATTTTTGAATACAAATAAAGAGTCATAAAATATTAATACCATTTATTGCTAAAGTGTCCGAATTATGTTACTTTCCCCTATATGTATATAACAATATACAACTGACATGTACGTTGCTGATGATAATGCGTATACGCATGATATATCATATTCGTAAGAAATACTATAGCATATCTAGTGGTTCCCATGGTTAAATATGAATAACACTTGCGATTCATGCTAATTATGTGGTAGGGGAAAGTAACCTAATACGGACACTTTAACAATAGTTCTTTAAATGGTCTTACTTCAACAAATGGTCTTAAAATATTATGACTCAATGTTTTTATTCAAAAATTACAATATATTAATATTAATTAAGATTAATATATATATTAGAATATATATTGAATAAAAAGATTAAATAAAATTATGATAATCATATAATATTAATATATTAATATTATATGATTATAGGAATTATTCTGATTTTTAAATTTTATTTAATCATTTTATTCAATAGATAACGGGAGTTTCCGACCCATGTCCGAATACGGACAGTGTCCCTCGGACACCCTATATACTACTAAAAAAACTATATATTATTGATATACAAATGAGATAAATTACAATAACATTATTTATAATTAATTTTATGAATAATTTAATGTAATTTAATTAGTAATTGATTTATTATTTTATTAATTAATACTGCAAGTTAAGTATCTAAATAATAACATTTTTAGATTTAGCTTCAATGGTGGTATTAATATTATAACGCATGCGATTTTTATGAAAATCAGAATAGTTCAAACGCCTGATTAGTTATAGGGTATACGATCGTGTCGACACTGACCGTATTAAGACATCTAGACTATCCGACGGACATTGTCCGTATTAGGGATTTATATGACCTCTATATATATGCTTATAACTTTTAAATATTTAATAACAATATAGCAAGTATGTATATAATATTTATAATAATTTATTTATTAATAATATTTTATATTTAATATTGATATATTTGTATATGCTTGATAAGTTTTAAGTTGATTTTTGTTTTCATAAATTTAAAAACTTAATAAAAAAACCAGTTTATTGGATATATCGTTATTATTTTAACAAATTAAAAAATAAATAATACGTATTTAGACTATTTATATAATTATGAATAGTTTATTCATTAAACATTTTGTTGTATAATTTATGGTTTCTCATGAGATAACGAGAATGTCCGTATTCGGTTACTTTCCCGATACCACACTATAGTATACCCAGCAAACAATATATTCGACGCTTTTGGACGCCATGCGCCTAAAAGTTCCGGAATTAATTCGTCACTTTGATGACAATTTGCGCCCAAAAGCGTCGAATAGTTCTATTGTACTTTGGACGCTGTTGCGCCCAAAAGCGTCGAATTCAATATCGATTCGGAACTGAAGCGCCCAAAAGCGTCGAATTTGCGCCTAAAATCCTATTGTACTTTGGACGCTGTTGCGCCCAAAAGCGTCGAATTTGCGCCTAAAAGTTATTATACTTTGGGCCCAAAACTTCTATTATATTATTTACTGGAAGCTATTTATAACTTTATATCTATATATAGATGATCTGTGTATATATTCTTTAGTATTTATAAATAAAGCTTATGTTATATATAAATATATAGAGATATATATATATATATATATATATAAATAGTTATAAAATTTATAAGTTATATATATATATGCAATTATTATTTAATATTAATCAATATAAAAGTATATGATTACTATAATTAAAGTAAGAACATAAATGGTTATATTATTTCAAATATTGGACCAATGCTTTGGAAAGAATTAAATTGAAATAAACCTAGCATACTATATGTACTATTAATAGTTTTAACATATATATCTATTATATATTATTGAAAAAGTATGCATGTATGTAATCACACTCGAATGTGTATAGAGTTTAAATATGATAAATTATTATTATAAATTGTAATATACATTATTTATTGTGATATGATTATTTTAGGCCAAATGAGGAGGACAACTCAATAAACGATTTTACACTTTATTTGGGGGAAAACAATTACATTTTATGGATAATAATAATTGCATCCAGCACAGCTGAGTAACATTAAACACATCTGAACGCATGCAGCGTCGACAGAAAATATAATGTACCAATGTAAAAGTCTTGATGACTACATTTTCACATTATATTCCTTCAGGCGGAATATTTATTCCACGTTCTATTAAATACTAAGTATAATAAAAGGTTGCATATGGAATCATTCTACTAGCATGTATCTAATGAGGGCTTCGCGGAGATTCTATGATAATCACGAAGGCAGCACAGACTGCTATTTTCATCTCTAAGGCTCCAAGTCATTGATTATCATGGACTGATGTAGTCATCTCGAAGGCAACACGTTACTGGATATCATGGACTGTTGTGGATTGAGTGATTTTTATTTTAGTAAATATATATATATGGACTTCGCAGATGATATTGCATATTAAGTGAAGGTATCAAAGAAGCCTAAGAGATGCTCACTAGAGTCGAAAATCAGCAAAATGAGTAGGACTAAGGATGAATACAGGGAAAACGAAATACATGAGTTACAATACTAATCAACAGTTTGAAATCAAAGCTATAGATAGGTCAAATCTGAAAAGCATTGAAGACTTCAAGTACCTAGGGGCATGGATAGATAGCAGTGCAAAAGATTTGAAAATAAGAAAAGCGCTTGCTTGGAGAACATGTTATCAAATGAGGAATATCTGATAATCAACTCTTAGTAGGAAACTAAAAATCAGGCTCATGCACACCACAGTTGAATCGGTTCTGGTGTACGGATGTGTCACTTGGACCCTCACAAAAACACTACTCAAACAACTTGATGGCATATACACTCAAATTCTACGAATGATATTAAATGTAGAGATGATGACGTTGTTTCGAATCTAGTTGTTTGGGAACCAACTCATGGAACTAGAAGACGGGGAAGGCCACCAGACATCACATCAGGAATCTGGAGCGAGAAACTGGTATACCGGCGAGCGAGATGAGAGTAGCTATGATGAACCGTGCTGTTTGGAGAACTTTTACTGTCCTGAAATCAACAATCCCGAAATAAGAATATAATAATAAATATATAGTATAAATATTTGCTAACGTAGTTGTTATCGAAGGTGAGAGTATATGCACTGTTGTGGTTCATCTTGAAGACGCAATTCAATGATAATCATGGGCTGCTGTTGTCATCTAAATGGATATATAATATATATATATATATATATATATATATAAATAAGGTTATAAGTAAACTTATATATTTAATATAAAGTAATAGGTTTGTGTATAGTTTTTGATACATATGTATATGTATTAGCTCTCATTATAATCTGATTGCATTAGCATGAGAGTGGCTTTGAAGATAATAAAATAACAACAATATATACAAATGAATCATAACAGATGAAAATATGACAACTTGTTTACTAACTAAATGACACTGTCATGCTAGCTTATACGATGAAGATATATTTTATGTATTATAACAT
Source organism: Osedax fenrisi (assembly GCA_964019155.1). NCBI lineage: Eukaryota > Metazoa > Annelida > Polychaeta > Sabellida > Siboglinidae > Osedax > Osedax fenrisi. The sequence continues at coordinate 77,655,657 of OZ025240.1, read as the reverse complement.
TATAACTTATAACGCTTTGACAGTGCATTGTAGCCGTTGATTTCAAAATACGTGTTCCGTTGCTAACAACCTATATCCACTTATATAGTTACATATAAATGTCTATAAAGAAAATTACGTCAAGCTTTTCAATAAAATATGCTAACTAAATACAAAATTGTACCTACAATATTAGTAATTTATAAGATTAAATTACAATATAATGTCCAAATATCAAAATTTCTCATTACATTCCTTCAGGCGGAATATTTATTCCACAATCTATTAAATACACAATATAATATAAGATTGCATATAGAATAATGCTACTATTATTCATGATGGAAATACTGGATGGTACCTTGATCAGTCAGCATCTATGAGGGCTTCACTTAGATTCTATGGTCATCACGATGGCGTCACAGACTTCTATTGTTATCTCTAAGGCACCACATCATTGATTATCACGGAATGCTATTTTCATCTTGAAGGTGACACAGCACTAAATATCATCGACTGCTGTGGATTAATTGAGTTTATATTTAATTAAATATTGTTATATAGTTATAAATATTTACTAACGTTATTGTTATCTCGAAGAAGAAATGTCACGGAAAGATATTGTCAACTCTAAGCTGGTATCATAGAAGGCGGACACGGGCTTCTGTGTTAATATCGAAGGTGTTACGTCACGGAATATCATGGACTGTTGTTGAAGGATTTAATTTGTTAAGCAAATATATCTATATACGGCTATAGTCAAAATATATAGTAGAAATAGTCGTAAGTATAAAATAGTAATATTTTCTAACGTATTTGTTATCTCGAAGGCGAAAGTATATGGACTGCTCTTGTTCATCTTGAAGGTGTCTTGTCAATGATAATCAAGGACTGCTTTTCAAATCTAGATGGATGTATGATATATACAAATAAGATTATAAATAAACTTATATATTTAATATAAATTAATGGGTTTGCATTAGAGTTTAGAGTTTTGGATATATATCTATATGTATAGATCTGGTTATAATCTGATTGAATTAACGTGAGAGTAGCTTTGAAAGTAATACAATAACAACAATATATATATATATATATATATATATATGAATGATATAACTGATGAAAATATGATCACTTCTGTAATTACTAAATGATACGTAGCCGTTAATTTAAAAATGCGGGATTTATTTCTAATAACCTATATTCACATATGTTTTTAAACAGAACATAAGTCAAGCTATCAAATAAAATAAGATAGCTAAATGTTAACTACATTATTTTATTATTGAATAAGTAATTTATAAAATAATATAATCACTACCAATATACTAGCTCTAGCCATAAACATAGTCATACCCACATCATCCACACTAAAATCATAGGCTACATTGCTCAAATAAATATAAAATATACTATATTTCATTTTTTTATAAACAAGGTCATAAGAATATATTCTGTTTATTATGTATATATACATTGTGTAATATGAATTTACCGACTGTAAACACAAATATACAGTGGGTAATATAAATTTAAATATTTCGTCATATGAATAATTATAAAATTAATTATACCTATATAATATAGAAGAATAAAAAAGGATTTTAGCACAAACATGTATGATAAACATATTTAATATTTGTACTACAAATTATCAATAAATTATAAAATATATATATATATCTATTAGATGATACAACACATCTATTTACTATAGTAATATAATACTATATTATATAATCACTATATAATTTAAAAGTGTATTACATATGGATTCCAATCGTCTCGTACGAAGTGATCTCGTCAAGATTGGTGATCACGCGCAATTTTAATTTAAATAATTATTTATAGATAGTAGAATAGATATAGAACACAATATCATCAAACCAAAATACTCGAAACGAGATCAGCGGTTACCTTGCATATTATATAGTATATAATATAGGTTACTTACTATTAATATTTTAAAAAAGTAATCAATTATATATGGTATCCTAGTAATAGTCATAAATATTAAAAATCGAATCGCGTGAGTGCTCTAAATAACAAAAGTTACGGTTTTAAATAGATTGCGAAATTTGGTATACATTTTATATTTTCATAATTATTATACTTTCAAAGTAACTTTGATAGTGTAAACATATATATTTATAAATATAGTATAATAATTATACTAATTCATAAGTATATTATAATGAATAAAATATAAAAAAACAAATTACTAAAATATATATTTCTACTATTAAATATATTATATTATTATAATATTTATATGTAAGGAATAATAATTATGAACATATAAAATATATACGTAATTTAGTGATCTATTTAGAACAGTCTCTTTCGTTATTTAAAGCTCTCACGCGCTTCTATTTTTAAATATCTATGTCTACAACTATGATAACACAAGTTTAACAAGTTCAAGTTCAAGTTATACATGTATAATCAATTTATGATGTCTCATCAATTTAACACTGACTGTGTTAAAGTTTAACAGTCAATATTAGTTTATTATATAACTTATATTAAATGAAAAAATATATTCTACCATCATTTCCACTGTCATAACTATTGGTCCAGCGGTCAATTCGATTTTTATTTAATATAAGTTATAAAATAAACAAATATAATATTTAAATTCATGTATATTCAAACCATTATTTTTATAATTTAATTATATATTATATAATTAGATGACCGCTGGACCAATAGTTATGAGTCATAACTGATGACCGTAAAAATGACCATTTTCGGTCATACATTGACCGTTAAATTGACCGCTAAATTGAGAGGTGGACCAATAGTTCACTTGGTCCAATCATTGAGTCAATGACTCATTTACTATTATAATTAAATTTAATTTAACATCATCGATTTTGTTAAAAGTATCAACATGAAACCGAACGGTTTAATAATAATTATAATAATTATTGTCATAATTATTTAATAATATCGTATAACATAATATGTTATATATAATAATTATATATTCAATGAGTTATTTAATTTTGATAAAAATACTTTATTTTATCATAATTATTTAATAATTTAATTATTAATTATTATAATTATTATGATAATAATTCAATAATAATTATGATAAAATAAAGTATTTTTATCACAATTAAATAACTCATTGAATATATAATTATTATATATAACATATTATGTTATACGTATATATTATATAATATGCAATACAAATTAAAATACAATTATTTTATTAACGATATAATATTTAATATTATTATAATATAATAATTATAGCATTTTAAATTATAGTATATTATAAATAAATTTGTTTTAAATAACTTTAATACAAACTAATACATAGTTACAACGGTATATATATATATGGTCATATGTATATATATAATTATATTATGTCTACTTACTATTTTGTTGAACTTTATTGTCTTAGAAATTGAATTAAATGATATAAGAAAACATTATATATTACAAATAAATTTTAAATTATATGTTTATCATTAATTGGATGTTTATATCGTTGATAATCTGTGCATATTACAAAATACAGTATAAATCAGAATTATTAAAATGCATAGTAGATATATATTTTACATTGTAAACATTGTATTTTTCATAGTGAAACACATCTATGTCCATAGATTTATAGTTTATAGTTTACAAATATATGTATACTAGCCGTACGGTACGGTCAGGGTTGGAAAGGCTTTAAAAAACCTAAATTAGGTTTTTAGATTTTTTTAAAAAACCTAAAATGTGTTATTTAGGTTTTTAGGTTTTTTATTTTCTTATATTTTTAAAATTATAAATAAGATTTTTTTAATTATATATTTTACAATATTTATTTAAAATTATAAATAAGATTTTTTTAATTATATATTTTACAATATTTATTTAAAATTATTTAAATATATTTAATTAAATATAGACTATACAATACTATATCATAACTATATGACTACTCTGCTATTCTGGTATTTAATTTAAGAAGGCTAAAAACTAGTATAAAACATACCGAAATCATAACTTCCACTTATTAACTTTCTTGTCGGTAAATTACCAACTCATTTTAGACCAGTCCCTAATCCATCTTCCACTACCAACCATTACTCACCTAACCACCCATCCCCCTTTTCTGTAGTTATTGAGCATATTAAACCATCTGAAAAATCTCGTGAATTTCTTCTAGAATTACTCACTTACATCAATATACCTACACATGCTCTAAAATCATATAATTTTTCTAATGCAACTGTTATTATTTTCTTTAATACACCAAGTCAGTGTTCCTACTTTTACTCCAAAATTCCATTCATCCGCAGTAACTCAATATACAATCACCTATACATTCGTGCTGAACGATCTATCATTGAGCGAACACATGGTAGAGTTCTTTTCCATGCAACAAAATCTAACATAGCCCCATCTAATGTCAAATGTACCTTCAATGACTACACTAACTCCTTTGAACTTCGTCATTTGACCAACTCCAAGATAGACTGGAATAAGAACCCAATTTATATATCAAATGACACATACAATACATGGTCTACATCATACAATGCATATAGATTAAATACCAATTCACTGAATTCATCAATCAGTAATTCTCAGTCATCACATCAATCTTCACAATGACATTCAACCACTCCTATTCCACCATTATCTCAAACCAATCACCAATCTCCACTTTCACCTCTATCTGCACAACCTATAACATCTAGTGAATCACAACTATCACCATCAAACCTACTATCCTCATCACATATACCGTCATATATATCTTCATCACCAACATTATTACCCTCAACTAAACGTTTATCTTCTTCTCCATTACTAAAGGTAGCAACACTTAACGCTTGTTCCATTAGAAATAAAGTAGATATTATTTTAAATATATTTCATGATACTAAGATAGATATTTTATGTATAACAGAAACTTGGCTTTCTATCAAGGATCTACCCATAATTGCATCCCTTAATACCCCAACTACTAACTTTATTCACCTACCACGCCCCGGCCCACACTATGGTGGCGGTGTCGGTGTGCTATATTCAAATGCCTTGAAACTAATACAGTCAAGTGACCTATCACTTGATAATTCAGAAGCCTTCTCATGTACCTTTCACCCTCCTAAATCACAACCACTTACAATTATAACAATCCTAATAATTCAATTCCTTACTTCATCGATGAAATTGACAACCTATTGTCTATGATCTCCACCAACAGTATACTACTTGGTGATTTCAATATACCAATTTTACCAAACTCACATAATTCAAATAAATTTATTAATATCATAAATTGTCATAATTTCTTACAACATGTCAAGTCTTCCACACATTCATCTGGAAACATATTAGACCTAATTATATCTAACACATCTTCGAATATAATTTCTAATACTAATGTTCATAGTTTAATCACTGACCACCACCTTGTTAGCTGCTCCCTACATATCCCTAAACCAATCAGACCATTGAAGAAAGTTCACTACAGAAAATTAGATAATATAAATATTGCTAATTTTATAAATGACTTCAACATTTTGTACAACAATATAACAGATTCATCTCATATAGACAGCTTTGATAGTAACCTTAGTCTTGTCCTAGATAAACATGCCCCTATTATCACTAAAACATATACAGCTCGACATAATACGTTATGGTTCAATAATTCGTTACACACAGCAAAACGCTCACTTAGAATTAAAGAAAGGAATTGGCGAAAATCCAAAAGCGAAAATGATTTAAATATTTTTAAACATTCACTTTCTAATTATAGAAAATTAATAAAAACTGATAAAAATAAATATTACATAGATCAAATTAAATCAGCTGGAAAAGATACTAAGAAATTATTTAGAATATCGTCAACACTACTAGGAAAACTGACAAAACGAATACTGCCTGATAACTCCCCTTTAACTAATGCGACTAACTTTGACTCTTACTTTTACATAAAAACATCATCAATTATAGATACTCTCCCTCGACCCTGCATCCCACCAATATCAAGCCCAATATACTCATTTTCCACTTTTTCATTACCAACCATTATCAATATCAATAATCTTTTATTAACAGTTAAATCTACATGTAAACTAGACCCAATTCCATTATGTTTATTACATTCTCTTTCATCCCTTCTTTCTCCATTCTACAAACAAATTATCGATCGCTCACTAACTGCAGGTATCTTCCCATCCCACATGAAATATGCCCATGTAATTCCCATCCCTAAAAACCAATCCATTGATAGGTCAACTCTTTCTAATTATCGTCCCATATCCAACCTTTCTTTCATATCTAAGACAATTGAAAGAATAATTGCTAAACAACTTAGAACATACATCAATAATAATAACATACTGCATAAATTACAAAGTGCTTATACAACGGACAAGAGCACTGAAACTTCACTACTCCATACTTTAAACAATATACTACTATTTCCAAAAAATACTCCCACCATACTGATTCTACTTGACTTGTCGTCGGCTTTCGATACGTTAGACCATAATATTCTTATTAGAAGATTAGAGAACATTGGTATTAAAGATTCTGTCCTTAGTTGGTTTACATCCTACCTAATTAACAGATCCTTTTCTATATGTATAGATAACGCCATAACAGAACCCCGCCACACAACTCATGGTGTACCCCAAGGTTCTGTTTTAGGTCCAATTCTCTTTAATATATATATTTCCCCTTTACTTTACTTACTTGACGAATACCCCGATATACACTTTCACTCATATGCGGATGACTTACAGCTATACTGTACTTTACCTGACCCAATCAATAACATAAATACTATAAATAAATGCATTAATGACATTAGTAAATGGCTTTCAAATAACTCCCTACTATTGAATAGCCTTAAAACAAAAGCTTTATTAATAAATACATCCCCAGGACATCATTCCATACCACCTATTATTATTAATAATCATATTATAGAATACTCTAACCAAGCTAAAAACCTCGGCCTCACACTTGACCAAAAGCTGTCTTATCTACCACATATAACTAATATATCGAAGTCCATTAATTACACCTTACATACGATCCGACTTATTAGACCTTCTATAACTACTGAACTTGCCAAACTACTAGTTACTTCCTTAATACTGCCCCGACTTGACTACTGTAACTCTACTTTAAATTCACTCCCAGCACATACTATCAAAATTCTCACTAAATTACAATATAGAGCCATCAGAACCATTTTCAGGATAAAAAAATACTCAAGACAACATATCACACCTTATATGAAATCCATTCACTGGCTACCCATCCCTTACCGCATACAATACAAATTACTCCTACTGACCCACCATGCCACCCATAATAATAAACCTGACTATCTTACTGAACTACTTACGAACTACAAGTCATCCCGACCACAACGAACAATACATAAATACAAACTAAATATACCAATAACTTTATCACTAAATAAAAAACAGGAATCTTCTTTTTCTATAATATCACCTAAACTATGGAACTCCCTACCTTACTCAATTAGATCTATAGTTTCTGACCACACCTTTAAAGTCAAATTGAAAACACATCTATTTAATATAGCTTATAATAATTAATATACGATACACCGCCGAAAACTCATTACTGATGTTGATCGCAGTGTCTAAACAAATTGGTTACAAGGTTACAAGGTTATAACAAATATTTATTCTGATATTGAAAATCGTGGTGTAATAATATAAATATATAACAATAATATAAGTCTAAATATAAGATTTATTGTATAAATTATCTATAATCAATTATTATTTTTAAATATATATAATTCTGATGTAATACTTATATAAATGTTTATAATTTTTAAATAATATATCTTTTATAACCTAATTTATAGCTATATGTATATAACTTATACTATATGTATATAACTCATTATATATGTAATATAGATATATTTTAAAATATTTAGAGTTATGATAGAGTATTATGTAGTCTTTATTTAATTAAATATATTAGTTAAAACTATATATAATTATGAAAAAGATGTCCGGACGAAAAATATTATTCAGATCGAAAATATTTTACGTATTTTTCATAAATAAACGATAACCTCCTAAAACAGGAATTCCACCAACCTATGAAGTCAGATATATTTTTTAATAAATACAGTTATGATAGAGTATTATATAGTATATATTTAATTAAATATATTAATTAAAACTGTATATAATTATGTAAAAATATGTCCGAACGAAACGATTATTCAGATCGAAAATATTTTACGTATTTTTCATAAATAAACGATACCCTCCTAAAACATAGGAATTCCACCAACCTATGAAGTCAGATATATTTGTTAATATATACAGTTATGATATAGTATTGTATAGTCTATATTTAATTAAATATATTAATTAAAACTGTATATAATTATGAAAAAATATGTCCGAACGAAACGATTATTTAGATCGAAAATATTTTACGTATCTTTCATAAATAAACGATACCCTCCTAAAACATAGGAATTCCACCAACCTATGAAGTCAGATATATTTTGTAATATATACAGTTATGATAGAGTATTATATAGTCTATATTTAATTAAATATGTTTATTAAAACTGTATATAATTATGAAATAACTATATTTGAACGAAAAAAAACTATATTTTAGACGAAATAACTAAATTATGCGGACGAATTGACGGAAAAGATGAACCAACGGATGAAGTAACCTGTATTCTATTATTATAATCAATATTTTCAAAAAATAAATGGATTTTATCTATTAAAATGGTAAAAAACCTAAAAAAAATACTAAAAAACCTAACTTTTTTCTAAAAAACCTAAAAAAACCTATGTTTTTCTCTAAAAAACCTATTAAAACCTAAAAACCTAAATTCACGTTTTAGAAAAAGGAGGTTTTTAACAACCCTGGGTACGGCCCGTACCCGACCAGGCTTTGCTCGGTTTTTGATTGATTGTTTATTTATTAATTATAGTTATTCTTTATTCTGGATTGTTTTTTTTTTAATATTTAAAAAAATAAAAAAATATATTTTAAAAATATGTCGAAAAATATTTTTTATAAATGGTGAAAAATATTTTTTTTAAATATAAAAATATTTCAAAAAATATTGTTTTTTTTTAATATTTCAAAAATAGTTGTAAAATATAAGAAAATATTTAAAAAAATACAAAATATATTTTAAAATATTATAAAATATATTTTTAAATATTAAAAATATGTCGAAAAATAATTTTAAAATGTCGAAAAATATATTTTTTAAAATATAAAAATATTTCAAAAAAATATCCAAAAATGTCATTAAAAATATCGAAAAAATATTTCAAAAAAGCGTCGCGAAATATTTTACATGACAAAAAGTAAATGTTTCGACGTATTTTGGAAAATTTAGCTAGCCCAAAGACCATTCTGGTGATAATGAGAACTATAAGTTCACAAATATTACTAAATATAATTCGGAACCAAAGCGTCCAAAAGCGTCGATAGAGCGACGAATTCAATATGATTCGGAACTAAAGCGCCCAAAAGCGTCGATAAAGCGACGAATTCAATATGATTCGGAACTGAAGCGCCCAAAAGCGTCGATAAAGCGACGAATTCAATATGATTCGGAACTGAAGCGTCCAAAAGCGTCCAAAAAGCGACCAATATATCGATTCGGAATCAAAGCGTCCAAAAGCGTCGATAAAGCGACGAATTCAATATGATTCGGAACTAAAGCGCCCAAAAGCGTCGATAAAGCGACTAATTCAATATGATTCGGAACTGAAGCGCCCAAAAGCGTCGAAAAAGTGACCAATATATCGATTCGGAATCAAAGCGTCCAAAAGCGTCGATAAAGCGACGAATTCAATATGATTCGGAACTGAAGCGCCCAAAAGCGTCGATAAAGCGACGAATTCAATATGATTCGGAACTGAAGCGCCCAAAAGCGTCGAAAAAGCGACCAAAATATCGATTCGGAATCAAAGCGTCCAAAAGCGTCGAAAAAGCGCCCATAAATTCTCAAAAGCGTCCAAAAGCGTCGATAAATTGTTTGCTGGGAACCCAGAAAAGAATATGTATTTTTTATATTAATGATATATTTTGTAATACTAATCATATTAGTAATAGAGGTAGTAATAGTAGTAGTTGTGGTGGTAGTGGTAGTGGTAGTAGTATACTATAGTAGTAGCAATTAGGCGTCCTAATTATATATATCGAACATTGGTTGAAGTATATCACCTCCTATGAAATTCCCAAGTATTTTCCAAGTTAGATGCACGTTACAGGTACTGGGCAGTAGTGATGTAAATTTAGGAGATTTTTTACTGTCTCGAGATAATCAAATACTAAAATATACTGTCTCGAGATAATCAAATACTAAAATATACTGTCTCGAGATAATCAAATACTAAAATATACTGTCTCGAGATAATCAAATACCTCGATGAAAATTTATACCGATAGCAATCACAAAGTATTAAAAAAATAAGAAACAAATGATTAAATTATAATACTATTTATTAATATAAAGATTTATTAATATGTAAAAATATTAATTTGTCAACTAATTGTGGCAATATACGGTTTAACCGAATCGTCAATAGGCAGCTTGCAGAACTGAATACTCGCTCGGATGCAACTGAATTCCTCGGATACATAGGTATCGTTTTGCTAAGTTAGCCAAAGAAGGGATACGGGCATCATTTTCTCTATACCAACTCAATGGATTAGTATTGGGTCAAGTCACTGGCATTTTCATATATTTGTCAAACTCATCCTCCTCCTATGATAGAGTATACATCTTATATATCTTAGCTAATAATATAAATTATATAAACTATATAAAATAGATAATTTGATGCCGATACAAGTAATTATGATGACGAGATAGATAATTTGATGACGAGAGGAGTAATTATGATGACGAGATAGATAATTTGATGACGAGATAAGTAATTATGAGGCTGAGATAAGTAATTATGATGACGAGATAAATAATTTGATGACGAGATAAGTAATTATGAGGCCGAGATAAGTAATTATGATGACGAGATAGATAATTTGATGACAAGATAAGTAATTATGAGGCTGAGATAAGTAATTATTATGACGAGATAGATAATTTTATGACGAGATGAGTAATTATGAGGCTGAGATAAGTAATTATGATGACGAGATAGATAATTTGATGACGAGATAAGTAATTATGATGACGAGATAGATAATTTGATGACGAGATAAGTAATTATGATGACGAGATAGATAATTTGATGACGAGATAAGTAATTACCCAACAAACAATTTATTCAGAACTTTTTAGAACTATTGGAACTATTGAGAACTTTTTGGAACTTTAGTTCTCAATAATTATATTGAGAACTTTTTAGAACTTTTGGGAACTTTAGTTCCAATAATATCTTATAATGAGAACTTTTTAGAACTTTTGGGAACTTTAGTTCCAATAATTATAATTGGAACTTTTTAGAACTTTTGAGAACTTTAGTTCCAATAATATTATAATATAATTCTAAAATTAGTGATATCACCCATTAAAATCATAGATTTTATAGATTTATAGTTTGGTAAAATTCAAATATTAGATTACAGTGTAAACAAATACATGTAAATATATATTTATATTTAAATATTTAATTTATAATTATACACATACATTTGAATTAATTATATTACAATATATAAAAACAAGAATTTCTTCTCAAAATAGTTAGTAAATAATTATTTAGATTATACTATATATTTATCAGTTTAATGGTATTATAATAATAAGATATTTTAAATTAAATAAAATATTATATTTAATATATTTGATGATTGATAAATTATAATTATCAATAATAATATAATTTTATATATACATATTTAGGAATATAATATGCTAATTTTTAAAATAAAATGTTGTTATTAACCTTCAATGATTAACATTAATAAATTATTTTATATTATTAAATAATTTAATTAGTTTATATATATATTATTATATATTATTTACTTTTTATCACTTATAAATTAAATTAGTATACATATATTATATATTAATGACATTTATTACTAATCAATTTCATTAATTAATTAAATTATCAATTGAATTAATTAATTCATTTAATTATAAATAAAAAAAATGATCATAATCACTTTCATATATATATATATATATATACACATATACATATATGTATATATATATATATATATATATATATATATATATACATATACACATATACATATATGTATATATATATATATATATATATATATATAATAATATATAGGAATACATTTAAAATATAATTAGGTTAGTTATAATTATATTAGCTAATATAATTGTTAGTTATATATAGTGCATATATAAATATACTGGTTTGGTTAATTATGTGTTATTGTATTTAGATATATTGGAGCAAGGAAAGTGTGAGGATAGCAGTATACATTAATTGCATCTGGGTTGAAGGCTATATAATGGAAATTAAAAAAAGAAAAATACTTGATAAAGGTACGATTATACATATATATATATATATATATATTATAATTACTATTATTTTACAGATACAGATACAGATACAACTAGAAAGTATTATTATTATATAAATGTATTCACGTATACTACTTATATACCGTATCAATGTTTACATTAGCTATCACGTATTCTAAGCATGTAACTTATCAATGTTAACATAATTTGTATTATATTGAATAAAATATTATCCTTTTTTATTTTTATATTATATTATTTATTAAATAAACCTTATTGACATATAAATTAACAATAAATAATAATATAAAATCATAAAATAAACATCATTGTAATAGAATACAAAAAATAGAAAATAAATAATGTAGCAATGGAATAAGTGTAACAAGATTATATATAACAAGAGTATACTCTATATATAGTAACGATTGTATACATGATTTCCTAGTTCATGTCCATTATTTGATCAACCAAATATTACACGGTGATAAATAATGCCTTAAAAGAATCCTTCTCTTGGTCTCTGATTCATTTGCCTCTAATTTTCTTTTAAATAACCATATTTGATTAGTATTTCTAAGAAAGTCTCCCATATTGTTATATGATATATTGACTTGGAGTACTGCATTACTTTGCTACTCTACCTACCCATCTAACAGTAATAGCCTCATAATAGTAACATAATAGCATATATAATAGCCTAAAATGTTTACATTGTGCTATTATAATGCATATAGGCTGCTATTATGTAGCCATTAAAAGTCTATTATGCCTCTATTAATTTTTCATGCTATTATGTTGCCATTAAAAGTCTAGTATGCTATTATAATAGCATAATATATTATGCTGCTATTAATTTTAAAAGTATATTATGCTGCTATTATGTTGTTATTATGAGGCTATTACTGTTAGCTGTGAATTGGTAATTATTATTAATAGTAATAGGTTTTGTATAGGTATATTATAGTATATAATAGAAAACAAGCTGTGTTTTCTAATACTTCTTATTTTAAATTATACATGTATATTAATGCATTAATATAAATATTATTAATTATATTATTATAATTTATTCGGAACTTTTGAGAACTTTTGAGAACTATAGTTCTAGAACTTTTGGGTAGTTTTGTGGACAAAAGGAGCCTAAAAGTTCCAGAACTTTTGAGAATCAGGATCCCAAAAGTTCTGGAACTTTTGGGATCCTAGTTCTCAAAAGTTCTGGAACTTTTAGGCTCCTTTTGTCCACAAAACTACCCAAAAGTTCTAGAACTATAGTTCTCAAAAGTTCTCAACAGTTCTAAATAATTGTTTGTTGGGTATGAGGCTGAGATAAGTAATTATGATGACGATATAGATAATTTGATGACGAGATAGATAATTTGATGACGAGATAAGTAATTATGAGGCTGAGATAAGTAATTATGATGACGAGATAGATGATTTGATGACGAGATAAGTAATTATGAGGCTGAGATAAGTAATTATGATGACGAGATAGATAATTTGATGACGAGATAAGTAATTATGAGGCTGAGATAAGTAATTATGATGACGAGATAGATAATTTGATGACGAGATAGATAATTTGATGACGAGATAAGTAATTATGAGGCTGAGATAAGTAATTATGATGACGAGATAGATAATTTGATGACGAGATAAGTAATTATGAGGCTGAGATAAGTAATTATGATGACGAGATAGATAATTTGATGACGAGATAAGTAATTATGATGACGAGATAGATAATTTGATGACGAGATAAGTAATTATGAGGATAGGATTTTTACATCACTACTGGGCACTGCCCAGTGGGCAGTATCTCTAAAATGCAAGCCATCTCTCCACATTCAACACTCACATTAAAATATACAATTTATTGAGGTTACCGTTTGATCTAAGCATATCACAAGATGTCTATCAAGAACATATGAACTTCTCCTAAAACCCCTATAAGGAACCATTAACATCGCAGATGATATAATTATTTATGGGTATATATAGAAAGCCATGACAATGATCTATTTTCACTCACTAATCGAGCAGAAGAGTAATGTCTCATTATTAATGCCGATAAATGTCAAATTGGTGTTGCCAAAATCACATATGTTAGCTTCATATACTCTGGCCAAGATATTAGAGTATACCCAGAAAGAACTAAATACATTGACATAATTCCACCCCCAACCAATTGTTATAGCAGTTTTCCGCAGTGTCCTCTGTATATAAAATGATATGTCCCCATTTGTATCTCTAATCATCAATCTATTTGTACCACTGAGAGAACTACCACGCATAAATATAGAGTTTTACTGGTTAAAGTAACACCAAGTAGCATTAGAAAATATCAAACAGGAGATATGGCGGAATATGACCCTTGCATACCAACATTCCTACGTATCTGGTACAGTAATCGGCACTATCCTCGTGTATAATTCGAAGCCAATATACTTCGCTTCCCAAACGTTAATATAATTAGAAAGAAGATACGCAAACATATAATGGGAATTACTGGAGTCGTGTATAGATGCGAATTTTTCATCATGTTATATTGGGAAAGGAGATAAGAGTGTAAAATGACCACAAACCACTATAAATATTACCCTAAAACACATAATGTCCGCCCCTGCAAGTCTATAATACTGCTAGAACATCTAAATAACTATCAATTAACCGTTTCATACAAACCAGGGAAACAATTACTCCTTGCTGATTCATTTTCCCGCAATACACATACTATACCAGACATCTCTGAACCAATAACTGTAGTTAATATATTAACCTAATTACCTTTATCCCCAATAAAGACATTCTATATTATGGTGATACAAACAATAAGACTCACAAACTCCTAAAACATACGATATACAAAGGATGACCCAGATATATACGACATCTCTCCTATAATTTACGCGAATATTGACCATATAAATATGAGTTATCAAGCGATAATACACTTATTTACAAAGGCCCATCAATCATGGTTGCGGCTATATACAGGCATTATACAACGACGTGCTCATTGTGATCATCAATGCATTGCAAAAATGAGCCTAATGGCTAGACATTGTATACATATATATGTGGTTCGACTGGTTGCCCTACTGGCCATGTATTCGAATATATCTCACAAGTATAGTAAATAACTACAGCAATAGACAAATTAATGCTTATAAAGAACAGGATAAACTCACAAAATTTCACCTAAAAACATCTAGAGGTGTTTCTAGTAGCTACCAAACCATGGCAATACATTTCTTCATATTTATTTCATCTGGCAAGTAAAACATATCTAGTGACTGTATAAATATATTTATCGAATATATTCTCGAAATACCCCGTTTTACATCATATCCCCAATAACTCCACAAGCAGGACCATCGTAAATAAATTGAAGGAAACATTCTCAAAGCTTGGAGTGCTATATATAGTTTTATATATATTGCAAATATATTGTATAGCGATAATGGACCCCAGTTCAGTTACCCGGAATGTAGAAAATGTACCATTGATTGGGAATTCCAACATATAATCTAATCAACATTACCCCAATCAAATGGATTCATCGAACTTTAAAACAATTAATTAAAAAGAATAAATATATAGGTTACAACAATCCCGGTCACTTATCTCGCTTATAATGGACACTTCCATTAGTAGCATCGTTACGATTGGCTAACTTTCAGGCGTATATAGGTCCCATATGTATAGGTGACTCATAGGTAGGTGACGTTTGGCGTATAATAATCTATTAAATAGAACACTAAATCCCTATCGCTCTTATCCTTATTTATTCTTATCATTAAGCTTATACATTTTGCTTGTCTTTATTATTAATAAATATTATAAAATTGTTTATTTTATATTATATGTACATGATAAAATATAATTAAATAATAATATGATCTATATAGATAGTAATAGTATACTGATACTAAAATATGTACATTATAATATAAATCTAAAATTATATTAAAATGTAATATATAAATTAGATAAGAATATAGCATGCTAATATTACTGTTTATTTAACAATATTATTTCTAGACTGATGATTAAGATATATATGTTATTCACATATAGTAACATATATATATATATATATATATATATATATATATATATATATATATATATACATATATATATATATATATATATAACTTATGTATAACATATATATATTATATTAAGATATTTATTATATTTTAATAATATAAAAAATGATAATGAAGGTTGCCCGGGCTTTAAAAGTGACATACACGATTCTAATCTAATAATGTGATGTAATATGCATGACTTAATAATTGTTAGCATATTGGGTTGTAAATTATAAATATCTTTATAATAACTATACTTTCAATATAGGTAATACAATAATTTTTGTATATGAATGAACAGTAATTATATTGTTTATAAGTTTTAATGTGGAAATTATAAATTTATTAATAATATAAATGTATATATTATTGTATTCAAACATTTCAAATAGTTTGTATACATATTTTCTATAAAACATACTTGGATATTATAGACCTAGCTATGACCTATATTTTATGAAAATTGTATTATTATATAAGAAATATTGGATACTGTGGGTATTTTTAGCTGAATGTATCCAAAGCCCTGGGCTTTGATGTATCTTCCAAAATCAAAATATACTGTGAAAATAAAGAACAACGAAATATTGTAGTACATTTTTAATTTACTATTAGGAAAATAATATAAATATAAAATTACATACAGGAATACAGATATCTATTCTTTGTTTTATATACAAATATAATATATAATTTTATTACACCAGTTATTTTAATATCACATATATTTTATAACATGTTTCATAAAACATGATTTTTATATATCTATATATTTAATTAAAAAATAATGTATATATTGAGGAGTCTATTTATATATGCTATTATTATATGTGATTAAATAAATAAATATTATTATTATATACATTTATATTTCAAATATATATTAATTATTTATATTTAATAATATATTAAAATTAAAAAAATTTAAATTTTTAAATTTTAAATTTTTTATTTATTTTTTTATTTTTAAATTTAAGATGAAGAAAAACCATAGAAAAACCCAAAAACCTCACATATATTTCATAGATTTTTTGGGTTTTTGCCAACCCTGTTCATATCTATCTGACCGTAGTAGCAGTGTAAAAATATATAATTCTTTTTCTTCCCCTTCTCCTATGAAATATGGTGTTCCCCAGGGATCAGTACTCGGTCATTCACTTTTCTCTATTTATTTATATACACTACCATCCATAATATCTAAATATCCAAATATCTATTACCATCTATATGCAGATAACATACAACTATATATGTTTCTTACAACTAATTCATCACCAGGTCTCAATAAGCAATTCTCCAATTATGCTAATGATATTAAAGAATGGCTTATTTCTAATAATCTTCTCCTTAATACCTCCAAAACTACGTTTTTGAATCTCCATCACCAACTAATTCCCTTATTTTCTTATTGATAACATTGTAATATATCCTTCTCCTACTGCATCTAACTTAGGTGTACTTTTTGATTCTACTCTTTCCTTCATTCCTCATATTACTGCCATCACTAAATCTGAAAATTATCATCTATTTAGAATTAGAAAAATACGCAAATCAATTACTGTATCTCTAGTTAATTCAAATAAAACTCTAGTTAATTACCTTGTCCTCTCACGCATAAATTACTGTTCCCCTATCCTCATCAATCTTCCATTATCCTCTATCTTTCCCCTAAATTGCGTTATTCGTTCATCAATCTGTATAACCTACGTATTCGAGATTATTCCTCTACTTCCTCATACCAACACTTAACTCCATGGTTCTAATTTAACAAACGCTTATTGAATACTATCTATTGTTCATTCCTCAATATACTCTTTGAATTTCCCCTCCTATATTTCTGCTTCTCTAGTACAAAGATCTTCCCTTCCATCTCTTAGAAACCATGCATCTCATATTCTATCTACCCCTATTCTCCATCCCTCAAAAATGAATACTCAGGCACTGAGTTATATTGGTCCAAAACTATGGAATTCACTCCCACCATATATTAGATCCATAAAATCACATAAAACATTCATGAAATATATACAACAATTTATATCAGGTGGCAACCTGTAATACTAATATTGTTTGTCATTATTATTTTATTTATTAATTTCCATACAGTTTATTTTATTTTATTATTATAAATGGTATTTATTGTTTTACCTAATATATTATTTGTATTCTATATATACACTTTTGAGAAATCATTTATTATTTATTTAAGTGTTTAAATAAACTTTCAATCAATCAATCAATCAATAAATACAACAATATACAAATATAATTTAAATTAAATATTTATAAATATTTTTAAAAACTGATAATACTGCTCTTTAAACATAATTTTAATTCTTTGAACATCCATAACTTTTACTCTACTTGATAAATGTATATGAATCATTCAGAACTTAATCATCATACATATATTTTCTTCATATAGTTTAAGTATTAGCTAAGAGTATTACCAGGGAGTGTTACCTCTCTTGCTAAGAGTATTACCTCGCTGGTATTACCTAGTTACTGGACATTTTTTTATTTTAAAATATATGTTTTGTAGGTCTCATTCTCATCATCATATAACTTTTTTACTTAAGTAATATATTAGTAATATATATATATATAATCTAAATTTATTTATTTTAATAAAACATATTCATTCTCTTATTTATTTCAGAAGTTATAGTATTTTTAGTAAACAAAAATATCCTATATTTACTATATAAATATTCATATTTTTCACCGGATCTTAACAGATATTATTATTATTATTATCAGATTTTGGCAATGCCAGGGTTATTATAGAAACAGTGTTGCTTTGTGTTTTGAGAAAATTCGGGAAACTCTAACAACTGCCACGATTTAAGATGTTGCTACTCTAGTAGCGTGTACTAAGGTTTTTTTCTCGTGTGGAACAACATTTTTTTAAAAAGATCACTATTTCATGATTTAGAAGGATTTTAATGAAAATAAATACGGAAAAATCTAATTTCGTGATTTTTAATAAAATTCATTAGGGTGGAGTGTATTTTGAAATAATTATGGCAGTCTGTTTATGTCTCGCGATAGTGATTTAAGGTTATACTGTTGCTTATCGAGACAATTTCCCCTATATAGATATATAAATGTTATATTATAAAAGTTACATGAAATAATAACCTATATTGGATAAGAGATTTATAATTACAAATATATATTATAATTTTATCTAATGAAACAAACTAAATTATTTTAATATATAAACCTCTAATATATTTATCATTAGATAATAAATTTATAAAATGTTATCAACATATAATTTAATAATTATATAGAATAATTGAATAACATTTAGCATATTCATGGTTATTTCAAATGTTTATGACGTGTCTTAAATATAACGTATATTTTTTTATTTGCATAAAAAAATATTAATATCACCTAGTTTAGTTAATAATTATAAATAATATATGAAACAAATGTTAAAATAATAAATTTTATTTAACTAAAAATAGTAACAAAAGTATATTCTCATCCTTATCTTTACTTCAAGTATCCCCTGTGAAATGAGGTAAACTTAGGATATATAATGTTATTCATAAATTATGATTTATTTTAAGTAAATAAAAGGTGTTAGAATGATGTGTACTGATTATGTTACTATTTCAGGTTATCAAAACATATCTATCTACTACTTATCTTTTATTTATAAAATACATTGCACAATCATCTATAAAAGATATACTATTTATTATATAAACCTGAGCTTCATGGACATGAATACGCGAGTCATAAAGAAGCTGACAACGATGCACAGACCGGCCACAATCAAGAGAATGATTCGACTGAGACGAGGTGTCGTTACCTTGTTAGTCTGGTCTAAGAGGATGAAACCGAAACCACCGACCATGAAAAGGAAACTTGATGCAATTCCTTCCATGATGAACTGTCCATTAATTCTATCTTGCATGAACGCCACCTATAATATAAGCCAGCATATAATCATCTATGTGAGTTTAAGAATATATATTATTTAGATTACGAAGATACAGTGATAAAATATAATTAAATATTTCATAATTCTAATTTATAAAATAAGAGTTTATACAAATATTCTATATATATATATTTATACAGAGTAGTAATAATATATAGGATAAACTAACTGGTCTAGATTGACCATTAGCATCTGTCACTGATCCCAGACTTGGAGGCTCGTTAATGATGTCGTATATCACACCTGATCAATGTCAATTTAGAGAATATTATAATATTATATGAATGAATAATGTATAGGTATTATAATAATGATCAGTGATATTCTAACACGGGTTCTAAAATTAATAACTCTTGTAGATTTAATAATAATTTCACTATTTAATCAACTATAAACATTTGAATAGATAGTCATGCTTCCCTGTATTCATGGTTACAGTGTATATCATAGATGTGTCACAATTAAATAACACAATATGATTAAATATGTTATGCACAATATTTTGTATTTTATTATCTTATATTAATAAAATATTATCTGTATTAAATGTATTATAAACTATAATATATTAGTAGAATCTACACTGAAGAAGATATTTTTGAGTTATTCATAATAATTTTATTTTACAAATTATATTATTAAACTAAGATAACAAAATATATTAATTGTAATTAAAACTATTTTCATTTAAACTATTATTTTTAACTATTAACAAGTATTTTATTTATTAACTACAATTTAACAAATTTTGTATTTAATAAAATAAATATATTACATAACAAGAGTCGTCATAGATTACTTCGCTATTCATCTTATATATAATAAAATACTTATGTATTATTTTTATATTTACCGACTTAATCAATTAAAAATAGTTATTAAAATTAGTATATTTATAAATACTAATAGTATATCTGAATATATACATTTATTAATAATTGTATTACTATAAATAATATTATTTAATAATTAAAGTAATACCAAATACTTAGCTAATACAATTTTCCAAAACTATTCATTTCAGAATATTTGTTTTCATATTTTGTTTTAATTTCATTTTGTATTTGTATTTGATAAAGTGTATATGTATTTGTATTATTATTTGAATAAATAGTACATATTTTTATTCTTTTTTAATTGTATATACAAAAATATGTTCATCTTATAAATTGTAATAAAAACAAACTAGGGCCATGTTTGACATTCACCAAGTGATTATATAATTTAGAAACTTGACATAAATAATATAGAAAAATACCTTTCAATTTAAATATAAATTACATTTTAAAGATCATATTTATAAAAAAAATAAGATCATTATAATTTACAATAAGTAAATATTTATGGTTTCTTTAAATTATTATATTATATTATAAAATTAATTATAATACTGAAAATATTCTATTTGTGAGTTCAAATGACTTTACTGTATACCTTGAATACGTTTATATATATAAATTGAATGTGTACGTTTATAATTATTATATAAGTTTATATGGGAATATATATATATATATACATGTGTGTATTTAATAACTTGTTTTTAATAATAAGTAAAATAAAATGAACTACTATTTTACTCAGTAAATTAATGTTAATTAGTTAAACATCTATTCTTAGTAACATACTAATATAATGGGAGTTACCTCCATTGATCTTGTATATGAATATATGTAAACAAATAATTTATGATGTGAAAAATTATCACATCATATTAAATTACATGTATTTTAGAAAAGGAAGAGGAACAAGAGATCATATAGCTAATTTGCGGTGGATGATGGAAACAACCAAAGAACATAACAGGAATGTGTTTCATCGACTATAAAAAGACCTTCGACTGCGTAGATCATGAGAGACTATGGGTGATACTCCAAGGAATGGGAGTTCCAGTTCACCTAATAGTCCTACTGAGAAAGCTCTATACGAAACAAGAAGCCACTATAAGAACAGAATTAGGTGAAACTGATACTATAAACATAGGGAAAGGGGTAAGGCAAGGATGTATTTTATCCCCCTTACTGTTAACATATATGCAGAAAACATAATTAGAGAGGCATTAGAAGATTTGGATGGGGGAATCAGTATTGGAAGTAGAAGGATTACTAACCTGAGATATGCTGACGACACAACACTGATCGTTGAAACTAAAAACGATCTAATAGCAATTATGGAAAGAGTAAAGTTGGCTAGTGAAAAGGCAGGTCTTTATCTAAATGTAGTCAAAACTAAAGTAATGATGACTGAAGACCAAGGAAAAATGGTAGTAGATGGAAAACATATTGAAGTAGTATCACACTTTATTTTGTGAGAAGGAAATACGCAGAAGGTTAGCAATGAGTAGATCTGCAATGGGGGGACTAACGAAAATCTGGAAAGATAGAGGAATTACCATCAGAACAAATATTAGGATTGTAAAAGCTTTAGTTTTCCCTATAGTCTTATACGGAGCAGAATCTTGGACAATGAGAAAGCTTGAGAGAAAGATGATCGATGCTTTTGAGTTATGGTGTTGGAGACGTCTGCTAAGAGTAACATGGATCGACATAAAGACAAATGTATGGGTTATTGATAATATAAAACCAGAATGGACGCTTGAGTCAAGGATAGTCAAGGCATCATTATGTTACTTTGGCCATGTTATAAGAGCAGGCGGAATGGAATATGAAGTGATGGTAGGAAGAATGGGGGGTTATAGAAGCAGAGTTAGACCACGGCAAAGATGGTTTGATAGCATAAAGAAAAACTTCTATGGAACTATCTTCAACATGATTCGAGCTTCAAGATTTAGGAGGAGTTGGAGAGCTGCTGTCATCTATGTCAACAGGGATCGGATACGACTCGACGGCACAGGTTAACAGGATATATTTAATATTTTGATAGAATATTTATAAAAATATAATAAATTATGTAGAAAATAAAGCATATGTTGAGGATATACACAAATTAAAACTAAGTAGTAATCCTATAATAACCCAGTAATTATCAAGTAATAGATATATATATATATATATATATATATATATATATATATATATATATATATTAATTTATTATATTTATGCAGTATTAAAATTATAAAATAATTGTATCTCGATTATTTGGAGTAATTGTCTCTATAAGCAACACTACTTCTATAATTACCCTGGCATTGCCTAAATCTGATAATAATAAAATTATAATAATACATTTTTTTTTACATTTATTATCAAGTTAGAATAAAAATAAGCTTTTCGGAAATTAGAAATAAAATAGTAATGTAATTACTACCATAAGTCTAAATAATATAAAATTTAATCATATTATATAGGAGTGAAACTAAGAGACAGGAGATAATTTATTATACAAATTTATTATACAATTTTATATATGTATTGATAATAATAAATGAAATAATGCAAAAGTTATAATTTAAATAATAATGTATAACGTTGGGAATACAAAATATATATACCTTGAAAATATATTTATATTAATTGACCTTTTAGTTTTTAGTTCAATAACTTATTATTAATGTTAGGTTGTATCAAAAATGAGTGATGATTAGATTCCTTTAAAAACTGTTAATAAATGTTATATAATATATATTATATACTATATTTGTTATAATAATATAGTTATTTACTAAGTTATTAACAAACTTAGATACTAAGTTAATAGGTTTTATCAAAAATGAGTGATGATTAGATTCATTTAAAAACTGTTAATAATATTATATAATATATATTATATACTATATTCAAAGATTTTGCGAAGCAAAGATATAACACTCCCTATGCATGCAACGTAATTTAGTAATATCCCTAACCGCTGCTAGCAGTAGTATCGAAATCACTGAAATAGATTTAGGTTCGGCTCTGTTTGCATACAACAATGTTTTCATTGCTCTATTAAATTACATGCAATATAAATTAGCTTTTACTCACTAAATATATACTTATAGCATTTAAAACATACATATCATATTTGTTTGTTATATATTAGTAATGAACACTTAGTTTTCATCATATAAATATTAATTTAAAGCATATTATTTAACATTTTAAAAGTGTATAGTTAAATACGAATTTACATTATAAACAACACATAGTTCCTAAAAGTAACCCGCTATAGGTGGCACCAGGGTATTTTGTATACAAATTCGAATTACACGATTTCGCGTAAGTGTTATATCTTTCCTTCGGAAAATCTTTGCTATATTTGTTATAATAATATAGTTATTTACTAAGTTATTAACAAACTTAGATACTAAGTTACTATAATTACATAATTATATGAAAATGGTTACTACTTTCTATACCTGCCAGATTATATATGAAATATGATAGTGATAGTTCAAGGCGGACATGTCTAGGAGTAAGGCTTCACTACATATATTGATGAGGTGCATATATATGTGAATATATTCATGATGAAATACAATACAATGAATGATAGTACTTTAAAATACAAAGATACACTGTAATAATATCACAGTGTAATATATAATATGTATAATACACTTGTATACACACACACATATGTATATATATAACATACCTATATTTATTACACACATTATATTTATATATATATATTGATGGGCAGATATCCTTTTTTTCTGATATCCGATAAAAATACTTTATTAATAACCGATACATTTTCAATGACGATAATTATCTAAATATAATGATTGAAAATCACTTTTAAAAATGCAATTTGACAATCTTAGTGGCAATACGTGAAATTGACTATATATATTATAGTTTGTATAATACAATAATTAATCACTAGTTGTATGTTAGTCTTTAGTGGAATACATAATGAGTTGATGTAGGTATCTAAACTATATAAATAATACTTCTACTAATATTAATATATTGAATAATTATATCAATAAAACATGACTATTTATTAAATGTAATTCAATATTACCATCATCTCCACCAATAGGCAGGATGTTTAGTATTGCAGGGCATATAAATAATCTTAAGCGAAATAAATTAAACGATACATTTTGTGAACGATTAGTTATTTTAAAAGCAAATAGTACATATTAATATTGTAATATATATATATATTTTTATTTATTTGAAATTATGTATACTAAATAAACAATATTAATTATGTGTTTGTCTTTTTATTATTTCTATATATTGATTTTTAATCAGCGATTATGATCTATAACTATCAATATTGTGATTTGTTTACAGTCAATCTAACTCGAGTAGGATCCTTTATTTGGAGTTTATTCTTTATTCTACATTTACAATCACGATCATGATCAAGCTTTTTACAAATGATCAAAAGTATATGTATATATATATATATATATATAATTACATATGTACATGTACACATGTGATTTGTGTTTATAATTTATCAATATATGATAAGTTATAGTATAACATATTATTATATATAATATATTTATATATATAATATATATATAATTTTTAATTTTGATTAAATTTAAATTATTACTATTAGAAATTATTCGATTATAATTCGAATATGTTACGTACACATTAGATCGATATATTTTTAGAATGCCCGTTTAATTTCAAGTAGAACAATTTGATTGTATATGTATAAGAGCCATCGATATATTATCGGTTATAGTATTTGTACAATTAAATATTTGTTAATACATTTTATTTTTGATTACATTTTTATATTTACTATTAGAAATTATTTTATTCTAATTCGAATATGTTACGTACACATGAGATCGATATAATTTTAGAATGCCTGTTTAATTTTGATAAATTTGATTTGTTATTAAATTTCAATTTTTACTATTAGAAATTATGAGTTACTATAACATTTACTATAACGGATAACATATCGATGGCTTATATTATTATACATATATATCTACTGGTTCTAGTTAAAATTAAACAGGCATTCTAAACTATATCGATCTCATATGTACGTAACATATTCAAATTATAATCGAATACTTTCTAATAGTAATAATTTAAATTTAATCAAAAATAAAATTTATATATATATATATATATTATATAGACGCGTATACGTATTATTTATATCTGAATAATTGTGTATGAATATAAATTAAATATAACTGCAAAGTTAATAATTCATTTAAAGTCATAACTAATCACTGAATTAAAATAGCATATAATGAATTCATTGTTTTTAGCATGCAGAATAGTTAAAGTTTAAGTCCTTGAATATAATTTTCATGTCCTCGAAGTGCACGGCCACAAGCCCGCCCACAACATACCACGCCTATTTAATTTTATTATATTTAAAAAATGTGCCTACTTTGATGCGGAACCGATAATTCTTATAGTGACTATCGGGGGTGACTATATTATAATAATAATTGTATACTATATAATATAGTTACTATATAATATATAATATTATTATAATTAATAATTATATAATTTAATTAATTATTTTTAAATAATTATTAATTATTATAAATATTATAATAATTATTATAATAATTATTATAATAATTATTATAATAATATATATAATAATATTATTATATTATATTAAATATATAATTATTATAATAATAATTATGGGTTACGATCAAAAAGGATGGGAGGTGCAAATGTTAAATTTTAAATACATTTGTATTGGCTCACTTTGGCCCAAAGTTTGGGATGTAATGCAGATAAAAAAAACAAACCAGGACAAAACTAAACCAATTAAATCAAATAACCCACAAATATCTATACACAATATATATATATATATATATATATATATATATATATATATATATACTATTAACTCGTATTTAAAATGTAACCTTTAACCCTAAACTCGTCCTTTTTGATCGTCTCCCATAATTATAATTAAACTCAGTTTAAAACTATTATAATTTTTATATTTAATAATATAATGTATAATAAGCATTAGTTATAATATTATATAATACAATATTTAATAAAAGAAAGTATACCAGAGTTAATAGATTTAATATTATAAACATAATTTTAAATATAATTTAAATTATTAATTTATATAAATATATAAATTAAATTTATAATTAAATTATTTAATAAATAATTTTTATAATTACCTGCACATACAAAGAAGTATGAAATTAACACGCAATAGAATACGACCATAGAAGAAGGTTTTCGAATCCATGTAGGATACGTTAATTTAAGTTTTGGACATTCTAATACAGTAAATGGAACTTTATATATAGCTTCCATATCTAATTTTAATGAAATTAATATTTAAATTCCTAAATAAATGTGAGATTGTTGATGTGGCAACTTTGATTTATAATTGAATACTAGTCAAATGTAATAATAATTGTTTCCCACTAACTGTATTGAATTATTTGTTATTGATTTGTATGGATTTGTATTATAATCGATTTAAGGACATGGTTATAGAACCTATAACTTATATATACACATTTAATATATTGTACGCTTTGTTCTAATACAAAAAAATGCAATTAATGCAATATATATATATAGGAAAATAGAATGGGAATGGAAATTACAAAATATTACAAAGGAAAATATATTTTATAATCAGAAATAAAAAATTAAGAACAATTCGATGGAACTACAAGCATGTAATGATTACGTAATAATATAATAAAATCAACTATTTCAATGGGAATAGTATGTTCAGTAAATCACACAAAAACCTAAGTGATATCAAGGAGGATAAACTGTAATTATATGTATGTGATATAATGGAATATATAGTATCTAGTATTTTCCGAAGTCAAGTTTCTATAGAATATAGAATACCTATAGAATAGCGCCATCTAAATACACTTAGGATGATCCTGTCTAAATACACACATGGAAGATATCGTATAATATTTATCCGATTTAAAATTATGAATATGTATAATAATACGTTCTATAATATTGAAAGGAATGGAAGTTACTATGGAATGATATCACTATAGTTACTTATTTTATTTGGATCAATTAAAAGTTGGTTGGATGTTGGTGATGTTAATAGTAGAATGATTGAATGAAGATATACAAATATCTTAATATAAGGGAAAATTAAATATCACATTTTAAAAACTTAAACATTACTAATTAATATTAATAACATTAATATAATTAACAAATTACAATTAAAATATAACAATATAGTAATGCCAAAACCCTCTTGGTAAGTCCTCCAAGGGCTTTGGTAATACTATAATATGATAATACGTTAATGTATAATCATAATATAATAGAGTAGGTAACTCCTAACCATTTGGATAAAACTCATTTGGTATAGGAATATCTAATAGAACTAACAGCTTTATTAATATATAACGTATATTTTATAACATATTTGATGTTATCTATATAGGATATAGCCCATATTAATCTATATTAATACAGATGGTTTCACCTCTTAGGTGTCTATGTATAAAAATATAATAATAGGGTATGTTATCCTATAATAACACACGCATATTAAAAAAATGCTGTATTTTCAATTACAAATATCTAGCATATATTATTTATTACCTGCTAATATTCTCAACATATTTTAGTGACTTATGTAATATTACAGCATTATATACCTACCTACCTATGATGTAGGCCCTATAGTGTAGTATGTAGGGTGTTGGTCCAATAATGTTGGTGGTTTACCTAACTATTGTTATTGGCATATGCCTAATTATATCCTAGTTATATAACTTGTATTTATCTATCAGGTAGGTTATTCATATATTAGTCACACATTGTAACTCTCAATAGGGTTTATTTTATTAATACAGTTATTGAAAAGTAAATATTATCAATAACTCCTATAACCTCCAAGGTTATAGGATATCTTGATATTATACATTATGCGATGGTTATATATATAAGTGTTTTAAGATCATACATATATTTATTTTAAGTATAATAATTTATTTTCTAGCTGTAATATATGTCACGCATATATATAATGACATATATTCCTTGTAGGAAAATTATTAATAATTTAGAAGAAAAAATCATTATAATATATACCTATATTATATTAATTAAATAAATATTAAATATATAATATATAATTATTGAATATATACTTTATAATACTCTAAATATTATATAATGTGTTTATTTTTATTAAATTAATTCACAGTAAGTATAGATCCGTTGGAAAATTGTACGAGTTGTATATAATACCAAAGATATTCAAGAAATTCATAAAATATATTTGTATTATCATATATCATAATTATGTCATTTTATAATTTGTTATGTATATATTGAGTTATATAGGATTTATGTGAGATAGTTATACAAAATAATACTAATATACATTATATATTTATAAATATAACAAAAATGGCCCTTTGCAAGGTAATATTTAATTGTAAATATTACTTTTATTGGTGTACAATGTTTAATTATAAAATATATATAATTATTATTATAATTATTAAAGATAATACATTTTTATAATAATAATTATAATTAATTATTAATTAGTATTATATTAGTAACTATTGAAATATATATAACTATCATATACTAATCATTGTAACTGATTATATTTAGTTACGTCACGTACTACGTGTACAGTACATTCATATTTTTCTTTTAAAATTTGTTATTTTAAAAATAATTTTAAAATAATTTTTGACCAATTTAAAAAAGTAGGCTTTTTTAATTAACCTCGTTTTATAATAAATAATTTTATAGATTTGATTGGCCAATATTGCCAACTATGTAACGTTAATAAAATATAATCTGTTAAAATATGATTACACTCCAACCATTATTAAAAAGCCCAATAGAGATTTTAAATGATTACATACAAAAAAGGGTACCTGGTCAAAAACTTCCTGATTGATGCGTGATTTGAACGCCCGCAAAGTGTTTATTCAAATTAGTGATTTTACAATAGCGTATGATTGGTCATTATAATTCGCGTATGTCTATTTGTAGATTATCATAGATACAACGGCTTATCAATAACATATATATAAATATATATATATATATATATATATGGTACCTGGTCAAAAGCTTCGCGATTGATGCGCAATTTGAACGCTCGCAAAATTGTTTATTCGAATTAGTGAATTTATAATAGTGTGATTGTTTGTACAAACATTAATATTTTTAGTTTTAGTTATTTTCGCTTGTTTGGTTTGGTTTGGTTGGGTTTAGTTTTAATATTGCTAGATTTTTTTAGCTGTATTACATCCCGAGTGAGCCTATATAACACACACATATATAAATATATGGTAATGATAAGCCGTTGCATGTATGATAGTCTATAAATAGACATACGCTAATTATAATGGCCAATCATAAGAAATTGTAAAATCACTAATTCGAATAAACAAGTTTGCGGGCGTTCAATTCGCGAAGCTTTTTACCATAATCCATATATATATATATATATGATAAACCAATATATCTATAATAGTCTATAAATAGACATACGCGAAATATAATGGCCAATCATACGCTATAGTAAAATCACTAATTCGAATAACAAGTGAAGCTTTTGACCATAATAATATGTATATTCAATGAATTTAATAATATATATATATATATATATATATATATTTTATTTAATTATTATATTAATATCAAGTTCCTTGATATAATTATTATAATAATATCATATTAAATATCATAGCAAATTAAATATGGTTAATAATATCTGTATATCGACTAAAGGCAAAATTTGTAAACAATACTATTTCAAAATTCAACTATAGAGGATGCCAATTATATCAAAATAATATCGTAATATATATTAAACGATTATAGTTTAATATAGAGTATATATATCTAGATGTATATTATATCATATAATGTATAAAACATGCTTGTTTATAATAAATTATTTTATATATAACGTATAATCACCTAAATATTAGAATTTTGGTAATATAATAATTAAATATCATATAATAATTTAGTAATTACTTAGGTATTAAAATTAAGATATTATTAAATACTTTAAGATGATGTCTGGCACATAGTAGGAATATTACATTTTTTTAGTTTTTCTGATTTTATTTTTTTGTAAACATTCAGATTCAGATCTATATTATTTATATTGTGTGACATTTTAAAATCAAAATATGCCTTATAATTCCAAACATTTTGTGAAGCAAATAAATTACTCTCCCAATATATACAACATAACTAATTACTTATTCCCTGCTGGCTGTAGTATCAAAATCACTAAAATAGATGAAGGTTTGGCGCGATTTCTATACGGCAATTTTTTCAATTCTCTATTAAATTGCATGAGATATAAATTAGCTTTTACTCTACATATATATATGTATATAATTTAAAACTAACATAACCTTTTGCTTTTTTATATATTAGTAACGAACACTTAGTTTTCATCATATACAAATTTAAAACATATTAAAAGTGTATATTTATTTTTATTGTATATTATATATTTATAATTTTTATATAATTAGTATATCATATATACTAATTATAAATATATAATACAATAATAAATGGTAAAATTATTGAATATTTTATAATTATTGTCAATTGCAAATAAAATATATATATTTATATTTATATAATAAAATTATATAAACCCCTATATTTATTATGAAATAAATTGTATTATAAAAATAATATAAATCATTAGAAATAATGCATAGTATTCAACTTTTATCAGAGATCACAATTTATAAAATATACTTATTATTTTATTTAATATAGAAAGAAGATATATAGAACTTTAATTTATAAGCTTGTTTTCTAATATTAATATACATTTATTAATATATTAATACATTGTTAACAATAAAAATTAATAATAAAATACACATTTCATATAACATTATTTGATTTAATAGATTTATCTACTTTTGTATAGGTTATATGTAGTTTAAGTAGGACAAAAAGTTTGCCAATATTCCACAAATACAACAGCACATGATATATATATAGTAGACTTCTATTAGTAGACCACCGTTAGTATAGTCCTATATATCGCATATATATTAATATTTAAATGCGCGAAATTTCCGATCAGTACGATATCCACTTATTCGATAATTTCCATTAACTATTCACTATATCGTGATTAACTCTTATATTCTCTAGTAATGCTATAATTATGGATGACTGTCACCCACAGTTCAATATCAACCGGTCGATGAAGTCTTTGTTCGCTTACATGCTAGCGACTAGTTGCGCCCTGACCTTCATCTACATACTGTACACTCAGCGCGGACAAATAGCAGATGAAACCGTAACCAATCAACTGCTCGACACTCGAATGGTTCGTCGCAACGCTAACACCACGCTATGTCGGTGAGTGAGTCACCCGATTGTATCGCTGCATTTACTTATCATCGTTCTATAAACTTATTCGTTCTATTTATAGACTCGCCGTTATCCAATCTCATTTCATTCATTCAGTCTTTCTAGAGGAGGGATAAGAACATTACCTACAACAAAAATGATTAAACTCGATATTCATAACTATTCTATATATTTATTTGTATATATTTCAATATAATATTATAAATGAATAATTATATCAACTTATTATTTATATTATATATTAGATTTATTATAAAGTTTATGCATAAGATTTTCGTATACTTTGTTATATATATTATTAATGTTTTATAATTTATTCAAGAGAAAAATGGTAGTTTATAATATTTTAAATAATTATATGTTTATCAAAAATATATTTCAAAATGACAAACAAAAGTATGTTTAATCGACCAAACTGAGAAGCGAATATAGATTCAATTAAAAAGTCAGGTGAACACTTTGTTATTTATTTATTTTTTAATAGTTTATAAATTGATTGACACATGAATGTCAATATGTATGCATTTATAATTGTACGTATACTCATGCATATGTATTCTAATTGGTTATATTATCTCAAATAATAGACCAAGTTCTAATTAGAATATTTTGCAATTGTCTTTATCTTCAATAGTTGTTCACCTAATTCTAATGTCTATGAATTGAAGCATCAATTGTTACCATTAGTTATCCAATGTAGTCTTAGCCTCATACACTATATGTCGTATTAAGGACTCAACAAATTAATCCCTTATTTGCCTAGAAAATCAATATGCCGATGTCATTACCTCTATGACCTATATGTTAATGATTACGTAATCGCTTTCTATCATAATCAGAGTAATGACAATATTGAAATGATGGCCTACACCGGACCATACGACGGTTATTACCTAACATTACTCCATTACTCCATTACTTAATCAACCATTACTCCATTACTTAATCAACCATTACATCAACATATTAATAT
This sequence comes from Osedax fenrisi, assembly GCA_964019155.1. NCBI lineage: Eukaryota > Metazoa > Annelida > Polychaeta > Sabellida > Siboglinidae > Osedax > Osedax fenrisi. The sequence goes on along the minus strand of OZ025240.1, from coordinate 77,621,894 downwards.
ATATTATTCAATAATTAATTATTTTATTTATACATTAAAGTAATTTATTTTTCATATACTTTTTATCAAACAGTAATTAATATACAGATGAAATATTCTCGATTATTTAACAGATATTTTCTATTTAATATTTAAATTGATATTCAATGAAAATCATGTCCTCCCATTGAGACCATGTTTCATTCGATATTAACTGCAATGATTATATAGGCCCACTGAATGGTTTGCAAAGAGAGGTGGTCAGGGAAATTCAGTACATATGGAAAAACTATAAACAGTAAGCATTCATAACATCTGCTGATTATTATTATAATAATACCTTATCTAATAATGATAACACCGTATCTAATAATGATAATAACTTATGTAATGAGGAAACTGATAATTGTATTTATGATAATAACAGTAACAAAGTCAGTAATGATAACAATGATAATAACAATAACAACAAAGATAGTAATGATAGAACCCACTCTACCCAGCATAGTAATAGCAATAATGAATCTAACAAAGACAGTAGAAGTAAACATAACCCATTAAACAGATATGCGTGGGGCTCCGATCATCTGAATACTATGACCAATAACACTGAGACTTGGTTCAATATCTCCATGACGATGGTCGACTCCCTGGATACACTGTTTATCTGCGGTATGAAAGAAGGTATGCATATTTGTAATTGTAATAGTTTATTATGGGGATATCGTCATGGCAGCGTAATGGCGTGCTTTTACATGTAAAAGATAGGAGATAGGTAGCAGTACATATCGTATAATTTCTTCTATGATATTTGGAATATTGCCAACAAAATTCACCATTATATACTAGATATATATGCAATACTATCTTATCTATGGTTTATTTATATCTGTTAAATATATATAACATATATATAGCATATATGCATACGTAATTTATTAGTTAGATACAATTTTGTATGAAAATTCTATAAAAAATTAAATATAAAGTTATATATTTATAATAAATAAGTATATATAAATATAATACTGATATGATCATTTATAGGTATATAATATCTAGTAATAGGAAAAAAATGAGTAAGATTGATAACATATTTAAGACAAAATCAGCATTTGTATAATACCATGTAGATGAAAATAATTATTCTGAGTAAATCAAGTCTAAAGTTTATCAATAGTTTGTTTACATATATTCCACTCAATTTCATATATAACAAATAAATCGACTATTATAAGTTTATTTATATTTATATTATTAGAGTAATAAAAAGGTAATATATGTATACATATATATATATATATATATATATATATATATATATATATATATATATATAAATAAATATATGAGTAAAATGAATATAGTAAACAATATAGTTTTTTCGATTGGTTGTATACATCAAGTGATACAAATGTTATGACAGCTATACACATCCATATTTGCTAATAAAAATAATATTGTAATAAATATCATATTGCATATTTTTATATACCTATACCATATTTTTATCTACCACTATTTTATAGAATTTATAAAGTTTTTTTTTAAATTTTCTACAATACAAATAACATATAAATAAACCTGAATATGTTATACATTTAAACATACAATATACAAAAAATAATATATAAGCATGAAGATATCTCCTTAAAACGGCATATCTCATAAAGACAACTAGTACAAATAAAATATATAAGACAAATAATGTGATATAATAATAGAATAGTTGGATAATAATATGAATTATAAATAATCTGTAAACAAATTACTAATACTAAATAATTCTAATAACACTAGTCTAGTTCAACTGGGTAACGGAAGGACTAAAACCACAAATTAAACCATGATAATACTAAGACTATGACATATAGAATTTGGAGCTGCTAATTAGAATGAATACTTTTTGCTTTAAAAGTAGAGTAACATGAAAGATTATATATATATATATATATATATATATATATATATATATATATATGTTTGTAATGAAATACCAATTAATCAGAGACATATATTTAACTGATTATTTTAAAATGTATGTTTTATTGAAGGTATCTAATAACACAAGTCATCTAAGAGAGATTAGCGAATGAATGATGGGTTTAGAAGTATTTATGAATAAATAAGTTGGTGATCATTATCTAAGTGAATCATAACAGTTTAAATAGGCAACACTTATAATAAGTTAACTATTTAATAGAACAGCGCGAGATAGGTGGTGTAATCTAGAGTTTAACCTCTAGTAGCAGATCAGTAGTGTTGGTTATTACAGAAAGTTATGTAATCTAGATCAGAGGCCATCGAGATGACAACAAATCTGAGTGTTAATAAGTTTGCACAATACTTCTAGTAATCAATTTCCTGATATAAATAATTTTATAAATATATAAATTCAGTAGTTTAAATATATTGTATATGATTATCATAATTAAGATGAAAGAGAAATATTAAAACACCTGACTCTCTAGTATGAATTTATGTTATGAATATCATATTATTAAATTAAAAATGTACATTAAATATATTTTATTTTAATTTACATTAAAATATGTAGCATGTATATTTTAATTATAAATATATAAAGTAATATTTAGTGCAACATTTTTGACAAATATTTGCATATTTTATTTGACAGATTCATGAATAAACGCTAAATTAGGACAGTAATAAAAGCTCTTTTAAAATTGTTAATACAAAGAATCAATATTACCTTTTTAAGATTGGGTATAACAATTTAAGAAATACACTATCATATGATAATGAATATGAATAAAGAGGAATTATATTGAACTGAAAGATGAGATTTTTTATAAAATCTGAAAGAGGTATAGAATCAATAGAATAGATTTAAGGACATACAAGGACACCTATTAGGCATGATTGTATGTGTTAATGCCATATATTTAAATAATGAATCAGAATTATATATATGAATGAATGAATGAAAATAGTTTATTGAATTCAGAGGGTAATCCAATTTAATAAATAATATTTCTATTCAAAAGAAAGTACCAGAGATTATCTTGTAATCTATACTCAAAAAAGGGTACTATGTATATTTATATATATATATATATATATATATATATATATATATATATACTTTAGATTATTAAATATAGAGATAATATAACTATTTTTAAATAATGTATAGAATATATAGTGGTGCTTTAATGAATTTTAATAAAATATATGTGTATAATAATTTTGTTTAAATAATTTTGTTTAATTTATTACCTGACTTATATATTCATAACTGGATATGCTAAGATTTAACTTATCAGTATTATGCCACCTTATTATATGGGAATATATATATATATATATATATATATATATATATACTAATATTGATATATAAATAATAATAATCCATTCTCCGACAATTTGAATTGAATTATAAGTGAATTACCGTGAATTATACCCAGTTGGTTATCATATTAAGATTGCTTATGCCCGGAACATAGATCCTTTAATGGAGCCTAATTTAATACTCATATCATAGGTTTCAAAACTTGAATACAATTACGTCTATTGTTTAAGGGGAGCTACAGTGATGAACACCAGTTGCATGTACACACATAGCTAAGTATACATATATTCAACTTCTATGTTTACTTATACCAAAGATTTTCCGAAGGAAAGATATAACACTTACGCGAAATCGTGTAATCGAATTTGTATACAAAATACCCTGGTGCCACCTATAGCGGGTTACTTTTAGGAACTATGCGTTGTTTATAATGTAAATTCGTATTTAACTATACACTTTTAAAATGTTAAATAATATGCTTTAAATTAATATTTATATGATGAAAACTAAGTGTTCATTACTAATATATAACAAACAAATATGATATGTATGTTTTAAATGCTATAAGTATATATTTAGTGAGTAAAAGCTAATTTATATTGCATGTAATTTAATAGAGCAATGAAAACATTGTTGTATGCAAACAGAGCCGAACCTAAATCTATTTCAGTGATTTCGATACTACTGCTAGCAGCGGTTGGGGCTATTATTAAATTACGTTGCATGCATAGGGAGTGTTATATCTTTGCTTCGCAAAATCTTTGCTTATACTGTTTAAATAAGCTCTTCGATGAATTCAAATAACTGATGTTATTAAATAATGGATAGATACAGCTTCAATAAAATGGTCTCATTTCAATAATATACTTCACATATAAACATAGACATAAATATTGAGATTAATTTTTTCTATAGAAATTAAATTTACGAATATTGTACTTCAACTTATTCATACATGTAAACAACCACACACACATTTAGATCACTTAATACATGGGTCATGCAGAATAGTTATTCTCTATAAAATGCATTAATAAAAAATAAAAAATTCTATAATATTTACTTTTATAAAAAATCTATATAATACAATAACATTTTATTTGATATCATTTTTATAGTTTTTTTATATAACAGATGTAATAAAACTTAATATATATTATATATATATATATATATATATATATATATATATATATATATATATATATATATAAATATATATATATAGGGCCATGGGAAGAGGGGATATCACCTCCCCACACTAAATTGTGAGGGGGAAGAGTATATTATACCGCCTCGCTATTTGTATATATATATATATATTATGTAATTTATATATATAACGCTCAGTTGGCAAAGTCATCAGACACACCAGAAGTAGGATATGGGTTCAATCTCCATCTGTACCATTAAATAGGTTTTACATTTTGTTTAGAAGTGATCTTATATAATTGTGTATAAAATAATGATCGGCTCTTATTAAAACCATGGATGCTTTAACATGAGAGTGGCTTCGAAGGGACATTAGATCCATATGATTATAAGTGAAAACTTTATCTAAGTTCCTGGATGAGATGAAAGGACTCCACCAAAATAACAATAAAATATATATATATATATTATTTAAAAATATAAAATAAAAAAGTTCTAATTTTATAAATTATACAATATATTTATATTGAATTACTAACTATTATACTGAACTATTATAGTATACTATGATATTTTTTTATAGCAATACATTGAATAAATATATACAATATGCTATAATATTACTTTAATTAAATAACTGATGGTATGACCAAGTAGTATGAGAAAGGATGTATTACCTAGATATGTATAAAGAACTGACTTAGATCTAATATTATTTCTGATTAATTATAATTACAACAATTATAAGTCTAAATGCATTCACATTAGCCAATATTCATAAGAATGAATTATATCAATTATATCAATAACAATATATATTAACATTTTATCACTACTTTATGTATATATATATATATATTTATATTAAATTGCCCCTTCACAAATACAATCATTCTAACTACCCTATATATATACTAGATATATTACATTCAAATATAAATATATATATATATATATATATTGTAAAGGATCAATAAATTAAAGAGTAAATAATTAATTGTATAATGGAGTGTTAAAATATGTTTTTTATGCTTTTTCTAGAATATTTTGAAATTAAATTTATACATTTACTTTGAATTTATACATACATATATATATATATATATATATATATATATATATATATATATATATATATATATATATATATATATATATATATATATATATACATGGTTTGGGCACTATATATATATATATTTATTATCTATTCTATACAGTGTGATATTATATTAGGACACGCCTACTTAAGTCTATCACCACCTATAGGCCACTTTATCATTAGTATCATGCGTAAAGCTGCGTGCAGTGAATATAAAGAATTATGAAAGAATTATAAGGAAAGAGTGTGGATTACATGATTCATATTGATACCAGTGTGATACGTATAAGTGAAGGTTCAGAGACATCACCATCTTACATGTAGTAATCAAAGTGTATGTTATCCACTCGCACATCTCACTCGAGGTCTTTATTATAGTAGGTTGTTACAGCTGACACTGTACATATAACACTCTAGCGGTTTCCTTGAATTAGGTCACAGCTGTGTTCATGAATGAATGAGTGAAATAAGTTTATTGACATATATCTATGGAAGATCAGTGAAAGCCTTTATTTTTCGATACCTCCAATATGTTCATGTACAGATTAAAATATTAGTAAATATTAATAATATAATAATATGATCCATATGTTAGCATTCATTGTAATAAAATTAGTAAATGAAACAATAAAATAGAAGATATATATATATATATATATAAACTAATAAAAATAAAAAAATACTGTTCATGAACTTATAAATTATCATATTTCAATCCATTAGTTCAAAGTAAATAATAAAATAGGTTAATAACATAATTATATATAAATAAGTGTATAATATTAAAATGTATTGAAACATATATTAGTAAACATACTTTCTCGCATGTAACATAGTAAAATTGTAATATAGCACAAATTTTAATAAAATATTAAATTATTATAAATAGATGTAAATAAAAAATATCTAGAATATGTTATAGTATTAAAACTACTAAAAAAATCAATCATCATTCAATAATGGTACCATATTGTGGTCAAACTATAATTATTAGGGGCGCTGGAACGATTTTGTATGTAGATCAAAATAAATTTTGTAGTAAAAGTGGGGAGGGACCAATACATATGAGGTCCCCCTAGATTTTAAAGTTGGGGAACATATCCCCCCTTCCCCCCCTGTTGCAACCCCCCTAATAATTATAGATGACTAATAATAATACTGATAATTATTTAATAATTTAAAATAATTTAAAATACTTTAAAAATATATATTAATATATTAAATTACCCTTTCACAAATTAAATCATTCCAAAAGCCCCATCTATAATATATATATATACAGTGCACTCTCGATATAGCAGAAAATATAGAATATATGAAGAAGAATATTAAATATTATGTTTATTATTATAATGGTATGAAACAAATGCAAAATAAAATTACTACTTACTAAAAATAACTACTTTGAATTATTTACAAAAGATAAAGTAGTTTCCTTTTTATTATTATTACATAATATATCCAAATGTTTAGATAATAAATTTAATAAATGTATACCATTTGAATATTTTGAGTGACATTCAAATTATGCCGTTGATTCAAACCCATGTCTTTCTTTCTCTGATGTTGGTGGTGGATTAACAAATATTATTTTATTTTATAATAAACACGCATAATAATAAAAATGCATTTATACGTGTTTATTATTATGCGTATAGGCTATATGACTCCTAGGTTAGGAGTACTAGTACATGTACTAATACTATTACATGAGCTCATGGGGCATATGTATACATTATGCGAGTGCATGGCAATATAATAACAACAATTAAAAACATTTAAAAATATTATTTTCTATTAATAAATAAATTAAGACTAGTGTTTTAGTGTTTTCTTTATTTATATATGTTAACAATTGTATACAATCTTAATATGTATTTATACAGTATTTTATATTTTACTTTGGATTCAAGTTTAATTTTGAGTAATTAATATTGAATTATTAATGCTAATTATTTAATACATCATGTTATTATATTATAATTAATATAAATTTAAAATATATTAAAGATAGTAGAATACGTTCAAAGTTAAATCTATAACAAATCTAAAATCAGTAATATTTCATTATGTCACCGCCGGTGATACTTTAGTTAGGGTGTGTTTTTGGTTAACCACAGGTGTACGAGAAACTCGTATTCACTGCATGTACAAATCCATAGCACAACCAGACGTGTTTTGTAACAGTTGGATTTTTACATGCAGTGAATACGAGTTTCTCGTACACCTGTGGTTGACCAAAAACACACACTTAGTATCAACAACATTATTTTTATTAGAATATTACAATTATTTAATTGTCTTTAAAATGATGCTATATATATCATGCATGTTATATACTGTGTTATATAAAAGTAACTACGGTTGTCAATGTGTTATCGATCTATCTGGTATATAATTACCTATGTGTGTACACTATGAACTGTAGGCTAACACTATTAGATAAGAGTCATGTGATAGTTATACTATGTATTCTAATGTACAAAAGTTTACAACCGTTTATGATGACTCATCTCTGGGGTTAACGTCCTTTATATGTCCTTTATATGATAGATATACACTTGGGATTCAAAGCAATTGATGTTAAAGATTAAGTACCTCAAAATCTATACAATCTTATGTGATCAATTATGATATGTGTATAATAATAGCAAAGATTTTGTGAAGCAAAGATATAACACTCCCTATGCATGCAACGTAATTTAGTAATATCCCCAACCGCTGCTAGCAGTAGTATCGAAATCACTGAAATAGATTTAGGTTCGGCTCTGTTTGCATACAACAATGTTTTCATTGCTCTATTATAATAGATATAAATTACATGCAATATAAATTAGCTATTACTCACTAAATATATACTTATAGCATTTAAAACTTACATATCATATTTGTTTGTTATATATTAGTAATGAACACTTATGTTTCATCATATAAATATTAATTTAAAGCATATTATTTAACATTTTAAAAGTGTATAGTTAAATACAAATTTACATTATAAACAACACATAGTTCCTAAAAGTAACCCGCTATAGGTGGCACTGGGGTATTTTGTATAAAAATTCGAATTACACGATTTCGCGTAAGTGTTATATCTTTCTTCGGAAAATCTTTGATAATAGTATGTATTATATATGTATATTGTATACTATATATATATAACCATATTATATATATAAAATAATCATATTAAACAATTAATTTATTTAATTTTTTTAATTTAAAATTGTAAATAATATAATTTAAATTATATTTAATTTTAATATATTACTTAATTACTTAATTATAATACATTTATTAAATAAGGGGATGTTCACACATGTAAAATATTGGGAAATGGACTATTGATTAAAAGGTGATAACTTTTTTATTTATGATTATTTTTGTATAATTTGTTTATATATATATATTAATAACACTTCTTATAGGTACGTTATATTTACAAAAGGTTATTTTATTTTGTACATATTTATATACAATTTTACTTAATTACTTAATTATAATACATTTATTAAATAAGGGGATGTTCACACATGTAAAATATTGGGAAATGGACTATTGATTAAAAGGTGATAACTTTTTTATTTATGATTATTTTTGTATAATTTGTTTATATATATATATTAATAACACTTCTTATAGGTACGTTATATTTACAAAAGGTTATTTTATTTTGTACATATTTATATACAATTTTCATACATATTTTTAGTAAAATATATGTACATTGATTTTTTTATAACTTAATATATATGTAATAATATTCCACGTATTTTTATTATATTTGTAAAAAAATTAGTACCATTTAGATTATTTAATATCAATTGATAATCATTAACACAATAATAATAATAATAATAATAATAATAATAATAACATATTTATTGATATATAATAATTTGAAAATATGATTTTTACTATATTATATATATTGTAATACCATTTGAATATTATGGTTAACTATTATATTATTTAAAAAAAGTACCTAATACAAAGATAATCATACATAATTATAAATTATAATATAATATAAATTATTAAATAATATATAATATAAAATGTTTAAATTTATGTTAAAAAATAGTCATAAAAGGTATATTTAATTTTTGTCATTAAAAAATTAGCGTATCTAATTTTTATTGTCTTATATTTGTATACAATATAACACTTTCACTATATATGAATGTTATCTAGATTATAACAACATGGAGTCATTCCTTACTCAAATACCAGAGATATTATATTTTTAGTAGACCAATTTGTTCCTATATTTTACATATACAATTTGCGAAGGTTTCCGTTATGTTATTTAGTGGCTAAAACTAAATGTATTAAAATATATACTCTAAAATACAGATTAGGTTATTATATATTTGTATAACGCAGATATTAATAATATATAATAAACTATTTACATTCAGAGTTCAATGAAGCACGTAATTGGATTGAAAAAAATCTCTTCTTTAATACCACGAAAACCGCAAGTTTCTTTGAAGTTAGCATCTTTTAAACTTATTAATTTATCTCTTTCATCTATCATTCACTTACTTTCTTCTTACATCCCTTCCTCATATTATTCATCTCTATTTCACTATCTCCTTCAATACTCACTTCACACTTTCCCTATCCATCTAGCTATTTCCTTCCTTATCTCCTTAATTTCATCCCTCCCTATTTATGTTAGTCTCTCATTTCCTAACTAAATCAATGCCTCATTCCCACCTTTGCTATCTTTATCTTTAACTTCTTCCGTGCTTCCTTTACTATCTAAATTACACTTTATTTCATTCCTTCCCTACACTCCTCCTCATCCACCAACCTACATGATTCTCTAGCCCTATTTATGCATGTCCCCCTCCTCCTCCTCCCTCAGGTTGTGATCAGAGAACTAGGTGGACTTCTATCTGCCTATCATCTCTCATCGGATAAAATGTTCCTCGATAAGGCTGTATGTCTACACTGTCAATATCATCTAGTGCAGTTCATTAGAGTCTAATCTATATCATTTACTTTAGTCTTAAGTGATGTTCAAATGTAAAGATAATTTACTATGTAAATCGCAGTATTTGTAATGTCTTTCATTCAATATAATGAATTAATAGTATGCAGTCTTTTTCATAGATACATTATATAATTTCTATAGTATTCCCTATTATATATACATTTTCTAAACTAATATAACACTGAAAATATATTCTCTTTGTGATCATAAAATAATATAATATTTTTAATTAAATAAATTAATATTTTGTTATTTAAAAAATTAATTATAATTTTATTTATAATTTATAAATTATTGTAATATCTTATAAATTATTATATTATATTTTGTTTATATATATATCATATATAATATATGAATTGATAGATATCATCAATAGCATCATCATCATCATCTCACAGGAACTACTTGCGAAGATAATGTACCCGTGCATAAACTCCACTAAACTGCCCTGTAGTCAGGTGTTCAACGGAGCGGAACCAGCTGACTCACATACCCTCACTAACCCCGCCGAAGCCGGTACTTGGAGCCTCGAGTATATCGATCTGGGTCGCAGTCTCGCTCCACAAGTTACAGACTATGAGGTATGTAGGTATCACACACCTACCCACCTGGGGTATGTAGTATGTGTATCCAATTTACTCCGGCAGTATAAATACATTTTTATTTTTTTTTACGATTTTTTATATTATAATTTGTTTCGTGATATTTTGTTTTTTGCTGAACATTTTACCTATCTCTATTGAATAACCACGACAGTGTAGAACACCCTATCTACATCCGCAATCCTAGGTAACTATTCTGTTTCATTTAATTATGCAATTTAAATTATTAACTATCATCATATAACAGATGTATATGAGATATAATCATTTGTAACCATAATGCATTTGTACTCCGAGTCTATAATTCGATGCAGTAAAACAATCTAATGTAATTTACACATTTCTATTACTATTACTAATGTAAGCGCTGTCTCTCGCTATCAAGTACCTTGCACTAACTATGAGACTAAACCTTACATCACTGTCTGTGATCATTTTCTTACGAGTATTTCACTAATTTCAAACATTTGTGCAGCTATCATAGCTGTAACTACAACGTCTATACATGTATCACAGGTACCACATGTACAGTAGGGTAGCCCTTTTGGTAACTTTTTTAGTTCCCTTCATATAAAAGTGCCATCTCGCTCGGAATAACTCCTTTTAATCATTCCAGATATAATAAAAAAAAAATTGAAAACCGACAAAAATTCAGAAAATAAACCATATTCAAAAATAGATAAGAATTTACATTGAAAATTTACGAACAAATTTAAATTACAGATATATGAAAGAACATTTGTTAGCATATGTAGTATAACCTCTTTAAAAAATATTAACAATTTTTTTTTTAAATAATTTAAAACGATCCACAGAAATTTTAATTTAATTTTTAAATTTTGAAAATCGAAAAAATTAAAAAAAAATTATCAATGGAATAATAAAAAAAAAAATACATTATATATGTCTATCATCATTATATGAATATACAATTATAAGTATTGATATAAAAATAGCATATATTTAAAAAATGACTTTTATTGAGTATCTTAACAAAAAATAAATTTAGGGGTAAACTCGTCATAACATTTTTTTTAGAAAAATAAATATTTTTGTTTATTATGCCTCGTAGATATAATTATAAGCTCACAACAATGTTTGACCCTTATTTCAAATAATTTATCAAAAAAATAGTCGAATAAAATTACATTAATTAAAAAATAAAAAAAATGTAAATTAATTTGAAATTTTTAAATAATTTTTTACTTTATTAATATTATAATATATTTATACATATATTTGCCAAATATTTTATTTTTATGACTTGCACTTGCATAAATATATAAAATACATAAGAACAAATTTCTATTTATAGAAATTTATATTGTAAAATAAATGCAAATATTTCTTCATTAAAGTGCTTTCGTTTTACCAATATTAAATATTTTATGATGAAACTTCACAAATATGTTTATTATGACATTTATGACCTTCTGTAGCGAACTAGCAACACTTTCAAAAACGGGCTACCCTAATGTACAGTGTAGGTCAATGTACTAACTTCTATTATCATTGTAGGAGATTGTGTACAAGGGTTACGCATGGTTACGTGAGCAAACCTCACAAGACGGGCTGCTCAACAGTCAAATCTACGTTAGTACCCACCCATCCACCCATCCATCCACTGATCACTCCTGTCTATGACACCCATATCTTCTCTCTATTTCAATAGAAACTAATACACACGTGCATTCGTTACTCGGTGTGATAACTCAATGATGTATTTGAAGTATACAGAATTGTTAATGTCTTACTATAATATAACACATTTTCGTATTTTAATCCATTTATTCATTTTTTTTAAATTAAAATAGATATAAAATCAATACTTATTGTGGATACTTCAATCTTACATCATCTTATCATATTATTATCAAATAATTAATTAAATTTATTAATTTAATTTTTTTAAATATATAATATACAATATTTATATAATAAATTATATATATATATATTTATATATATATATATATATATATATATATATAATAAAATAATAGTATATTTTTTGTAATCTAAAATAATTAAATAATTAAAATAAACAAAATATGTTTAATAAATTTATTATATAAGTATAATTTTATAAGGTAAATTTATGATCCTAAAAATACCAGTAATATTCAAAATAATGACTATTATTACTACTACTACAACTACTAAAACTACTACTACTACTACTACTACTACTACTACTACTACTACTACTACTACTACTACTACTACTACTACTACTACTACTACTACTACTACTACTACTACTACTACTACTACTACTACTACTACTACTACTACTACTACTACTACTACTACTACTACTACTACTACTACTACTACTACTACTACTACTACTACTACTACTACTACTACTACTACTACTACTACTACTACTACTACTACTACTACTACTACTACTACTACTACTACTACTACTACTACTACTACTACTACTACTACTACTACTACTACTACTACTACTACTACTACTACTACTACTACTACTACTACTACTACTACTACTACTACTACTACTACTACTACTACTACTACTACTACTACTACTACTACTACTACTACTACTACTACTACTACTACTACTACTACTACTACTACTACTACTACTACTACTACTACTACTACTACTACTACTACTACTACTACTACTACTACTACTACTACTACTACTACTACTACTACTACTACTACTACTACTACTACTACTACTACTACTACTACTACTACTACTACTACTACTACTACTACTACTACTACTACTACTACTACTACTACTACTACTACTACTACTACTACTACTACTACTACTACTACTACTACTACTACTACTACTACTACTACTACTACTACTACTACTACTACTACTACTACTACTACTATTACTATTACTACTACTACTACTACTACTTAGGTGAAAAGCCTTGACTCTGTATCCAGTGAATATGCGATGGGTGGAAACCAGGATAGCTACTATGAATACTTATTGAAGACTTGGCTACTAACGGATAAACATGATATCAACAAGAAGTTAGTGCATGTCAGGGAATCAGACATACGTCCTCCATAATAATAAATAAAATGTTCAGAATTAATATCTATGTATTAGATAATATCAAAGATAAATAATATGATATTTAATATTTATATAATAATTGTTATCATAATTATTATATTACATTTATATTACATCTATATTATACCTCATGAATGAATTCATTTAAAATGTACATACAAATAAAATATGTAATATAATAAACGTAATAAAATGTACTATTTCTAGACATCCGATAATTTGTTAATGATTTCCTTTACAAATGTATTATCTGTAGAGTGATTCGTACACACATTCCTCAGGCCATGATCTGCACGCATATATTCATTATTTTATGTTGTTATTATATTCACGACCTCTTCAAGGACGCGTTCCTATTAGCGATGAAAGGAATGGGTGAGCAACTTCTAAAGAAATCGCAGGCCGACTATTATTACGTGTCCAAGAATTACCCGACGGATCACACCATGGTTGCTATACATACACACACACTTAACTTATTCACGTTGACTGGTATTAACCAATGGTATTGTTCTAATGATATCTTCCAATCGGAATACTTGCCTGAAGTATCAAATAATATATAGACAATGATAGTTTTGATGCGATTTTGAACAAATCTTCCAATTAAATATAATATTAGTATCAAATTTATTTATTGATCTCTTTTGTAATAAAATGTAAGGCATCAAATGAGATAGTGCTTCGTAATATATATTGTGCCAATGGCTGGAGGGAGAGAGGGGGTATTGATAAAAGTGTAATTAAGATTTAATAGATAAGCTAGACATCCGTTCCAGCTCTAATTGGTGTTATATCTAGGGTGGCGTTATATCAGGGGTGGTGTTATATCAAGGGTGCATCTATACATTAATCCACAAACATAGTGACTTGTGTACATATAATATTTAAAAATGTATAGACACAAATATTTGTACCAATAATCATATAATTATATTATTTATTATATATAAACTGCATGTGTGGCTCATTTAAGGTTTCAGACACACAAGCATTATACTGCTATTGGACGTGGTTCGAGACTCGTATGAACCATTGAAATATGTGTTAAATATAATTTAGAAGTGATCTTATATAATAGTGTATAAATAAATGATCGGCTCTCATTAAAACCATGGATGCCTGTTTAGATATTTCAATTTTTGAAATCGCTTATAAATCGTTATCCTTTCCTGAAATGACTATGTAAATATTGAAAGTAATTCCGTTGCTATGCGTTCCTATAATGTATATAATTCTACTAAAGTGTAACACTTATTATACAAGATATTGTATCTGGTGATATGATAAATGAATAATTGTAATTTATTGATAATATTCGTGGTTATATCAATAGTGTACGGCGTAGATGTATTATTTAAATAAACAAATAAAATTGTAATCTCATAGATGTAAATTCATAATATAATTGTATCAAAGTATAGAAGATGTTTATTTATTACTCGCATATGGCGCAATGCATGTCACCCCGGTTTAAAAGAGGTAATGTCATTTCCGTCGAACCGAAAGCGAGTTCGATATTATAATTCATTTAGATTTTAGTTCGGTTGGCAATTACTTATGTATCATTTCTATTGCAACACTAATATATATTCACCAGAAACCCAAACCAATAATTATATTTGTACAAGTTAATGAACAAAGCTTTTGTACATTAATCATTATCATATTTACAAGTATTAGCTAATATATGTATTGTTATTTTATTATGATGGAGTCATCAAATAAATGTCCTTTCATCCAGGCACTTAGATGAAGTTTTTACTTATAACCATATGGCTCTAATGGCCATTATATATATATATATTGATATATTGATATACATGTGTTACCTCTCACTCATAGGAACATTTGACGTGTTTCTTACCCGGAACGTTGGCCTTGGCACATATGTCCGACCTTCATCTAGATATCCAAGGTCATACACTACTTGACCTAGCCGCAGAACTCATGAAAACCTGCGTGGCCATGGCAACCTCGACAGCAACCGGTTTAGCCGCTGAAGCCACACACTTCGAAGAACGCAAACCCATTCCAATAGTTTGTCCTATTACATTTATATATATATATATATATACAGTGAAACCTCTCTATAAGAAACTGATTTTTTTCAATAATTTTTTCTTATAGAGGTTTTTACTTTTCGGATGATTTTAAGAATTAATTAATAATTGAAAATGCATTATATAGCCTATAGGTTATATAGATAGTATATTTATTTATTTAAATTAATAATAATATTTATTAATTAATTTTAATAAATTCAAGGATAAAAATAAAATGTATTAATTAATTTTAATTCAATTTGAGCTATTTATGTAATATAACATATTTGTAAGATATAATATCTTATATAATAACAATATATAATAGAAAATGATTAGTTAATTTATATAATTGTTATCAATATACAATACTTCTATTTATTTTTATATATAATTATTGTTTATATTTTGTATATAATAAGTTTCTTATAAAGAGGTTTTTTAATGTGGAAAAGGTTGAATTCCAACCAAATGTGTGAAAAATTGTCTTATAAAGTGGTTTCTTATAGAGAGGTTTTAATGTGTTTAGATCATTAGTTTATTTTAGGCCATGAGCAAAAGATCAAAATTTGATATATATATATATATATATAAATTTGTTATAATTTATTTGAAATATTATCTTTAGGGATTCAAGATCTTTAAAATAAAAAATGTTATTTAAAAAATATATTTGTACATGTATAATATATTTTATGTAAATATATTATAGGTTAAAAAGATATATAAAGCATAAAAAACGTAATTTTAGACTACCTATTTCTAATAAAATAATGATTATATTATAACACCTTTTTTCAATAGTTATAATTTATCAATTTGGATTATTTAAAAACAGTGTTATCAATAATATCTTTATTTTCATTTCAACTAACGACACCTGTTGGTTTTATTGTATAAATGCTATTAATTGGCCGTTTGCGTTATTCTATAATAATACTATAGCTTCATTTCATTATTAATAATATAGACAATTTTTAATATCAATTATCTCAAAATATTTGTTTTTCTTATGAAAATTACTATTTCTCAGTCAATAATTCACTAAACTTAGTCAAATATTCACAATATGTTTAATATTATACGTATATTGTATCTACAGGAAATATTTGTTATTAGATATAGAGTTGATAATAAAATTTAAAAAATAAATATTCATTTTGATAAAATTTTTTACTTTTTTAAAATGCTAATATTTTTAAACCTAATATTCTCATCATTTAAAAATTCTTTAGAATAATTAAACATAAAGTCATGCAATTTAAAATTTGTAAACATTTTAATTATTTTATGAGATTTTGAATTTTCAAAAATAATAAATGTCTTATATAATTGAAATTAAAAGACTGCCAATCCCCTTAAATGATGTATACATTATTTTTCCATGTGATATATAAATTATAAAAATACATATTAATATTAAATAACCTTTAATAACACATTATATATAAATGTAAACGTAATTTACACAAAATAATTTGTTTTCCAATTTCGTTCACATATATTCATATATATTTTTACTACAAATGTTCAATATTACCATGATATTACCATGACCATGACATATCATTATTAATATTTTTTTCAAATTTTAAAATACAATATTTAAAATATAAATTGCGTAAAAATTAAGTACAACAGAATGTATTATTTTTATATTTTTTCTAATATTTTCACATATCTGCATAATTTATATATATATACACGTCTATATACATATTAAAATTAGATCTTTAAAAACATAATAAATTCTCCTATCTTTTACATATAAATCACTGAAAGTAATAAAGGTTTTGTGTATCCTTAAACACTATAATTTATAAAATAGTATATGCAAAACAATAATAGAGTACAACATATAATGATAGACAATAATAAATAGTATAAACAAAATATTAGTATAAAGAAAACAAACAAAATTAGACGAAAAGAATATATATATATATATATATATATATATATATATATATTTTTATATATATACAACTAACATGTCCCCAATGGTAATGTCCACCAATTTAGTATATTATAAAAAAATAATAAAATTGCTGATTATTAAATTAAATATGTAAAACTAGTGTTTGTATTCAGATGATCGTATGAATGTGATAGCAGCACTCGTACAATTAATGAACCCCCCCCGCCCCCCCCCCTGTAGGTGAGGACTTACCAACTGAGACCCGAGATCATAGAGTCTTTGTTCTACATGTATCGAGCTACCAACGATCATGAGTATCAAAGACTAGGCTACGTCATGTTTGAGGTGCGTACACCGCTCTTTATCGTATTGCTCTTTATCGTATTGTATCCTCATGTCATATCCTGTACGGTGATTCATTACTTCATTATCGTATGTCTTTAATTCATTCTAGAAGAAAATAGGTTCAGTCTACACGTGCGTATCGTGTTTATACTATAAGTTTACTCTTAACTTAAGGATGGTTAGGCTCATGCAACTCCATCGTCTCTATCATCAGCGCATATCAAACATATCTCCTTTATTCTCCCTTATTCTCTACCATACCCCTGACACCACACTTGCCAGTCGATCAAGAAGTACACCCGTACGAGTAGTGGTTTCTCTGTGTACTCTGACGTAACCAACCTACAGAAGAAGTACAATCTCGACGGTAGTCAGCCTTCGTATTTCATCTCCGAAACATTGAAGGTAACGTCTACATCCACGCGTGTGTTTATCTATAAAAACACCACCCCTTATAATAATCAGGTTCACTCGTATGCATCAAGCATAAGTCACTTTGCCATACACTATAACACTCAAATAACCCCTCCGTATTATACCTTACGAAATACCTCACATATTAGTAGTTATTAATCTTAATTTTCAATTTGAGTCGATTTGGCAATTTTTTAAACATTTTTATTAGTTGAAAGTTATAAATCTTACATCTGTTATGAATTCAATATGAGTCACACATTTTTCACATTTAAATTTGTATTATTTTTTTATTTAAAATATAAATTTTGAGTTTTAAAAAAATATAATTATGAATATTTAAAAGTTTTCAGAAACTAATTAAATTGTGACAATATTAATAATACACTGCATAGTATGAGAGATTTGTATGTGTGTAATAAACAAACATGTGTTATTGAAGTATGTAAATAAACATTGCAGTATATAAATATTCAGTATAATAAGATAAATATGTAGTATATAATAATATATAATCAGATGATATAACTAGGTAATATAATACATAATATGATACAAATACAAATACATGTTGGAATATATTAATAAATTCTTCATAGATTTAATTTGTCTTTGGATATAATTATAATCAACTAATTTGGTATATTAATTGATAAATACTAATTTAATAGTCATAACCCATAAAATACTCTCAAAATATATTTAATTATTAATTAAATAGAACCTAAATTTTATAATGAATTTTAGTGAAGTTAGTAAATGATGAATATTAATAATCAACAGTTTTTTAATATCTATATTATATAGGAAATATTTAAGGTTTTAATAAGAATATTTTTTATAATTTATAAAAATATATCAATAGAATAATACTATAATATGTGGAGGTACAAGAACGCTATTGAAAGAGTTCATTATTATATTATAGCGAATAATTTGAGATGACTTTAAATTATTATATGAACATAGTTATAATATTATTAATAAATGTGTATATGTAAATGTACTATTAGAATTTTTTAATATAATAATATTAATTGATTAGTTCGGTTAATATATTTTTTTTATTATATACTTACGTACGTATATTTGTTTTTTTTAATTCATATATCTATCCTTCATAATGACAAATGTATATATTTTAATATAAGTATACTATCATTTATATTTTTCTACTTATTATAATGTATTTATTATCCAAAAATATAAATGATAGTATACTTATATTAAAATATATACATTTGACATTATGAAGGATTACATGTAATATACACTAATACATATAATTGTACTTTATATATATACATATTATTTGTATATCATATATTTGTATGTACCTCCATTAATCAATAGATAATAAAGTTAGTATATATATAAGTATTAATAATATATCTAACTATACTTATATTAATTGTATTTCTATTAATAATGTTATTTTTGAGGGCCCTTAACAATATTAGAAATTCTTCTAAAATTACTTAGATTATGATGCATAATTCTATTATCCAAAACTATTTCATCCTAGATTATCTGTATTCATATTTTGTTTTAATTATATTTTATTTTATATTTCATGAAGAGCAAGGAATTTTGCGTTTTGAAATTTAAACATATTTAAGATTATAGACATTATTTGTTCGTGTATTATTACATTATTATAATAGTGATATTCAAAATAATTAAATCAGATCATTATAAATAGTAGAATTATATACATACCTGAAGAGTACATAATTTAACTTAATATTAACTGATATATTGTACACTCCGGATATCATTATAATTCATAACAAGTTTATTATCCTTTATTTATAATTTGAAAATAATATATTGGCTCTACTTTTGCCCGAATATGTTATTATATTACCTGTTAATAATTTAATATTTATCGACTAGTCGCAGTATCTATTTATTATACTATGTATTAATAAAACTCACTTCCCTATTAGTATCTTTACATGCTGTTCTCCGATGACCAGAACCTGTTACCCTTGACAAGTTGGGTGTTCAACACTGAAGGACATCCGTTGCCGATCAGAAGAACATAACCTCAGCCCCTTTAATACGATAATGTCGTCTTCATCATCACAGTCATAATCGAGTGATATTATTAATGATTCCTATGAATTTTATATTTTTGTACTTACACACTTGTAGACTAATTTTGTATAGTATTTACCCCCCCACTCCCCTTCTCCTTCTATCCCTCTTCCTCTTCCGTGTTAACATCGTCTGTGTTTGTATTTCGTGTACGTGTATATATATACGTTTGTGTTTATTTATGCATTTATTTATTCAATCTACAAATAAATTATACAATTATACAGATAGATATAGATCGTAGTAATGGCAATATAAATGAGCATGACATGACGTAAGATAGTCGCGGTGATTCATGTCGTGAATCATGTCGCGGCGGCATTCACTCGGTTAACATTAATGTATAAAATTATGTAAAAAAGCTCGGTGGTAATAATAATTACTACCTATAATAATTCTTGTATAAAAATAGTAATAGAGTAAAATCTAAGTTGTACATTGTTCGTACGATGTATATAATAATAACATATATATAACGGCGATGATTGATGTATGACTCGTAATAGAATATAATATCCACAATGAAATAGGAGAAGTATACATTTTAAATATATTTAAAATTTTATAAATTATAATATAAACATTTAGTCTATTGTATTTGTATATAATTACATTGCACATTAAAATCAAAAAAGTAAAATTTGATAAGTGTAAAATCTTTAAAAAGCTAATTCTATCTTATCTGAATTCATAAAAGTGGTTATTAAAATTAAGACTGTTATTAAATTCAAATGTAGTTTAGGAATTAAAAATATTGTTTTACAAAATAGAATAATAAAAAATCCTTAACAAATCGACAATTTAAAGTGTTCATTGCCTTCAAGATTTCTAAAGAATCATATCCTAAGATGTAAAGTAGTACAGTGCACGGGGTGGGGGTAATATCGTGTTTGAGGGGTGCTGATGTTGGTGTTAGTCTGCTCCTGTGGCCTGACACCTGTTCTTTAAAGCATCCAACACCATGTTGAACTTCACAAATAATGCCATCCTATCGGAACCACTGAAGTCAACGGAGCTGATTGTCTTAGCGCCCCATAAAAGTTTACATTGCGTCTCCGTCCGTGATATGTCCAGACTGTACGATGAAATCAATATTATTGATAGTACTTATATTATATATATATATAATTAAAATTAATTTTATATGGGTATATTTCAGAAAAAATATATATAATTGATTGATCAACTAATATAATTATTGTTAATTAATCATAAAACATAATAAACTATAAAGATTCTGCAATGAATTGGGAGAGTTCCAAGAATGCATTTCTAGAGAAATAGGAAGAGTGTTCAGACACGATACGCATGGTGTCCATGTGAGTCAGTTGAAGTGATATATCCATTTCCTGTTGGCGTTGGTTAATCAATATTTATTTTCTACAAGAAATGATTTACTATATAAATTAATAATTGTAGATATGATTTATTTTTATATCTAGGTGCTAAAATATATTTAATCTAATTAAAAACAACACAAATTATTTTATTTAAAAGAAAATTCAATTTATATAATATTTTAAGAAATTAATTTGTTAATTTACATATATTTTAATTTATATTTGGGGCGGCAAAACCTTGCATGTCACTTTACATGTAAAAGATAGGGGAAAAATAGGTCAACTATAATCGCATCATCTATTAAGATTTTTTTTTTATTATGTATATTTTATTTATATATAACAGTTATATAGTGTCGATATTTTTAGATGATGGTAATATGAAGAAAACGTGTATATTGGATTTTAATAATACAATATTTTAAAATCCAAAAATATACATGTTTTATTAATATTATATAATATTTTATATCTAGAATTTATGCATATATTTTAATTATCTAATGTAATAAATATATTCAGAAAATTTCATAAAGGGTTCAAAATTGATAAAATGTATTAGTAATATAATTATAAATAGATATATAAAAAAACATACGAAATAATGATCCATATATAATGATGATACTTTTCTACAAATTTGAAATAAAATGATATATTATTGACATTTTTTTTATTTAATAAATCCAGTTTTTACATAAATGTTCACTATTTTATTGAATAAATAAATAAATTCCTTAAATATATTTCAAGCATATTTTCAACAACAAAAAAGATGTAAAACATACATTAGTATATCTATAGAAACTAAAATATATACACGTGTATAAATAATTATACAAAAATACATCATATAATAATCTATAATTAAATTTCTGATGTTACAATTAAGTAGTTCAGTACATGCGAGAGAGGATTTAGTTCCTTGAAATATATAAATACTTGGTTTAGATCTACACTATTATAAATAATTCAGAACAAAGGTGTATATTAATTTGAGAGTATAAAATAGCGGTTTTATTCATAAATTTTGTTTATATATGTTATATATATCGCTGAATATATATATATTTTATTGTACAATCATGATATATCAAAGACTCTCAAACTAGTCTCCGATGCTGGGTACGTGATTCATTCACGCTACTGACCTCTGATTGGACAGCATTCAGGATACATGAAATATTGTAGATGACCTCCGGAATGATGACCCCATGACCTAGAGGTAGCGATACCGACGCCTCCTTTTGTTGTTTACGGCTCGATAGAAGGCGTGTCTTGTACGTGGTGAACAGACTGTCCGATTGACCTTCAAATTTGGACCAAGCTAAGGTCAAATCTTGAATCTGCGGTATAAAGAATTGTTAACGATTGATATGTATTATCGAGATTATATGAAACTAGTTATGTAGCAGATCTTAAGTAAATAGGATATCATAATAAATGAATAATAATTGTCTAGTACCATACATTTTTAATTTGAATTAATAAATATTATTTATTTGATTTAAATTAAAAATGTGTGTTATCATATGTCGTAGAATATATGTGGTATAATTAGATATTAGTGAATATAAATGTAACACAATATGTATGACATTTAAAATTTGAAAAATATATAACTTTTTCATAATTATTTAATTTAATATGCCTATCTTCGATTAAAAAACTGTTTACAAAATCTGGGAATTTCATAAGTGGAGATAGTGGGGGAGAGTATAGTTTATAGGATATTAAAGGGTATTAAAAGGTATTAAAGGGTATTACAGGGTATTAAAGGGTATTATAGGGTATCTACAGGGTATCTACACACACGAACTCGTTGTGCTTGGAGGGCATCGATTACGCAGGCAAATGTGTACAGATTGCCCAGGTCTGTGATGAGGGAGTCAGCTACAGTTACCCACCACCTTATCACCTGTAATCGGTCTGCTGAGTTGTGCAGAGATAGCACTGTAGTCTGGATGAACAGCATTAGTACATCGTACCTGGTTAGTGGTAGTAGTAGTAGTAGTAGTAGCTACTTGTATAGCAGTATTTAATACTAATTATTATTAGAGGTCATAATATTAAATAATAATATTAAAATTTAATAAAACTTAGGATCTAAAGGGTGTGAGAAAATTAACAAAATAAAAATTGTAATATGTAATGTTGATTAATTCCAGGCTATATAATATTTGTATATCTACGAAATAAGTTTAGAAATAGCATAACAAGCATCGTGTATAGCACACCATTACAACACTAATTATTTATTTTATAATTTAAAACCTAACTAATATAAATTAATTTATAATACTTTATAACTCATATGGTCATTATTTAAAAAAAACTGGATTTTTCATATTTATTTGTTATACATAGTCATTGGTATTCATATTGTATCATGTGATATTATAAACCAATGGAATGGCAATAAAGAGACACAATAATATATAAATTCTATAAATTATAAATATAACATTTACTTATGAATATGAAAAATTACATATATTATATAAGATATATAAAATAAATATGTTATATATATAGTATAAATAATAATAAAGTGTATTTGTGTATTATTACATTGCTAGTAAACAGGTTTCTATTACACATAATATCTTATATACATTATAGATAAGTAACATTTATTATTTAACATTGAATATATTATATAGATATGGAAATATAAGTGTACTACTATAACTTATTGATATTATATTAGTTAATGCATACAATTATTACTTTATTGAAATAATTCATTTATCAAATTTAAATTATTAACATTTCAACTGAATATTACTAAAAATAGTTTATTGTTGCTAACTATATGTATATAGTTAACTGTCAGGTAAAACTAGTACACCTATCTACCTAATGTATTTGCTATATATATATGTAGTAGAGTGAAAATATGATATTTAGATAATTAAGAGAACGCGCGCATTTATACACGCGCAAATATAACGAATTATAATATACACGGCTAGATAATAAGTTGACAGCTCAGCAGTGTACTTATACGATATATGATATACGATTGATAATTAACACTTGCACTGGTTTAGCTAAGGTCTTTTGTTTGTGATTATTAATAAAACAATTGAATCTATACTCGTTCGAACCCATTATTGGCCATACTACATACTATGCTATATATATATATATATATATATATATATATATATATATATATATATATATATATATATATATATATATATATATATATGTATATATAAATAGCATATGTATGTATAGTAATCTGAAGTAAAATTCAATTATACAATTACAAGGAATTACTAATGTATAATTTTTGACTTATATATTACAAAAAATAAACTATATTGTATGTCTATTGTTATATATGTAGTGTATAATATCTTAATTATTATTGTCTCTTTAGATTTTATTAGATATAAATGATCTTTCTATATACAAATATTTTAACTCATTAAATATTGAGTTATTTCAGTGATAATATATATATCAATTCATTCACTATCTTTTAACATATGTGCGCACTGCAGCCCTTGTAGTGTTCATAGAGGAATTGAGTTTTTAATGAATCATTAGGTAAGCATATTAAGTTGCCTGTTCTAAGAGGGGTGTGGAGTGTAAGTTACCCCCACCCCCCCGTATCACCCCTATACACTATTACCTATGAATGATATCGTTACGTAGATGTTCGCCTTCAGGAAGGGTGATAAGTTCGTAGCCAGACGTGGTCACGTGATTATTGATTGTGACCTCTCCGTCGGTGATGCGTAACATGTCAAGGTCGATCAAGGTCAAGTGACGGGCGAATTCGTCGGCATTACCCTGTTGCGTAATGCGAGGAGATTTATTTAGAATAAAACGAAGTCGCGTTAGTATAATGATTCATTATGAATCATTATATAATGATATATTATATAATGATTCATTATATAATGATATGTTTTAATATTAAATATAGAGGACCTCTCGATCAATCATTACATTGATATAGTTATCAACATTCTGTAAGTTTGAAATTATCTCTTAAATATAATTCAACTTATCAACTTTTTACCCTATGTACTAAATACTATATATTGTGTAGGTATATTAAAAATAATATATTGGGAAAATCACATTTTAGTTTTTTATTATACAAATATATTGATATTTATAATTTATATATTATTTTTCATAATGGATTTCTATATCGTTATTTAATGGTTTACACAATAATTATAAAGTACATTATCTAAACTCATCCTATCTATTTGTATATCTGAAATAAAAACCTATTTTATATTCATATAAATAAATATTTAACTATATCATTTACACTATCTACTTTTATCTATATTAAGTTATTGTAATAGCATTACTATTACTTTTAATACATAATATAAAAATGAAGTACTTATGATATTATTGTTGATACTTATCATATTATTGTTAGAAATAATTTATATGGCCCAAAATGGTTCAATCATGATAAAATGGTTAAATTTAAAGGTTTTTATTTTTATTTTTATTTATATTTTATTTCTCTAATCATTTCTTTTCTTTCGTTTACATTTATGAGATTGTAAAATATAAAAGTGACTAATTAATCACTTATTAAACCTTAATATTATATAATTATTAATAATATATAATAGTTAATATATTTATTACAAAAATTAATTTTTTCAATGCACAGTATTCTAAAAATATATTTTATGACACACAATTGTATATATGACAAATGAATGGATTTACAATTATATAACACCACTTCTAAATATTATTTGTAGACATACGGATCGGATTACAATCCACGTGAATATTTGGTGCCTGCTGAGTTATTTAAAAGTGTATATTGCCGAAACAATAACGTATCTGTGTATACACAATAGACCTGGATACATCTATTAATAATCATGACCACGTTAACAAATTTAATTGACTAAATATACTGAAGTGTATGAATCTATAGTGAATCTATAGTGAATCTACGGTATCAAAGATAACGAAATAACTCTATATATTAAGGGTGCGATTTTTGTAACATACCAACTTACCAATTACATCCCGCATTTACATGTATATGAATACAGATGGGACAAAAATCTCCTGCTTACATGGTACGTTGGTAAGCGACAAAAAAGCATCCTAACTACGTACGTATCTCGTACGAACCTGTACGAACAGCTTATGGATGTGATCCATAGAGCTGGGGTCTAGAGGCTTAGTGTCTTTGCAGAGTAGGTAGCTGTCACGATCGTACTTGTAATACGATACATCCAGGGGGCGCTGGTTTACGCAGGTGTCGGCGCTACTCGCCAAGGGATTCGGCACGTCGTAATCTGTATGACGTAATGTTATGTAATGCGATGAAGATGTTGCGTAATATTTATTTTATATGTGGAATTAATATGAAATAAGTACACAAACTATAATGAAGGATTCGTGTACTTCACTATTCGCATTCAAATATAGCCGCAATTATTGATACGAAGAGTAGAGATTGTTTACAATAGTGTAGTTATGCATTAAAGCATATAACTATATTTATAAATAATAATACATAAATATGATTGCCACAAACTAACGACACTTATTAATAAGTTATATAATACGAACAAACAAATAATTCCATTTTTGTATTAATACATATTATTTGTATATTATAATTTAGCTCCTAAATTTAAAATGATTACATTAATTAGAATTTACCGAAAAGTAGTCTTATAAAGAGCTACCTAATAAAAGAATATATGGGTCATCATTTATAGATCGATATTTTTTATTTTTATTTCATTATTGTAAATTATGAACATCTTATATCCACAAAATGAAAAACAATCTTATTTAGTATCCAATATTCATGTATATCATACTACTATAAGTTCATGTACTAGTATTTATTACAAATTATTAATAATTTACAAATAATTATTACATATAGGCATATATGAGAATATAGAATATTTGTTTACGTAATTATAGATATACATATAAGTTAAATTTGTTTGACAATTCGCCTATTAATAAATAGTGAGACCATTTACAACTTATTAGTTAAGTTCGCCAATCTATTTACATCTAAAACACCCGCGACTACGCTAACATGATGAACCCCCTTAATGGCATAAGAAGTGATGAACTCTTTCTCAATAATTGCCTAATGAATAATGACTAATCATAAAATCAAAAGAATTTTTAAAATTAGTTATATAAAAAATCTAAATAATAAAACAGTGTAATGTTTAGCTGGGGAGGGAAGTACTATTTCACTAATGAATAGTACACTAGACAGCGAGTATTCACTGTCGATAGAGGTCGAGATGACCTTGCTGTTCTTCGAGCGCTTGCCAAGCCCCGCACGAATCACCGTAGTCGTTGGCATCGGGGTCGGACTCGTAACGCTTGACGATTAGGGGGCGTGTTCTGTGGTCACTCTTGGCGATGGTGGGCACTCGAGATGGTTTAGAAGGCAGGCTGGCGGCGGCGGAGGAGGAGGAGGCGGAGGAACCACTTCTTAGGATGCTCTTCGGGGTGATGATGGGAGCCGACTTCATTACGGGTACCTATGTGGGGTGGGGGCGATGGGGTTCGTTTGGTTAGAGTTATGTGTGTGTGTGTTTATAGTGTTCGTATAGTATTATACTTACGATTTATTATAGATATATACGTTAGCATTGATGATGCAACTATAATAGTAGATACACAGTCTTAACTAGTACAACATATATACATAAGATTTATTTATTTAAGGGCATACAATATGAGTGTGAAAATCTGCTATAATCAAAGAAATAATATACAAATTTGTATTCATTAATATTATACTTTATTATATGTTATTTAGTATCTGTCAAAATATTATCATTGAAAACGGCCTAAAAATACCATAAAATCATATTTTATAACACACCTTTTAAAAAATATAATGTTGGCTTTTGATTTATTTTGAAACCTACATGAATAATATAATAATAATAATGCCTACTTTTTTATAACATTTTTATACTTATATATTGTCTATTTTAAAAAATTTAAAACTGAATTGTATATATTTATTTATTTTTAATTGTTATTTATAAATAATGTATCAGGTGATATCATAAACCGATAGAAAAGATAATATAAAAATGCTATGGAGTTGTTATTTTCCTTTATATTATTTCACTTTTCACTTATAAATTTACATTTAAAAGTTCTACATTTTACATTTATTTGCATTTAAATTTATATTATTTACATTTATTTAAAGTTAATAGTATGTATATAGTTATTAGTTATTATTAGTTTTATTTTATATCATATATATTAGTTTATTATTGTTTTTATTAGATTTATAATTATTTGTTTTCTTAGATAATTTTTTATAAAAATGGTAAGATCAAAAAAGAAAATTCATTTGCAGATCATGTAAGACTCATGAGGCAATATTAACAAAAAATGAGCAATGCAGACATTGGATCAGCAGAATCTGAATTTATATTTATATTATTTTATAATGAATGTATATTTAATCTTATATATATATATATATATATATATATTATTTTATAATGAATGTATATTTAATTTTATATATATATATATATATATATATATTATTTTATAAATTATACAACAATATATTATTGCTTTATTTTATAATATCGATTTTTAATTAGTACAACTTTAGATGTGTTTTTACTCAGAATAATTATTTTGTAGTACCTAGGTGCATATAAAATCATGTTTAGAAAAATCTATTATAGGTATCCATATAGGTATTTACAAATTAATAAGGCTATATGAATAAATAGCATTATGTTTTATTATTTTTATAAATATAATTCTAAATGATTGAAAAATGCCAATATATGTGTAAATTTTAAATAATATTTTATTAAATAAATTAGATATAATAAATTACATATTTATACATGAAATACATTATATTTAACAAATCTAAACTAAGTATTGTAGCAGTATATATATTGTATATAATACAAAAATAAATAATTAAATGCATTGAATAGTTTTACAAAAACATTACTTTAAATAGGACTTTGTATTTCCTATCTATTAATATGTAAATGTGTAAAATGGCATGCACACTACGGTATTTCTTTAATAGCAAGGGTATCGTCTGATTTATATTACGATAATGGTAACTTTTTGTACTAGAAATTGATAATTTGTAGTAGTATATTTAATCATATTTCAATGGATATTTATTTATTTGTAAAAAAAAAGTATTAATTTTTTAAATTATGTTTGAATTCAAATATATTTTTCTATATATATATGTCGATGTTCTAAAAATATAATGTGAACTACTTTATTTTAAAATAATCATATTGAAATCATTAATTTTAAAATGAGTTTCTGTAATGATCTGTATATATATACTCCTATGATGCAATGTGATGGAATGTGACATCATGGACCACAATGCATGATATGATATTCAGGCGTAAGATATGAGTCAGCTGATGCCGTATGCTTGCTAACACACATACACACGGGGGACGGGGTAACCTGTTGATCGTTAGAGGTCGTTGCAGGGTTAACGATGATCGCTTGAGACGTCTCGGATAACACTATTCTACGCTGCGTATAGTCTTTGATAAGGAGGCTGACTTTCTTGTAGGCGTCACCTGAAGGGGTTGTGGGAGGGGTTAACGAGGTTAGCTAATCAGTGGGGTTACTCCGACACCACCTGTTGTACAAGTGGTAAGTGCTATATACTAATCAATATAAACAAAAGTTTTCTAATATTAATAAATTATCGGAACAATAGTAGAGCTTCAAAACCTTCCAATCGGAATTGATCCCCATTATTGGTAGACTCGCGATTCAAAACGAAATGCAGAGTCTGTTCACTCTTCTTCACCGTTAGTACGTAGTCACCAGGGGAACTTATCGAATCTCGAACCTGTCAATCAAACATGTCAATCTGGGGACGTACTTGAAAGGCATCAATATTAATAATAGAATTAATAAGCAAGATTTCGAATTCAAAGAAAATAATCAAAATCCTAAGTTTATAAAACTAAAGAGATTCAAAATAAATATAAAGAATGTGTTAACAGTATATATTTGAGTTAACTATATACACTGTACATTGTACACTGTACATAGCATATATAGAATTCTAATAAATATACCAACGATAAAATCACCATCTTCCTTGCATAGTATTTCTCCATTTTGGCGAGTAATTTCCCCTCTGTACCAATCGTAAATTGATAAATCCTCTTTTTCATTAAACGTAACATTACTGGAAATGTAAAAACTAGTTCAAAATAATGATATAATAGTTGACATCTTAGCAGTTATATGAGAAGTTTATTAAATACTCTATTAAGTGTTATGTTCGACTAGACGATAGGGAATACTATACTTAATAGGGATTAGTTGAGCTCATTAATCAGATCTGTGTATGCCCACGCATGTGCTAAACAGCTTCAGCTAAGTTTTAGCAGACAATAAAGTATACAACAATAGTAGAAGCACTTAATGACGGGAATTTAATTGTAGTGAATGCAGTGAATGCAGTAATATGTCGTAAATATCTATCCGCATGTGTTTACATGCCCATGATAGTATTAGTATGCATTATTAAATTAAATAAACAAGTAGCAGCCTTTTACATGTACTTAAGTTATACGATGCATACATTATAGTTGTACAAACAGTTTATTTTGGGATGGGACGATATTTGATAACTCTTCATAGCTATCTCTCTTTGATTCTTCCCTATTCAATCTCCTAGATAGGAACATCATAAGCTTACTATATAGCTAGCTATGGTTATTTATACATAATATGTATTACATATTTATATAATAGATTAAGGAGATATCGTCAAGATAAAAATTTGTTAATTTAACAAATTTCATTTATTTATATTATTTGTATTGTAGATAAATTTCAAAAAAATATATATTTATAAATAAATATATTATTTTATAAGTTAATACTAATATATATATATATATATATATATATATATATATATAATCTACATTGATCTATAATAAATAGAATATTTGAGAATAAATATTTATAAACTTTAGAATAGATTTTCAGTAAATCTAATTTTGTATACAATATTAGATATATCTTACTACTTTTATTTCTATTCCCGACTATTTTATATATTTATAGATCTTCGGTACAGTATTTTTATAAGTACTTAGTTATTTTTATATATTTAAACGAAATAAATTTTAATTTCATAAAATTATAAAATATATATTAAAAATTCCTTTTGTAAAAATATTTCTATAATATGTTGCATATGTATTATTAGTTGTATCTATATACATGGTTATATGTATATATTATATACATATGTAATTAATATATATATATATATATATATATATTATTGATTTAAAGTTATTTTGGTATGAATGCTAATTTGTATGACTTGCAATTATCGAACAACTCTGGAGCAATTTCAATTATAAAACCTATTCAAATTTGGTATGATTACCCTCCCTTATAAATTTAACATTTCTAGACGATATCCCCTTTCTAAATACAAAAACTATTGGGTTATAATATATTATAACATTTTTATTATTTATATATATATATATATTTGTTATTTGTTATTTTTATATGGTGGAGTCCTTTCATCCCATCCAGGAACTTAGATGTAGTTTTCACTTATAACCATATATGGTTCTAATATCCCTTAGAAACTGCTCTCATGTTAAGGCATCCATGGTTTTAACGAGAGACAATCATTAATTTATACACAATTATATAATATCAATTCTAAATATTATTTTAAGACCTATTTTAATTGTCCGGACGAGGCTCGAACCCGTGTCCTACTGCTTGTGTGTCTGACGCCTTAGCCAACTGAGCCACACGGGCAGTTTATAATATATATATATTTTATAGAAAATTACTTACGTGATTGTATTATTATTGAAACTTGTTTTATGAGTATAAGAGGGTATCACATTTGAATCTAAAATATTAAATTTAATATAAAATATATAACAATTAAGGTAGTCGGTTCAGCGACAAGGACATGACATTTTATACATGTTCGCGTTTAAACAATCTTTAAATAGTATTATTATCTAAAATTTATTAGAGAGCATTTAAGTGAGGGCTTTGGTTTCACCTCTTAATTAATCATCAGATACGTACGTATATGCTATATATATATATATATATATATATATATATATATATATATAATATAAAATATATGCTTATCTATATCTATTATTGTATATATATATATGAAGTATGTTTATGTAATACATATTAGGTATATATATATATATATATATATATATATATATATATATATATATATGTTATACATATTAATATTTGTGTTTGTTTTTATTTTGTTTTTCTGGATTTGTTAACTATATTACTTCTTGTACTTCTTGTACACTTTGGGATGTAATGCAGCTACAAAAATAGAAAAACCAAACCAAACTCAAAATATCAATATATATATATATTATATATAATATATATATATCTTTATATGGTTGTATATCGAATATATAGTTACCCTCGCCACAGGGATTACTATTAATCTTTTTAATTAAGAATACAAGCAATATCAATATAAAGACCACCCCGTATACATCTAACTGAGTATCTGATCCAAAATACATTAAACTTAAATATTAAATATTACTTTATATAATATACATAAAATATATATATATATATATATACAAATATATAAAAATTAAGATATAATATGTGTATGAATTTAAATTATTTTAAATCAATTTGATAGGTACAAAACTTATTACAAGTATTTCGAAAATTAAGAATATTTAAAAAACATTAAATACTGTACCAATAAATATTAATTTTGGGTTGTATATATATTGTTAATTATGTTTATATTTAATAGTTAGAAATAGATATTATAAATTTAAGTGTTCAACTCGAAACTTTTAATTTTCAAAATGCATGAACTTCCTAAATATTTGATAACATTTCGAACAGTTTGAGTTAATTTACCACATAAATATATATGTATATATATATATATATATACTGATTAAAATACTAATGAAAGAATTCCCGTGTTAAATAATTACAAATATGAATATAACAAAAGTGAAGTAGTGTACATCAGTAATGTAGTTTACTTACCAGTATCTTTGTTCAGCAGTTCTATGCCCGAGAGCAGGGAATTCCTCTCTGAAAACCTATGAATTCCCAGATCAAATATTTCATCTTCCTTCAACAATTTTATTTCCTGATTTAGTAATATCAATATAGTAAAAGTGTATTTTTAAAAAAGATTTAAATATTTAATTACATATAAATAATATATTTATATAAATAAATCAATAAGTTGGTGACTCGGACTTCCTCTAGAATAAATATATTATAACCTATATTATAACCTATAGTATAACCTATATTATATCCTATATCATAACCTATATTATAATATATATTCTAAACTATTTTATATATTCTTAAATCTAATAAGGTACGAAACAAACTTGTAATGAATTAAACTTTGAAAGTAAATGTTCATAGTGTGATAACTTCAAAGTTTTCAACCAGTCTGCGATTTCATTAGTAGAAGTGTCATCGGTAAAATGGAGACTATTATTATTGGAAATGTCATCTTCATTAGCTGGTTTCATTATCTGTTTAGTGTGAACACATTAGCTAACATTAGATAACACAATATATTAAATATTTAAACAATATATTAATTTAAATTTGTTGAATATAATTTGTATAATATATTATAATGGATTAATTGTTGAGTACAACATAACATAGTTATTGCGTATGAATGACGACAAATAAAAATATTATAAATAATTATTATATTTGTAGGTAATTACTAAAATATAAAGAATGAAATTAAGTTTATTTATGAATGATAATATATAATATAAATATAATATAAGGTTAATTTATGAATAGCATATATACATACATACACATATATATATATATATATATATATATAACACAATATAGTTTGGGGTTATATTAAATCTATGTCCGAGGAAACATGTCTATTTCATTATATCGTATAATTTGAATGACAGATTAAATTTAAAATAACTCACTCCGCGTCAATGTACACTTATATAAATAAATATTATTACAATAATATACATACATCAGAATTTGTGCAGTACAAAATAATAAAGTACAGATGTGCGTGCATGCAGTGCATTAATGATAGCCGTACACATAGCGTATGAGTCATCGCCCTCATTGTGAGTAAGCAATGGCCACGCATATTTATAAATAGAACGGCGTGAAAGTTCTAAATAACTATGGAGCCGCGCTTTTACATGTAATTATTATTTATTACATATAATATAGATTATTATATATATATATATATATATAGTCTTCATAATGTTTTTATCCATTATACTGAGTCTAATAAAAAGTGACTATGTATGTTATCTGATGTAATTAGCATTTCCCTTATTAATATTAGATCTCTTTGCTCTAATATTGTACTACTCCTTGCCTATCTAAAAATTAAACCTATCTCTATTATTGGGATCACTGAAACCTGGATTAGCATTGATGATACGGATATATTCTCATTGTGCTGCGAGGCGGGTTATAATCTTTATCTCCAATCTCGTAATTATGGTCGTGGGGGAGGCGTTGGTATCTTAATTCATATGGACTTACCAACGCCTTCCATTTCTTCTGTTACTTTTTCTTATAGTGATTGCTTATCTTGCACATTTAATTTCCCTTTCGATATACTTCGTATTATAGTTATTTATCGGCCTCCTAGGCCTGATTATTCCATCTTCTTTGATGAATTCTCTGATTGCATAAATAATGGCTTACATTCTAGCTCTTTTAAATTCATTTGTATGGGAGATTTCAATTATCATTTTGACTCCATGTCTCAACCCCATTCCTTATTTAGGCAATTAACTGAATCCCTTGGTCTTCATCAACATATATCCTGTCCTACTCACACAAGTGGCAATATTCTTGATCTGATTTTTACTCCTAATGATACACCTACTCAGTTCATTTCACCCTGTATTCGTTCTGATCTCTTAACTGATCATTATCTGATTCATACATCTATTTCTCTAAGGAAACCTGTATCAACTAAGTCATTAGTTTTTTAGAGGGAGTTGAGGAAATTAAACTATCATGAACTTGGGTTACAAATTGAGAATAGATTATCCAGTGATCACATATCGTTTGATTTTTTAAATTACTGTCTTTCATCTACTTTGAATAACTTAGTTCCTTTAAAATCTCGTTACTTCACTCTACATACTTCATCACCTTGGTTTTCTTCTCATCTTGCTATAATGAAACGTTCATTAAGGAAACTTGAGCGTAGAATTCATCAATCTTCTTATCATAAGTATATTTTCTTGGAGGCAAGGATGGCTTATAAGAAAGCAATTTATTCACAAAAAGCTAATTTCTATGAGCAAAAATTAAATGCCTGTGGTTCAAATTCCCAAAAAATTTTCAAAATAGTGAATAGAATACTTGGTAGTAATTTAAATCCCATATCAAATAGACTTTCCGACTATAATATGTGCTCTTCTTTTGTATCTAGTTTATATAATAAGTTATCTAGTATTTCTAAATGTATTAAATCTAAACTCGCTTTGATACCTCCGAGTATGATTGCCCATCAAATCACTGAACCAACGTTATGTAAATTATCTAGTTTTTCCTCGCCTTCCATTTTTGAAATACACAAATTGATTATGATGTCCAATTCAACATCTCCTAATGATCCTCTTCCTTTGGTTGTCTTTAAAAATTTAGTTTTATTACTTTCGATTACTATCTCGAATTTAATTTCGGAATCACTTAATGATGGGATCATGGCTAAATCTCTAAAATATGCTATTATTAAGCCGATTCTGAAAAAATCCTCTCTCGATCCTGATGATCTTATGAACCCATATCCCAACTTCCGATAATCAGTAAAATCATGGAACGTGTAGTCAGTAGACAATTGATATTTTATCTTGAGAATAACTATTTAATGGAACCCTACCAGAGTGCTTATAGAAAACATTATTCCACTGAAACTGCTTTAAATATTATTACTGATACGCTCTATAAATCGCTCGACTCCTCTCATTGTGCGCAATTATTGCTACTCGACCTTTCGAGTGCGTTTGATACTTTAAACCACAATATTCTTATTGAACGCATTAAGGAACTCGGAATTGAAGGTTCGTCTCTCAGCTGGTTAACTTCATTTCTTAACGATCGAACTTCCTCAGTAAAAGTGAATGATTATATTTCGCCTCCCATTGATATACTATGTGGAGTTCCTCAGGGATCAGTACTCGGTCCTTTATTGTTTTCTATTTACTTGCGTCCTCTATCTAATATTATTAGTAAATTTCCTAATATTACCTACCATATATATGCTGATGATATACAGCTAATTATTAAAATTCCTGTTAACTCGCTTAACTCCAATTTGGAACTTCTGGAATGTGCATCTGATATCATCAATTGGCTTCTTAGAAACGATCTACTAGTAAATACCTCTAAAACCGAACTACTAAATGTATCTAGGGTATATACTACTTTTCCACCGGTAATCATTGATGGTAGGGTTATACATCCTTCTGCTTCAGTTCGTAATCTTGGAGTTATCTTCGATAGTACTTTATCTTTTGATGCTCACATTAATTCTATATCAAAATCAGCTAACTTTCATCTACGTAGGATTAGACATATTAGAAAGTATTGCTCTAAGCGTATTACTAAACTACTTATTAATGCTCTAGT
Organism: Osedax fenrisi; assembly: GCA_964019155.1. NCBI lineage: Eukaryota > Metazoa > Annelida > Polychaeta > Sabellida > Siboglinidae > Osedax > Osedax fenrisi. Next base: position 77,583,765 of record OZ025240.1, on the reverse strand, counting down.
ATTATCCAGAATTGATTATTGCGGATCATTATTTAGTGACTTAAAGAATATAGAGGTTAAAAAGATTGATAGAATTATTCGCGCTTCTATACGCCTTATTTATAATATCAATCGTAGTGAACATTTGAAAACAGATGAACACCAACATAATCTTAAATGGCTATTATTTAGAAAGCGATGCAAATATCGTTTACTCTGTCTAGCTCATAAATCTGTATTCTTAGGTAAGCCTGACTATCTGCATACTCAACTGAAACGTCGTCGCATACTGAAGAAGATTCGAACATCTGATGCAATACTGTTGGAGAGCAATACTTTATTCAATGGATTTAGTAATCGGGCATTCTCCTCCGCTGTTCCTCGCATATGGAACGTCCTACCGTATGACTTACGGAAGGTCCAATCCTTATATTGTTTTAGAAAGAAACTAAAACATTATTTAAACACTTCTTAATTTATTTTTGTATACGCGTTATTTAATCTTTATATCCTATCTAAATCTATTTAATTTAATTTTTTGTTATTTTGTATTTTCTATTCGTTTGTTTTTATTATTTTTCGTTATTATTATACACCAGAGAGGGCACCCGCTATATTGGTGTTTAAATAAACAATTCAATTCAATTCAATTCAATACATTATCCATTACTATTTAATAATATATCATATATTATAACTATTTCGCCGATTATATATAAATATATATGTTTACACTGTCAAATTATAATAATTATGTACACATAAAATGTATACACAATTTCACGATCTATTTAGCATAGCCACTTTAGCTATTTAGAGCGCTCGCATTATTATCTGCGACTAATACTCTGGTAATTCATGAAATACACAATAATTATAAAGAATACTTCAACATTATGAAATGTATATATTTTGTTATAGGTAATTATTTAAAAAAGTCAATTTAACTGCTGAATATTCAGTCGCCTATTTCTAAAACCATGTGTTATACTTGATGCTGAACTAATTACCGCAGAAGATATAAAAGATATAACATATATTATTGGGTAATTTTTGGCCAAGGTTGATATTGATGGCTACAGTTTTTAATAGTAATGAGGTATATGGAGGGACAGGACATCACAATAATTTAAATGAGGGCCAATTATCGTCAGAGTTAATCGAATTATACACTATGAAATATATATCTCTTTTTAAGCTAAATAAATGATAACTGAAATGTTGATTATATCGTTATAAAATATATTTTCTTAGGTAAACTTAAAGCTGCATTCTCACCAAAAATTACAACCAGATATCGGCTGTTTAAAATTAATGGTTTTAAAACATTTAACTAGATACCAGGAATGTCTATATAATATATAATAAATAATATAATAAATCTATATAATATTTTTTATATAATTTATATTTAGTGAGTATGTATTCGCCATGTATAGACCTAATTAAACTGGTTAATATATTATTTATACCGTATGGTTGTTCCTTATAATGATAAAATAGCCTAGTTAATAAATCAATAATAGAATTGTGTAGAATTTAAACATATTATATATGTAACATCTAATTATATCTACACATATAACAACGCATATGTGATCTTTGTTTGAATAGAGATTAAAGTAAATAATATGAAGTTATATTGCTAACAATTGTAGAAGTTCGTTCTTTATGCCTAATATCGTCCTGTAAGTAATATAGCCATTCACACCGAAACTGTCTGATTTTGATGTTTGATAATATCTAGCTGTTTTTGTAGGTGTGAACGCATCTTAATATTTTAGATTATCAAATATATAACATTATGAATTGAGTAGTTCATTATCATATTTATAATTATATTTTAATTACATAGATATAATTATTATTATAATAATACTACCTCTGGAGATCTCCGCTGTGTTTATAATGGGTATTAAATATCACAGAAATAGGTCAAATGGGCGTGTCTAGATAGCGGGATGAGTCTCCATATGTTGTTGAATATCTGTCTGAGATAGAATAATCATATGTATATTATTATCAGAAATAATGTATTTTATCATATATATATATATATATATATATATTTTATACGATATTGGTAGACATTATTTTCATATATTTACATATATTATATCCAATTGGTAGACCCACATATTTGGTAGAAAATATGGTGTCTTCAAAATAGTTAGAAAAAAAATGTATCTATTTCGTTATAAAATTGTCTTAATATTATACATATGATAATCTTAAATAAATGACATAATTATTACCCAGTGGTTAGGATTAATATGCACTAAGTTTATCACTCTATATATTTATATGGTATGCTAATGTTTACTTATTTTGTAAGCTATTTTGTAATATTCATTTTCACTAAAATACATTGTTTTAATGGACATCTATCTGTAGGGAATGAATGGTATATACGCAATATTACTCAATGAATATATATATTTAATAAAAAAATAATATTTTATATTTATAATTTTTAATAAATAACATTTAATTGTCCACATTAATTGATGGATAAAATATGACTCATCAATATATAGATATTACTATTATTTATTTTAATTAAAATAATAATATACTATTGATACATAATATATGCATGTATATTTCATTATCGTTGTCTACCAAATAGATATGTGTATGCGATCATACATTATCTGCCAATTCCAAATAATGTACATTATCTCGGTATTATCTACCAAACCTATATATATACATATATATGTGTGTACATTATTTTGTAAAAGTGTATATATTAAAAATAATATAATAAATTTATCTGCTAAAATTATACTAATGATTTTTGAGAAAATATATAGTTCTCTCTTAGAGTAAAAGTAAAAGTAAAAGTACATAAAAACCTAATGTACATAAATGAAATGTTAGATGGTTGATATTCTATTTACATACTTCTATATAATATTTATGTATATATATATATATATAAATACATATTATTATGTAATAATTATAACGCATAAAACTGTAGAAGCTTATATCTCTGTATTTGTGTACAAAATGTATGATGTTTAGGAATGTTCTGATCCGTTTGAACCATTCGATATATTTGTATAAATAATATATAAATTTCATATTTATATAAGTTACTTTTGAAATTATAAACATATTGCTTTAGTGTACTTATAATAAAAACTATACCATGTTTAATCAAAATATATAACAATGTTATTATATGTACGATATCTTATTATAAAATGATTACCTATTGCTTCTGCTTATAATTTGGGATATTCTAAACTATATAGAACTACTGTGTATGTTATATTTTATCTACACATATATTTACATTTATATATATATATATATCCAATATTATAGAATCAAGTATTATATATTTTCTATAAATTCCAATATATATTGCTTAATAAGTATCATACACCAAATTAAACCAAATGAACGCAAATTTATACTTTGAAAATATTTACAGCAAGAGTAATTTTCCACGTTGAATTGATTTAAATTCAATTCAAATGAAATAATTAATATATATTATATATATTATACAGTTATATTAATATATTTTCACACGAGTTGAGCAATCTATCACGATTGAGTAATTACAGCAAGTTTATGTTACAATTATATGACTCATCTAGGTAAATTCAATTAATTATAAACATGAGCTCTATATTGCATGTTATATTGTTACATGTTAATAGTAAATGCATTTAGTAATTATGTGTCGTATTATTTAAAGTAACAATACATTGTTTTATGTCACCATTATTGAATTATAATAGTATTATTGTAGAATTATTGTAGATAGTTTTTAATTAAAACATATTGTACTATGAATCTATACATATATTGGAGGCAGGAGCTGTTAGTTAAAAGGGATATAGAGAGGATTGACTAGCTTATGATGATAGAGGTAAAGTACAGGTGTGTTAAAGGAACACATGGAGTGATATCTAACACACTGTATATATACATGAATGATTATATTGAATTCTGGTTATTTATTATATATTATTGTTATTATAACTAACAAATATAATATAGTAAATAAATTATGAATTCAATATATATATATATTGTATATATATCATTTATAAATAAACACATTTATTGTATTATAATCAAATAATATGCTCAACAAATGTTTTAAAGCATTTGATGACTAATGTGCTACTTATGTATGTATATAGTGTTACAGGATACATAACTCCCTAAAGATATCATAACTATAATAACTATATGTACTCACATATATACTATATACTATCACAATATTTGTAAACAATTTCTTCTATAGTATACTATAGGTTTGCTTTCTCATATATATATGTATGTATATATTTAAAATGAGCACTGTTATCATGGACCTATCATATCTATATAACCACTAATATATATGTGTGTGACTTATTGAGGGGTCCATTTATATCAGCTATTTGTATTGTATTCAATATATATATATATATATATATATATATATATATATATATATATATATGAGATTTCAATAAATAAATATTATATATATAATATTATTTGTAAACTAATGTGTTGCTACTTCGCAGATCATGTTGATATTCATATCTGTGAAGAAGTATAGATGTAATATGAGTATATGTATATGTGACACATGTAAATTAAATATATATTTATATATTTAATTTACATGTGTCACATATACATATACTCATATTACATCTATACTTCTTCAGAGATATGAATACAGACAAGGGATCTGTGAAGTAGCAACACATTAGTTTACAAATAAGAAATATGAGGCAGCTGCATTATATTTAAGTGCACACAAGAACTATAGTTGGCATTTATATTAACAATAGCCTATACATATATTACCATTATTTGATGCTATTACATAACATCTTAACCTCTGCAAATTAAATATAATATTTAATGTAATAGTGTATTATAGATAATAACTTTACATAAGCCTGTATTGTATATATTCATAATTTAGCATTATATGCCATATGACATAGATTACCTCACCCAATCATTGAGTAGATATATGATTTTGGACATAGAAAACAGTAAACTATATACTATATAGTTTATAAACTATATATTATAATATATAGATATATATATATATATATATATATATATATATATATATATATATATATATATATATATAAATAAATATACACATATAAAGTGTATATGATAGACACATTTGTTTAGCAACCAAATTATAAGTAGAGTTTTACCACTTAGTTAATAATGATTCTATATTGATATCCCCTGAGGTATCAGCAAAACCCTTTGGTATCAGGGCATCCCCGGTTGTATTATTAATTATCAAAATAAGTAAATATTTATATATTTTTATATAATTTTAAATATTATTTAAATATTAAAACATTATTAATTTATAATATCTAGTAATTTGAAATTTACCGACTTCTTATTTATATATTAAAACTCTCATAAAAATGAATATAATATAAATAATGAAAATAATTTTTGTAATACAAATAATATATTATAAATATATTTCTATGAAAATATTGAAAAAATAATGTACAATAAGTTATTGTCAATAACTGTATATAATATATTTAAAATAGGACATAATATCGATAATAGATGCCCAAAGTCTAGTAATTAGTGCCACAGCATGTAGTACATGCCATGTACTATAGTGACATCTATATTTAATAAAGTTATTAACTAAATTGGGTGTGCTTTTAATATATTCATCTATCTATTTCATCTATATCTCAAGTATATAATTATAAATATATGAATATACATAATGTATATATAATATATTCTATAAAATACGTTACATATATTACAAATAATTCACATACAACGTAAATAATATCAGTAAAATAGGGGATTTCCTAGTGATATATTGATATATATATACACGCAACAGACTGCAGAGAATAAAGCCAACTTATAGATATCTACTAAGAACTTTGCTAACTGTAACGTACCAGCAACAACAAAGTCATCACAAGCTAGGGACACGTTGGATGCAAATGTTCAGCACCACAGATGTAATGGGGTAATAATAACTCCATTCTAATATTGGTAATAGCCTTTAAATAAGAATGGCCTACTTACAATACTACTAATAATATTATTCTTAGTCTAATACTATACCCATACCAACTACTAAAATACTATAACAACTAATAAATTATACGCCACTCAGATTATTAAAACGGAATACGACAACACTATACAAACTAACGAATAATATACATACTACTTAAACATTAAGTTTTAAACACGCCTATATAATGGCTGTATAGGAACCATGGTAATATCTACGTAGGCGAGGACAACTATTCTGATAATAAATACTGAAAATATCGCTGAAGATAACAGTAATCTAAACTATTTAAAGAAAACCCTATTCAATCTATAGTGACTATAATTATTATAATACAATTATAATAATAGTGACTTTTATCCATCTATCTCACTCAACCCATGACTGATCTCACGTATTCCTCTCCCCAATATGTGTACATCAAATTCAAATTGCGACTTTATTTTTACCAAACAAAAAATACAAAATAATTTAATTACAATCCTATTGATGAACTATTCTAGTGATTCTCGAGGGGAAACAGGTAAGGCTGCACCCCTTGGGTATTTAATTTAGCATCTGATTATTATATAATTATAATAATTGTATACACAAATTTAAATATAATTTATTTTGAAAATAATATTAAGAAATATTATATTTAATATAGGATACATATAGTTATCATTAATTGATCATATCAGTGATTAAGTGGACATATAACCTGAATATTACGATTGACGGAAGACGTAAATATCCGTCGATCGTAATATTCAATGTATCCTCTAATTGGAATATTAACCATTCAAGTAAAACTTATTAAAATAAATTCCTACATTTGTTTATATAAATATTTACAATATTATTACCAACGATTATGCTAAGCAATTCACGATATACTAATACCCGGATCTTTTACCGATTTTTTACGGATCTTTTATGGATTATAATAATTATTAATAAAGTTATTACAATTAGTTAATAGAATATTTATATCGTAAGGGATATTATTTAAATAATGTACTTATCTTATATTTATTTAGGAACATCAACGTCGAAAAATTACTTAATCGTGTATAACAATTTACATAAATAAATATAAGATAGGATATAATTATTTAAATAATATATATAACAAAGATCTTGCGAAGCAAAAATCGGAAAATTTTTGTATATAATATATATAATTACAATATAAATATATAGAATATAAATCAGATGTCAATATTATATTAGTAACTCTATTAATAATTATTTTAAAACATAAAAAGATCCGAAATGTGAAAAGATCAGTAAAAGCGGTATCCCACTACCATTATTTGCGGAAATGTTGTAATGGGATACCCCCTTTAAAAGATACTATATCCGGCAACTTACAGGAAAATAATGGGGTATCCAATATAATTATAGTTAACTTGCTAGAAAAGCACTAAAAAAGATCCGTATATTGCTAATACTATTAGCGGGGAGCTCCCCGTTTTAGTCATAGACATTATAGTGGGTTAAGCAAAGACGTTATATATGTATACATCCCCCCTTAGACGTCTATGGGGTTAAGTATATATATATATATATATAAATATTTTTAAGATTTGAAGTTCTCAAGGATTATATGATATTTGAAAATATCAATAATTAATTATGACTATTGTATACTAATTTTTTATAAAATTATATTGTAAATATAAACAAAGCTATTTATAAACTAATATTTGTAAGTAATTTACAAAATTATTAAAACGCATATTTGCAATTTATTATTTACTAGCTATTTTCTATAAGGTTACAATATAAATATAATCCTGTATTTTGATATTTAAATTACAATAGAAATTATTATAAAATATAAAATGTGAATAATATGAATTATGAAATATAGATATTAAATTAAAATTATAAATATATTAAACAATCATTAGAAATTAGGTAATTTATTACATAATCTATTATATATTTTAATCTTATTATGATAATTTAATTCATAGGAAAGCAAAGAAAGGACGTTTGCTAGCGCATATTTAGTGATATTTTTATTTTATATTTGTGATTATATAGTGTATATATTATATATTATATCGGTCCAGGAGTAAAATTCAAATATTATACAAAAATAAATACAAAAACTCGTTTTTAAATTAATGATTCAATAGAATTATATTAAAATCATAATATAATATAATACACATTAGATTATTTGAAATGTCAAAATAATAATATAGAAAAATAGCGTTCAATTCAAAACTAATTTACAAATAAATTATATTTTTAATAAAATATTTATATAGAAATACAATTTAAAATATGAATGAATTTTTATTTGACAAATAAATAAATATCCTCGATATATTTTATTCACAGTTTTAAATCATTGAAATATAATAAAATATAACACTGAAAAATATCTAGTTAGGAGTACAAAAACTAATCAAGCAATGTCCTGTCCTTGATAAGAGTAGAATATTTACATATATATACCTATTTATTTAATACTTATAATTTATAATCATTTTGTGTAGAATTCTTTTAATATTTTTATAGTGAGATTAATTAACGTTAATATACATATGAAATTAATGTGTTTTATTAAACGTCATTAATATACCTATAATTTCTAAAAATTAAAATTATTGTATTATTAAGTTACCGGAAAACTATATTTTATAGAGATGCCTAAAGGGGGTATCCCACTATAAGTATTTCGACAACTTGTTGGAAATATTGTAACTTCAAAACCATGTTCTATCAAGTTAACTACAATTGTAGTGGAATACCCCCTTACTTTCGGGTAAATTGCTTGAAATATAGTACATTTATTGGGGATATCCCATTACAATTTGATAGAAAATGGTATTAAAGTTACAATATTTCCGGAAAGTTGTCGGAAATAATTATAGTGGGATACCCCCTTAATAGTAATTAATACCAATTAGTATTTTAATATTAATTTTACTCAGAATAATTATTTTCTCTAGAGAGGTATTCCTAGAAGATATTACCAACTTATTAAATAAAAAGTTTAGCTTCGTGTATATTTTATTTTTTTAATGTATATTTTATTTTTTTAATGTATATTTTTAATATAAATAAACATTTCATATCCAAATAAGAGTATTATGTTTTATAGCAAAGATATAACACTCCCTGATGTTGCTGGCAATAGTAATCAAAATAACTGAAATAGATTTAGGTTTGGCTTGGCTTCTATACAACAATGTTTTAAATTCTCTATTAAATTAGCTTTTACTCACCACATAGATATGTATAACATTTACAACCAACATATCCTATTGCTTTGTTATATATTAGTAATGATCACTTAGTTTTCATCATATAAATAATATTTTAAAACATCATTTACATTTTAATAGTTTAGAGTTTTGATATGAATATACATTATAAACAACGTATAGTTCTGAAAATTGAACCTATGTATACATATAAGAGTACAAAAATAAATTATACGATTTCGCATATTTCCTTAGACAAATATTTGTAGTTTATTTTGATTTCTGTAAACTTTATTACCTATTTTAACATACTATTACGAATATAAATTATATTTATTGATGGATAACATTTATAGATATATATATATAATAACATAATATACCAAGGAAATATCTAGTATATTAAATATTTGTAGAGATTGATGGCTCATTCATCTACTTACAGGCAAACACACATAATGACAGAAGTGATCCCACTAATTACATATGCATTGTTTAGGTATACACAATTAAACTATAAATAATATTTAATAGAATAAGTCTTAATTAAATTATTAGAAAATAAATATATTAAAAATGAATCCCTTACATTTGTTATAAGTGTTAATATTAAAATAGTAAATATAAGCTTTTTTTATAAATATTTATTATAATAGATATAATGTATTAATTAATAGAATAAAGTGTACATATTAAAGTATATAATATATAAAGTGTACATACGAACCAAATTATCATAACATTATATAATAATATAATATATATATTTAATAATATTAAAAATAAATAAAATTATTAAAATATTGTAAATGATAAAAACCAACAATCGATGTATATCATAAATAAATGGGGGTGCATACTTTAGGCAATAAATAGATAATTAGTTTGCCACCAGATTAACACGGGTTGCAAGAGTGCGATAATAGCCAAGGTGTACAATCTATTCTTGTGACCTTGATTGCTTTCATATCCTGTGTCGTTTACATCAGCATGAGGAATAATTGCGTGTTTCAACGATCTTACCTAGAAAGTAATAAAAAGTATAAATCATATAGTATTAACGATTTATTTTAAATACTAGATTTTATATTATACAAAATATACGTATTCAATATTTGGTTAATAATATAGTCATGCTAGACGCAGTATTCAATAACTGGGCATCCTCGATAAGGCTAAGGTTTATTGAATAACAAATGTGGAGTTAACATTCATTATTATATGTTTTTTATATTTATTTGAACGAAAGAGGACAAAAATAACTCTAAAGTATAAAGTATAAAGTTTATTTTATGTGTTTAATTAATTTGTTTATTTTTAAATGTGTATTAAAGTATCAAAGTAATATTTCACATAGAAACATAATTTATATATTATTTTAAAGATATTGTTTTTGTCCGTTTTTTATAAATACTATTATGGTTGCTGCTAAAACATCAAGGGTACTAACAGGTGGGGGGGAGGGTACTAACAGGTGGGGGGAAGGTACTAACAGGTGGGGGGAGGGTACTAACAGGTGGGGGGAGGGTACTAACAGGGGGGGGGTACTAACAGGTGGGGGGGGGTACTAACAGGGGGGAGGGTACTAACAGGGTAGGGGGGAGGGTACTAACAGGTGGGGGGAGGGTACTAACAGGTGGGGGAGGGTACTAACAGGGGGGGGAGGGTACTAACAGGTGGGGGAAGGGTACTAACAAGTGGGGGGGGGTACTAACAGGTGGGGGGGGTACTAACAGGGGGGGGAGGGTACTAACAGGTGGGGGAAGGGTACTAACAAGTGGGAGGGGTACTAACAGGTGGGGGGGAGGGTACTAACAGGTGGGGGGGGGGTACTAACAGGGGGGGGGAGGGTACTAACAGGTGGGGGAAGGGTACTAACAAGTGGGGGAGGGTACTAACAGTGTAGGGGGGAGGGTACTAACAGGGGGGGAAGGGTACTAACAGGTGGGGGAAGGGTACTAACAAGTGGGGGAGGGTACTAACAGTGTAGGGGGGAGGGTATTAACAGGTGGGGGGGGGGTACTAACAGGTGGGGAAGGGTACTAACAGGGGGGAGGGTACTAACAGGGGGGGGAGGGTACTAACAGGAGGGAGGGTACTAACAGTGTAGGGGGGAAGGTACTAACAAGTGGGGGAGGGTACGAACAGGTGGGGGAGGGTACTAACAGGGGGGGGAGGGTACTAACAGGGGGGAGGGTACTAACAGTGTAGGGGGGAGGGTAATAACAGGTGGGGAGGGTATTAACAGGTGGGGGAGGGTACTAACAGGTGGGGAAGGGTACTAACAGGGGGGAGGGTATTACAGGGGGGGGAGGTTACTAACAGGTGGGGGAAGGGTACTAACAAGTGGGGGAGGGTACTAACAGTGTAGGGGGGAGGGTACTAACAGGGGGGGAAGGGTACTAACAGGGGGGGGAGGGTACTAACAGGGGGGAGGGTACTAACAGTGTAGGGGGGAGGGTACTAACAAGTGGGGGGGAGGGTACTAACAGGTGGGGGAGGGTACTAACAGGTGGGGGAAGGGTACTAACAAGTGGGGGGGGTACTAACAGGTGGGGGGAGGGTACTAACAGGGGGGGGAGGGTACTAACAGGGGGGGGAGGGTACTAACAGGTGGGGGGAGGGTACTAATAGGGTGGGAGGGTACTAACAGGGGGGGGAGGGTACTAACAGGGTAGGGGGGAGGGTACTAACAGGTGGGGGGAGGGTACTAACAGGTGGGGGGAGGGTACTAACAGGTGGGGGGAGGGTACTAACAAGTGGGGGGGGGTACTAACAGGTGGGGGGGGGTACTAACAGGGGGGGAGGGTACTAACAGGTGGGGGAAGGGTACTAACAAGTGGGGTAGGGTACTAACAGTGTAGGGGGGAGGGTACTAACAGGGGGGGGTACTAACAGGGGGGGGGTACTAACAGGGGGGGAGGGTACTAACAGTGTAGGGGGGAGGGTACTAACAAGTGGGGGAGGGTACGAACAGGTGGGGGAGGGTACTAACAGGGGGGGAGGGTACTAACAGGGGGAGGGTACTAACAGTGTAGGGGGGAGGGTAATAACAGGTGGGGAGGGTATTAACAGGTTGGGGAGGGTACTAACAGGTGGGGAAGGGTACTAACAGGGGGGAGGGTACTAACAGGGGGGGAGGGTACTAACAGGGGGGAGGGTACTAACAGTGTAGGGGGGAGGGTACTAACAAGTGGGGGAGGGTACGAACAGGTGGGGGAGGGTACTAACAGGAGGGGGAGGGTACTAACAGGGGGGAGGGTACTAACAGGTGGGGGAAGGGTACTAACAAGTGGGGGAGGGTACTAACAAGTGGGGGAGGGTACTAACAGATGGGGGGGAGGGTACTAACAGGTGGGGGAGGGTACTAACAGGGTAGGGGGGAGGGTACTAACAGGTGGGGGGAGGGCACTAACAGGTGGGGGGTACTAACAGGGGGGGGAGGGTACTAACAGGTGGGGGGGAGGGTACTAACAGGTGGGGGAGGGTACTAACAGGGGGGAGGGTACTAACAGTGTAGGGGGGAGGGTAATAACAGGTGGGGAGGGTACTAACAGGTGGGGGAGGGTACTAACAGGTGGGGGAAGGGTACTAACAAGTGGGGGGGGGTACTAACAGGTGGGGGAGGGTACTAACAGGGGGGGGAGGGTACTAACAGGTGGGGGAGGGTACTAACAGGGTAGGGGGGAGGGTACTAACAGGTGGGGGGAGGGTACTAACAGGTGGGGGGAGGGTACTAACAAGTGGGGGGGGGTACTAACAGGTGGGGGGGTACTAACAGGGGGGGGGAGGGTACTAACAGGTGGGGGAAGGGTACTAACAAGTGGGGGAGGGTACTAACAGTGTAGGGGGGAGGGTACTAACAGGGGGGGGGTACTAACAGGGGGGGAGGGTACTAACAGTGTAGGGGGGAGGGTACTAACAAGTGGGGGAGGGTACTAACAGGTAGGGGGGAGGGTAATAACAGGTGGGGGAGGAGGGTACTAACAGGTGGGGGAGGGTACTAACAGGGGAGAGGGTACTAACAGGGGGGGAG
>OZ025240.1:77349283-77560283 GCA_964019155.1 Osedax fenrisi | reverse complement strand
ATATCAAAACTAAACCCAGCCTTTTTAAATATAGCGCGGCGCAGATATATAGTCCCCTAAGTATACGAATTATCTCGACGCAGGCCGCCGATTGTTATTATAATAATGTCAGAGTTCAAGGTGGGCGGTAGTTATATATGCACTACTGCACATTATCATGATTATACGCATTATAAGATTATTTTATAGTAACACAATATTGTATAGGCTTACTTTGGGATATAATGTAGCTAAAAAACAGTAAAATAAAACCAAACCAAAAAAATCATACAACCCAAAATAAAAATGGAATACTCAGTATGGTTTTATTTTACTGTTTTTTAGCAGTATTATACTGCTATTCTAATAATAATAATCGGCGGTCTGCTTCGAGATTCAATAAGTATACTATAGCATATTAATCTGAATTTATAAATAATATTATATTAGTATATTAAATATATACTATCTTATAATATTTAAATAATATAATATTACATATTGTTGTCATTTATAAATTTTATAAATTATCAAATAATAAAATTTTAAATTAAATTTAGAATAATATTTTAACAATTAGATTTGTTATAAAAAATATAAATTCATTATATTTCTTACATGATTATAATGTTATTAATATTTATATATATTAAAATTTGCATAACATATCTATTATATAATATAGAGCATCACCTAATAATATATTTCTATTTGAGGAAAACTAATTAATTTGAAAATTATATATATTTGCAACTAGATTGTTTATAAATTATTGACAAAGACGTTAAATATATTGTTGGCTTCTCAGATGTCTATGGTTATTGTAAACAGGAAACTTATCAAAGATGGTATCCACTGGATATCCTATAGGCTGGATCCTTGACGTGTATAAAGACCTCCCATAACCTCTGAGGTTATATGAGGTATTGCTTGTATTGAGTAGACTTATTGACTTGTATTGGGTCAACAAGTCAATAGGCTGAATATGTATTATATATACCCGATATATACATGAGAGAAGCTTCTCTCCAGTGTTATTTTGTTTTGTCTATGTTAGAAATATTAAAAATGATTATCTAGATCCAGATGTGTATTAATTAAATGTAATACCATCCCTGTATACATAGAGTAAGAGATATTTCTCTTTGGACCCAGAAAACTATAACAGCATATTTGAATACTTATTAAAGAAGTTTATAAAGCAATTTTAATCAGATATTCGAACAATCTAATTTAAAATCTGCTTTAACTGTTCAACTGATTTAAACGTTTTTAAAACATCTTTCTACTGCTTTAATAATTAAGCCTGACTTAATACTGATTTAATAATCTCTGATATCTTAAGATATATTTAAATTTGTCTTAATAAGTATTTAAATTTGTCAATATTTATTACTGCTTTAAAAAGTATTTAAATCTGATATTATTGTTTTATGGGAATTATATGTGGAGATTATTAAATCAGGCTTTAATATGTAATTATTAAAGCAGTAGAAAGATGTTTTAAAAACGTTTAATTCAGATTTTAAATCAGAATATTCGAAAATCTGATTAAAATTGCTTTATAAACTTCTTTAATAAGTATTTATTATAACTATCTGGTGTTAAGCCTTTACAAGGCTGTTAAGGTTTACTGGGGATATTTCTCTCTAGAACTATTCCTGGATACATATATGTATAGATTACAGAAATACAAACATGCATATGACATGTCTGGATACATAGATTCGGAGTATCAGTACTCTGGATTTATACCTGGATACTATCCAAAATATATTGTTATTGGAACCAAGATTTCCTAAAACCTCGAGGTTTTGCTATTTCGCGTAATTATTTCTCAGTTTCAGCTCTTCATAAGTTCACCAAATATATATGTTGGAAATGATCGTTAACTTTCTTCAGAAATGGTTATAGATGTTATAATCATATCCACAACATTATGATTAGTTTTACATATTACCATTTCTCAATGTACGCGCTCTTTATTATTAATTACTTTATAATAAATGATATAATAATCACTCAGTGTTTTAAAAAATAATATTATAATCATAATTATGAATATAATTATAAACATTTATAAAATGTATTTATTATAACCAATATTTTTAATTTAAGATTCCGTACTTAATGTTGAGGTAATATAATCTACATTGATAGGTTCCTATGTAAAATAATATTAGTAATGTATGCGTTATATATATAATCTTTAGACTTTGTCATTTGATTACATATAATTTTAATTTATCTATTTGAAATTGTAACAGGTGATTCTGAAAATAGCCATTGGCTAATTTTTCTGTTATAAATGATATTATATATATTGTGAATTTTTCGTATGAAAATTAAGTTATATATAGAATAGTTGCAGGCCTCGCACAATTTTGCCATCCATGTATACGACTCGGTTTTTATTCGCTGTAAACATATTTTATATAACCTATGTTATAGGAGGTATTGATATAACCAAGGAGATATATCCCTGATATAACTCTTAAAGTGGGTATTCCATTACCACTACCTAATCCAACTACCAGTATTTACGGAAATAATGTCCGGACATTTTGCTAGAAATTTATTTTCTAGCAATTTATAACTACAATTATAGTTAACTTTCTAATTAAATAAATAATATAGATATTATCCTATATTTTTATAACCAATATTCTATAGATTATTTTATAATTGCTACCGTCTTTTAGTTACTAAATATTATAATTATAATTTCCTGTACATTTATAATCCAAATAATAATGTAGATATTTTATTTATTATATATAGTATTTACTTCAATGCATGTATAGTATTACGTAATAATATATTATTTATGGCTACTATATAATTATATTAAGTATATTTATGCTATTGATTATATATTATTATGAAATATATTGGATATTGGTTAAGTGACAAGAAATACGAAAAACTGAAATTTCATGAATTTTTAAATATTTGTAAAAGGTTTCATATTAATTCATTATATTTTTAATATAATCATTATTATAGCTACATCTACTATAGTAATACAGTTATTATATAGATATTAAATTATATATTAATTAATTTAATTATAGTCCACATAGATTATACATATATATTAAGAATGTGTATTACAGTGTGAATACTAGTGATCTCGTGTGAAGTGAAAAATCACTTAAAAATAAAGTAAAAATACACAAGGTACCTCCTGGTCAAAAGCTTCTCGATTAAAAAAATGTAGCTAAGCTTTAAGGCCCAGCGTTACGTTCATTTTTATTTTATATAAAATAAAATATAATAACATAATTATTTATCTTAAAAATTATGTATTATTTCTTTCAAAAGTAACTTTAAGTCAAGTAACTAAAACATATTAAGTTCCTTAAATATGTATCGTAAACATACGCCTGTAAAAATAACTGATGTAAATATTATAAATATTGAGTAAATTTCAATAATATACATCATCATGATAATCATATATATTATATATTTAATATAATTATTATATTTTAATAATATTATTATAATATTTATAATAATTATACCTTATTATAAGGCTTATACTACCTATTATAACTTAAGTAAAGATAAAATTAGAGAGTAATAGATATACATGTTTTCTACATAGTTACAAATAATATTTTTATTTCATACTCAACCAAACATTTTTTTTAGTTTTTATAATTTAGTACACATAAAATAATAATATAGAAGTTATATATAATATATATATATATATATCTCAGAACTTTCTTTCTATTTTTATGCTAAATTCCAATAACTTTTTTTGTATAATACAATTAAAATAACCTTTGATGAATCATTATAACATTTTCATAGTATATATCTAATATATATGTAATATAAAGTTTAGTTTTTACAATTATAAAGACTATTTGATAATATTATAAAATTATAGAAACGGTGTACTACAGAGTGTGTAGATACAATTTACATAAACAGGCAACACATATATGTTTTATTATTTTGTCACTAGATCTAATTTTTATTAACTTATAATTGATATACGACAATCGTAAGGTCATAATAGTAATAGAAATGAATGTTACCTATATAATAACAAAATACAAGTATTATTCTCACTCTCAAAAGCTTTGATATTCTAGTAAACACTTAATTCCCTATATTTTACATGTAACACCGCAAACGTTACGCCGAACCTTAAACGACCGCAACATTGTTAATTCTAATTATTGATTATATAATCTTGTAACTATATATATATATAAGTGGTGTAACTACATATAGATAATATAACCATGATAATATGAGTCATAAATAATGTAATTTTGTATAATTGTAATTTTTATAAGTTATTGGTATTAATATGAATATATGTATGTACGTGATACATACTATGTATGTTGTTGTTGTTGAAAGTATTTATTTAGACACATCATTAATAATCATATTTCTATAATGTGTATCTAACAATAACAATTTAGATACAAATAGTGAATATAATATACTATTATACTATTATTAATAGTATATAATTTGCACAATAATAATCATAATACGAAACAATTTTGGTTAATAAGACATTTTTAAAAATTTCTTTTATATAATATATATTTACAATAGTTTTTTATTGCTTTTACAGGGTAAGTTGTAAGTAATAGTCTTTTTTAATATTGTAAGTATTTTGTATTTGATAGAATCTTCAGTTTTTAGACAGTTACGTTTGTTACATAAATCAGTAATGCTAGTTATATAGTAAATCTTCTGTAGTCAGTATATATTTCTAATTGAGCGATTCATTATTTTGTCTAGTTTATCTATTTTCAGTTTTTCAGATCTTAAGAATAGTGAGTTACAGTATTGTAGTCTGGGTCAGTAGTTTTGTAGTATTTCTATTTAAGTATGGTCATATTTGTTTAAGGTTAAATAGTTGTGCAGTTGTAGATTGAGTAAATAAACTGTAATGTTTATCTAGTATGTATGTATGTTTGTAATACAAAATTGTTATGTATATATGTATGTATGTATATATGTACGTATGTATCTATGTATGTATGTATATATTTATAAATATATATATATATATATATATAATATATAAATTAATATATATATATATTATATATAATATATATATATTTATAAATACATAATATTTTGCACACAGACTAATTAGTATGTGTGTCTATTAATAGAAATATATTTATACTACTTTATGTTTATAATCCTTGGATTGTATACGTTCAATATATATTTGTATATATTAGTGTTCTAAAATGTTTGGCAAAAATCTAGAAAACCTCATCAAAAGGCAAAAACCACTGATAAAAATAATTGTATTACATTAATTAATAGTATAATAAAAGAATAATATTAGTAATATTATATATGATGAATACATTTATTAGAATAACATTAGTAAGATTATATTTATATTTATTCAATAATTATCATTATAATTTCACTCTATATATTGAAAGTAGTGTTTTTCTATCTATTTACATGTATGTGAATGTACCCTAAAGCTAATATAAATGACAACATTAAGTGCAAATATTTAATGGGAATACACTATGCTATATAGGTTAAAAGTTAAAGTATTCAATAAATATTTACTTTTGTGTGTGTGTATTTGTGTACCTTAATTTAAGTACCTGTATAATGAATTATATATTTTAAAATTACAATGCTATCATTTGTATAATATAAATTCATTATTATTTATTATAATATTTATTAAGACAATATGTTATTTAAAAATATAAGAAAATGATATTTAAAAATTAATACTGTATAATATACAATGTACTTACGTAAATGTTTTCTATAGTATGTAATAATAATCATAATAATAATAAAACCTTAATATAATTCTTATTTATATAATATTATAAAGAAGATTGATATATTTTATAGTTATATAAATAATTATATATATATATAAATATATAGATATATATGTATAATATTCATTTGCTCACTCATAATTAACATCTATTTTTATTCATGTAAATCATTGTTAAGTGAGATACTACTAAAAAATAAACGCAGTGGCAGCAGTGATGTATAAAAAATATGTTCTATTCCAAGTAATCCACATTGCCTATTCATGCACTACCGATGTATAACTGCTCCCTACCTCTGTGATACCCCATACCCCCTACACAACCCCTCCCCATGCCCCCTACACAACCCCTCCCCATGCCCCCTACACAACCCCTCCCCATGCCCCCCACACAACCCCTCCCCATGCCCCCCACACAACCCCTCCCCATGACCCCTACACAACCCCTCCCCATGCCCCCCACACAACCCCTCCCCATGCCCCCCACACAACCCCTCCCCATGCCCCCTACACAACCCCTCCCCATGCCCCCCACACAACCCCTCCCCATGCCCCCAACACAACCCCTCCCCATGCCCCCTACACAACCCCTCCCCATGCCCCCTACACAACCCCTCCCCATGCCCCCCACACAACCCATCCCCATGCCCCCTACACAACCCTTCCCCATGCCCCCCACACAACCCCTCCCCATGCCCCCTACACAACCCCTCCCCATGCCCCCTACACAACCCCTCCCCATGCCCCCTACACAACCCCTCCCCATGCCCCCTACACAACCCCTCCCCATGCCCCCCACACAACCCCTCCCCATGCCCCCTACACAACCCCTCCCCATGCCCCCCACACAACCCCTCCCCATGCCCCCTACACAACCCCTCCCCATGCCCCCCACACAACCCCTCCCCATGCCCCCTACACAACCCCTCCCTATGCCCCCTACACAACCCCTCCCCATGCCCCCCATACAACCACTCCCCATGCCCCCTACACAACCCCTCCACATGCCCCCCACACAACCGCTCCCCATGCCCCCTACACAACCCCTCCCCATGCCCCCTACACAACCCCTCCCCATGCCCCCTACACACCCCTCCCTATGCCCCCTACACAACCCCTCCCCATGCCCCCTACACAACCCCTCCCCATGCCCCCTACACAACCCCTCCCCATGCCCCCTACACAACCCCTCCCAATGCCCCCTACACAACCCCTCCCCATGCCCCCTACACAACCCCTCCCTATGCCCCCTACACAACCCCTCCCTACACAACCCCTCCCCATGCCCCCTACACAACCCCCCCCTATGAGTCTGTGTTAGTGCGCCCCACCATTATCTCCCCAGCAGTCAACGTACAATGACCTTATTAGGTTACCTATCTATGCATAGTGCTGTACATGTGTGTGTATGCTGCTTCATCAATGCTACTATCATTGTCCACAGCATCAGTGGCAGTAGTTGAATATTCTTTTTATATGATCACTAAAGTTGATATAACTATGACATAACTTATACATAAATATGACATAACTACAATATAACTATGATATAACTATTACATAACTATGATATAATTATGATATAACTAATACATCGATATGATATAACTATGATATAACTCTGATATAACTATGATATAACTATAACATATCTATGATATAACCTTGATATAACTATTACATAACTTTGATATAACTATGATATAACTAAGACATCGATATGATATAACTATGATATAACTATGACATAACTATGATATAACTGATATAACTCTGATATAACTATTACATAACTTTGATATACCTATTACATAACTATGATATAACTATAATATAACTAATACATCACTATGATATGAGTATGATATAATTATGATATAACTATGATATAACTATGACATCACTATGATATAACTATTACATAACTATGATATAACTATAGTATAACTAAGACATCGATATGATATAACTATGACATAACTATGATATAACTATGACATAACTATGATATAACTATGACATAACTATGACATCACTATGGTATAACTATGATATAACTATGATATAAGTTTGATGGCCCCCAACATTGGTTATCTACAGAAATCATGTTAATTGCTTTGGCATTTCTAGGCCATAGACTCTCTCTATTGTATTCTATGTAATCTACTAGTAAATACTTAAACATGTGTCTTATATACTATTTATACATTCATATATACACATATATATATATATATATATATATATATATATATATATAATATAATATATATATTATAGGTATATACATGTAGGTATATAATAATAAACATAGAGATGTACTGATGCGTATATTATTGTTAAGCCGTCAGCATGAATAGTATAATGTAATGATATGCACTGCACTGAGGTAACCTTACTACGGTAATCCATCGTTCAACTAGATATAATGATCTAACTGTGGTAAAGATTGACCTCGACAAGGACATAGCCTCTCAAGGTCCTTTCCATGCAATACTACACAAGATATCCGACCAAATTGCCCTCGCCAACCTTGGCTGCGACCTCGCAAAATCACGCCTCAATAACTTCAAGGTTAATCACTTGACCTCACGTCTCTCTATGCATAGGTCATGACCTCATGATGCATACACTAGTTATATCACTATTATGTAATGCTTGTGGTCATTGTTACGGTGTGGTATTCATATACTACATGTTTACTGTTCTTGTTTATATATCACAAAGAGAGAAAAGATTACAACAGTGATGTGTAATATTCACAGTTTATTAATTATATGTTTACTTAAGCACACACACACACACACATACACACACACACATACACACATACACACACACACACACACACACCGATGATCTGACTACTAGTGGTGCTGATATAGCTGATGTGTTTATACGTAAAGTGTCGAGGTTACAGGCTGATATTGATTAATTGAGGCAAATAACTTTTCATTATAATTCAATGTTTATATATATCTTATAGTCATTTTTTATATTTATATTATACATTTTATAATTTCATTTTACACTAATATATATATATAAATAATTTGTATTATATTTTTTAATTTGTATTATATTTTTATGTATTATTTTATAATTTATTTATATAAAATAAATTTAACATAAAAATATATATATATATATATATATATATTGAGCACAAATTGTATTTTTGCACAATATAAGTATGTTTGTATTCAATCTGATTGTCTGGTACTATTCCCTCTACTTCCTACACCTTACACTTATCTCTATTCCGACACCCTACTCTTATATAATAACTATTACATCATCCGATCTATGTTGAACCAATGCCGAACATATGTTTACCTCTTATAACGAATCACCTAGCTCTCCTCTTAGTATCCAATACACTAGCTTCGTACACGGTGAGGTATCGTTACATGTGAAACTGTGTATGTCACTCTTGTGATTATTCTGATTTCTCATTACCATCCCCCACATCCCAACATCAGATCATCATTACTATCACACACACCTCATAGAATAAAGCTTGTCCCTTACCCCTTACCCCCCTACACTAGAACTATGAGAAGATGCACGGTAACATTGTGATAGATCTGACTGACAACATCCGTACGCTGTTGTGTCGCAAGACACTGTACACCCTGATGAAGATCAGCATTGATGCCACCACAGATAATGGTTTCAGTAAAAAGTAATACCACAGCTGCCACATGTCCACAACTTCTTTATTATTCTAGTATATAATAAGATAAATATGAATACTAGTGTGTTCTTCTAAGGGGCTTAAAATAAAGTATTGCTGTCACACGTCTACATATATCTATTAGTTATCTATTTATAGACATCTATTAATTATCTATTTATAGATATCTAGTAATTATCTATGTATATACATTGCATTAGAGCCATTATAGTAATTAAAGACATATTTTAATTACTATATATAAATTCATAAAATATATATAAATATACTACTATTGATAGTTTAATAGATTAAATAATTGTATTGAAAGTATTTACAAAACTCTTATATACGTTTAATATTATCATTATTATTTATTTGACTTTATACACTTTTTAAATGATAATTAACAAAAGTATTTAAAAGACAATGGTAATATATGTAATAATATTGTACAACAAGTTAACACTGTGAATACTTTTCTGATGTTATATAATGCGTTCATACCTAACATATATATGATCATACAACCATGCTCCATTCATCATCTAGAGTTTCACCCGTTTTTTACACCAAATTTCGTTGAGTTTCTCACCACGGATACGAAAGCAAACATGCAATTGCTAATACGGAACAACGTTCACTTTCCCGTAGGTTTATTTACTTTTAATGTATGTGTGTGTGTGTATGATATTGCTAATAAACCTATGCTTTATATATTCATTTAAAAATATACATTAATAGTCAATAGACAAGCAAATTCAGTATTTAATTAATTTAAATTAGGCTTCAATTATATAATGTATTATTTTCTAATAGAAGTGTTTATATCAACACCACAATAATTAGTATACTTATTAATACGGTTTATCTCTACAATAAGTTGCATTCGATGTATTCATACATAATTTACATATACTATTTATTGTCTATTGAATATAATGTAATCACATGTCTATACACATACCAGTGTGCAAACCGAATGTTGCCCAAGGTTCCAAGTTCTGCCACAAGATGTGTCTGATATTCAACGAAGAGGGTTTGAGACACGTGGCACCACCGTGCGTTGCTCAACAGTTTATCAATCACAACGCCGTTCTCTACAAGATATTCGTGATCGGTTCCATGTTCAAGGTCGTTCGGCGACCTTCTATTCGCGACCTCGACTCTGATTTAGGTTAAATTCCGTTCGAAATTTGATATGAAAAATATTCAATTATACCTATATGTAAATATATATTTATGCATTGATATTAGTTTATTATTGTTATAATCAAACTAGGTAAATGTTTACATTGAACATATGTGTATTATCATCATTATAAATACTTTGCCTTATGTAATTCTATAGTGCTATTTCATCCATACTAATTATGTAATTTAATATAAGTTATAAATTATATTATTACCATTTTTTCATAGATTATTAATTATCTTTAATAAACATAGAAATACCTCTGTTATACTGATATATAATAATTATATCTGATATATGAAATACTTATATAATGAATTGTTGTACATTCCTATCCACTTCTATTACATTTACATTATATATCATATGTGAAATGTGATATTACCAATACTACCTCATCCTTCTTCAGCTGCTGAATCTGATACAATATTCTTCAATTCACACGATGTATCTAAACCTGAATCATCTTCACACCTAAATGGGGTAAGTGTAACATTGTACCACATTAATACTTATTTTTAAAAGAAATATTTAAACAATATATTAAAATCATGTTTTTTTACCATGTTATAAAAAAAATATTATTTGAAAATATTGCTTTAATAAATCAATAGTATTTTTTAAATATATATACCGAAATTAAATGACATTATTTGTAATGTGTTTAAAATTGTTCTTATATCAAAGAAAATATTTGTTAAAAAAAACTTTTCAAAAATATATTTAATGAGTCTATTCTATCAATTATTACAAATTAAAATCAAAATTAAAAAAAAAATCAATTAAACCAAATTAAATGTAATTATTTATTTATATGTATAATTTAAATTTTATATTTTAAGGGCATACGGCAGTTGAGAAATCAGCAAAAATCACAAAAATAATTTAAAAATTGTTATTCAATATTATTAATTTAGTATATGTTATTTGTTATCTGTCAAAATATTATCATTGAAAACGGCCTAAAAATATCATAAAAAGCATATTTTATAACAAACCTTTTAAAATAAATAACGTTGACTTATAATTTATTCGAAATCTACATGAATAATTTTATAATAATTCCAACATTTTATTTTATAACATTTTTATAACATACTTATACTTATATATTGTCGATTTACAAAATTTAAAAACCCAATTGTCTATCTTTATGTATTCTATATTATTATCATTGTAAAAATATGTCATTGATATTATACACCAATAGAAAAGCTAATAAACATATGCTATATATTTTTTACTTCCTTTACATCATTTCTTCACTTTTATAATTTTTATCATTTTACCTTTATTTCAACTTATATTTATATTATTTACATATATTTATAGTTAGTTTCATTTATATATTTGTTTTATATCATTAGTATTAGAAAATAGTTATTTGTATACCATTATTAGCCTTTATATTCGATTTTTAGTTGAGATTATTTTATTTATAATTTGGTTTTCAAATTATATTTCTACGTATATTTTCATTTATTGATATTACTTTATATTAATTACATTTTATTATAGTTATTAGTATTTCAATATATATTTATTAGTTATTATTAGTTATTATTAGTATTAGTTTTATTTTATAATATTAGAATTTATATTATAGTTGTATTTATAATATTTATAATTTATCACTATTTTTTACATTCATTTCATTTATTTACATTTATTACACTATATTATTGATTTATTTTATTATATATGTAAACTATACATATTAAAATTTTATTTCTAATTACATATTTTATTTTAAATATTATTGTATTTTGTATAATTATATAATGAATGTATTTTACTATTACAATTGACAATTATGTATTCAGTGTATTTTACAATTTCAATTTATAATTATTTCTTGAATTTACATTTTCATCTATATATATATATTATTTTATAAATTATACAACACTATTATTGTTTTATTTTATCATAATATATAAACTATAAATAATAACATATTTTAATTCGATATACTACTATGATAATTACATAAAATGTATTTGCTTTATTTTATAATAGTGATTTTTAGTAAAAATTTAGATGCGTTTTACACTAGCATAGGTATCCTAACAATTTTGTTTGCTATATGTAAATGGTATATGAATAAATAAAAATAAGTTTTTAAATTTTTGTAATTATAATTGAAAAGAGACAATATTGGTATAAATTAAAAAAAATATTGGTTTAAATAAATTAGACATAATAAATAATATATTTAAAAAAAATACAAACTTTATATTGTAGCAGTATATATATTGTATACTATACAAAAATAGATAGTTAAATTCATTGAATAGTTTTACCTAAACATAGATTTTAATGGACCTTTGTATTTCCTATCTCTTAACATGTAAATGCGTGAAATGGCGTGCGCATTGCCGTATGCCATTAAGCAATATTAATAATAACAGCAATCCATCGATATAAAGAAAGTGGATAAGCAATTGAATGTAGTGTATGGCACTATCCGCTACGGGCGCTGCAGTCGAAACCCACTATCTGGCCCACTACTTTTTATTTATAGTAATATTTATTTATACATATATATATTGATAATTACTATAAATTTTAATGTACTATCTATACTAAAAATAAAATTATATATTTAAAATACATAATATCAATATTCCTCGTAATTTTGTGTATTTAAATTGAAGTTATAATACTATTTTATTGATATTTATAATTTAAATCCATTGATATAGATAGAAGTTACTTTAATCTATTTCGACGAAAAGACTACTGTTTTAAGATTTGACATATATAATATGACTAATATACAATCAAAATCACTGATACCATTTTGTTAATTTATCGATAAAAGTGTCATTCACGTATCTATCTTTAACATGCATTGCGTGCGTCAATTGCTTATCCACTTTCTTTATATCGATGCAGCAATCAAACCTATGAAATCATTTTTATTAGAAAATATGTAATGGTATAACCCATCTGTATACAGGTTTTTTTTACATAGAGTATAAGCCATTATTTATTATAAATAGTATTATTATATCAATGTTATTAATTAATATTTTATAATCATTAATATATATATATATTTAGTGAGCTTCGTCCGGACCATTAATTAATTTTATAAAATGGGTCTTAAAATATTATTTAGAAGTGATCTTATATAATTGTGGATAAATAAATGATTGGCTCTCGTTAAAACCATGGATGCCTTAACATGATAGCGGCTTCGAAGGGACATTAGAGCCATATATGGTTATAAGTGAAAACTTTATTTAAGTTCCTGGATGGGATGAAAGGACTCCACCAAATAAAAATATTTAATAAAATAAAATTTATGTTATATTATATAGAAAACTTTAAATTTCAAACTCGCTTTTCCCATATATTTATTTTGTATTAAAATTTTAATAATTTCAATTATTTCGTGTTCTTTTTTAATATTTTTTAAAACCCTAGAATATTTTTAAATATCAGGTCTTATAAATGTGATTTTTACATATTTATATAATAAATTAGTGCATAATTGTACATAAAATGAGAGATATTTGTACTACCATTACTAAAACTTGTAATACTACTACTACTAGCACTACTAATACTACTACCACTACTACTATTACTAGTATTATAACTACTATAACTAATCAACATAAAGAAAGTGGATAACCAATTGAATGTAGCGTATGGTACTTTGCGATAGAGGAGAAGTAGTCGAAACCAACTACTATACATTTATATTGATACTTATTTGCTACTTATAATCAAATTTAATATACTAGCAATACAACATATCAACATTCATTATTATTTTGGTATTTAAATATATTTTAATTGAAGATATCATACTATTTTATTGAAATAGATAATCTAGAACCATTGATAAATAGATAGAAGACACTTCTATCTATGTAGATGAAGACTATACCTTTTTAATATTTGACCTATATTATATGACTAATATATCCAATCAAAATCTGTGATGCTATTTTGTTCATTTAATATAGTTAATATATCAATCTTTGCCTGCGTTGACATTCACTAGCACGCTCCACTACCACAGAGTGGTGATCACGATACCATGCACATTCAGTCCTACGAACCTCAGATACGACACCTTATCACTGAACTTAGACGCATACTGAAACTTGACCTGTTTGGAGTGGACTTCCTAGTAGAAAACAGCTCTCAAAATATTGCCATTATCGATATAAATACTTTTCCAGGTTACACAACTCTTGTTGCTACCTATATTTACTTAGTAATCAGTATTGCGGTTTAAAACCTGATGTAAAAATGTTATAAAGTATAATATTTTACAGTAAAGTATTTTAATCTTGTTAATTAGAATGATATTTTAATTTCAATTAACTGTTTTCAACAACTAGATAATTTTATTTGAATTAATATATTTACCAATTTAAGGATATAGATCAAAACATTACACTGTTTACAATAATATATATGATTAACAATTCATTAATTCAAATCTATTTTTACAGGTTATGATGGA
Source organism: Osedax fenrisi (assembly GCA_964019155.1). Lineage (NCBI taxonomy): Eukaryota > Metazoa > Annelida > Polychaeta > Sabellida > Siboglinidae > Osedax > Osedax fenrisi. Next base: position 77,545,138 of record OZ025240.1, on the reverse strand, counting down.
ATGCCAAATTTTAGCGAAAATTTATTAAAACTAGTGATAAATAAAATGGAGAAGAATTGCTAAAGAATAAAGAATGATTTCTACATTTATTTATATTCAAACCTCCCCATTCATCCACTTACAACCCAATACATATACACTTTTTACATAGTTTTAATTAGGAATCAATTCGACGCAAGTCTTTCTTAAAGTACAGAGTCTCTCAGTATGATAATCGTGCTACACACTATAATATATTATTTATTACATGTGCCCTTTATTACCACCATGACTACAAATGGAGGAGGAGGAGGTATTCGCAATATTTTAATACTTTATTTTCGATAATATTTTTGTTAATGATGATTGTTAATTTATGATTATTGATGTTGTTGTTGTTGCGTATTGTGTGTATCGGTACTGACTTACCACCATTAATCAAACACCATGAGAAATGCAACGTTTATATTGTTGATGTATAAAATATGACGAATAATAAAAACATAAATATGATGAGACAATCAATTATGCATGGATTTTAACTTTTCTTCGATTTCACGTATTCTTGTTTGATTCGATCTATGATGTGATGATTGTATATATTAAATATTAACATTTAATATCTTCGTGCTTCATTATAATCACTTTTGATAGAATTAATACATGACTATTAAATTAACACAGCTATTTAAGATTGAATTTCAGAAATAATTTATGACAACAGTTAATTATAGAATATTTATTATTTTATTCAGAAAAATTTGAAATACTTATATAATAATAATTTGTCCGTATAATATATATATATAATAAAAATGTATATAAATTATATCACTAAAATATATAATTAGTTTGTATATAATATGATTAGTTTGCAAAAACCTTGAATCCATTTTTAATTGATCCTTACATAATTTAGGCCTATTAGTTTTTTTAGTCTCGACCTTAAAATATGAATTTGTCAATTTTATTTATTATATTGAGATCAATAAACCTTCTTCATTTGATTGGCTAAATAAACTTTAATTCTTTTATCACCCAAAGTTATTCCATTCAAACAAAGACATGCAGATTTAGCCTCCTATGTAAACACATCATTAATATTTAGTTATTATATTTAATTATATCAAAAATATATGTATAATATACCTAATAGATATTATATATATATTTAAAAGATATTTATAAGTAGTATAACCTCACTTTTTAAATTATTATAATATAAATATCCAAATTAAAAAAATTATAAATTATAATTTTCTTGTTTCATATGGCTTATACCATACTATACAATCAAATGAAAAATAGATTAATAAATGCTTAATATAATCTTAACTAGTTATTCGATAATAAATATTTCAAAAATAATGAAACTACACACATATTTGTAGTAAAAATAGAAATTACTAGATGACATTTTACAATTTATACTAAAATGTATACAAAAAATAGCTAATGTAATTTTTAGAAAATAATTAATGGAGATTAATTTACAGATTAAAATACGAATAAAAGATTATTCTGCTGAACAAAGACAAGGTTTTCACACACAATATTTTGTTTACAATATATATCGGTTTTTATTAAATACATTACATTTAAAATAACGTTATTTGAGACCAATTTATTTTATTTTAAATTAAGATTACAATATTTAATTGTATTTAATATATAATTATATACAATTTAATTTAATATATGAATAAATAATTATTGTTAATTATATTATATTATTACATATAATATTTTTTAAATATATAAATATTTGTTATTTATATATTATAATTAAAGTTAAATTAATAAGTTTAGAATTAATTTTTTTTAAAAGTACCATATAATATAAATACAATGAAATATAATATTAAATTATTAAAATAAATGTTTTATTTAATTTCCTATATAGGAAGAGAAACTGTGTTGCATTTAAATTTTATAAACATTTAAACTATTGAATATTTGCTTTTGTTTAAATAAAACTGAAAAAAGTAAAATATGACTAGTATTGTATGATTTAAGAAGTTTTCCAATGACAACAATTTTATTATAATAACTAGTAGTGTATTGTAGTATGTAGTAATGAATAGAAAAATTAAAATTGTATTCGTTTAAAAAGTTATTTGATATTCTAATGGGAAAAAAAAGTTATATTTAGATTATATATATTAATTCATATATTATGATGAAAATATCGATATGATTTTTGTAAGTAAATATATAAATCATAAATAAAATATTTATTATCAATTAGTGATCAACATTTTAAATATATTATAAGTTAGCGAGAAATTAAAATATATTGAAAATATGCTTATCAAGATGTTAAAATATTGAGAATGTGATTATCGATAAATTAAAATTGTGAAAATATTGTTTTTGAAAAGTTAAATATTGAAAATTTGATCTTCGATAAGTATCAATATTTTAAATTAGGATTACAATAATATCCTATATATAATTATATATTTATTATAGAAATATATAGAATATTTTAATTAAATATCACTAATTAATGGAAAAGTATATTTTTAATTAAAACTTCATATTATTATAACTCATATATATATATATATATATATATATATATATATATATACTTTTAAGTCATTACTAATATGATACTATATTATAAATTATATATAGAATATATAGTATATAAGAGTATAATAAATTTAACATATACATAAATAAATTAATGAAATATATGTATAAATTGTATGACAATATATTACAACACTATTCTATTTTATAAATATATATACAACAATATGTAAAGTAATAGCATTAGATTAACTGGTACTTATATATAATTTATATTAGTATAAGAAATTTGATTTCATTATATAAAGAAATAATTAGAATATTATAATTTTATTTATTAAAATGGATTAATTATGTTGCACATTATTGAATATAGATTATGTCTAAATAAAAATATGAAAAAACCAAAATATATATTATACATATTAGATTTACAATTACTAATAATTCTATATATAATAGTATAATTTTATTAATGCCTCGGACCATTAATTAATTTTATAAAATGGGTCTTAAAATATTATTTAGAAGTGATCTTATATAATTGTGTATAAATAAATGATCGGCTCTCGTTAAAACCATTGATGACTTAACATGAAAGCGGCTTTAAAGGGACATTAGAGCCATATATGGTTATAAGTGAAAACTTCATCTAATTTCTGGATGGGATAAAAGGACTCCACCAAATAAAAAAAAATATGTATGGCTTACTAGTAGGGATGTAAATGATGCCGAGCCGAAACTTTAATTTTAGAAAAAAAAACGAGCCCAGACCGAGCCGAGACTCTAACAAAACGAGCCCGATCCGAGTTGAGACTTTAGGTAACTGAGACTGAGACTGCATCATGATTTAGATTTGAGCATCATTTACATCACTACTTACTAGTAATAATTATGATGCTTACTAATAAACTGTTATTATCTCTTCTATGCTTTTAAAATTTGTTAAATAGTGAATAAAATTGTATAACTAAACGTAATAATGTAAATATATATTATGATCTCATTTTTAAAATTTAATATATCACATATATTTTATAGGCTTATTAAAATGCATATTTGAAGCAGATATATTTACTTTTATATGAAATAAAATAATTTAAAGATATTAAATTAAATTTTAATAAAACCTATTTGTTAAATATAAAATTAAAATTGTCTCTGTCCCTTGCTTTAATACCCTCTATAAACATTCATGAATACAATGATTTATAATATATATACTTAAATATCTTACATCGTAATCTTTATAGGTAACGAAACAATACCCTTTAGGCTTTCTTCTATTGTCCAGGCTTTTTTCATAATGAAAATCAAATTTCTCAATGTATCCATATTTCTCCACAACTTTTAGCAAATGAAATCTGCAATTGATAAACCGGATTAGTATTGTTAGTATAACTAATAATAATATATTACGCTTGGCTTAAATATGATGTATGCTTAAGTATGTATTATTGGGTTCTTTTTATTTTATTATTACATTATTTTATTGTATTGAATTAATTATTTCAATATGATTGTCTAAATTATTATATACTTCAATAAACAATATATTATTTATAATGTGTAAATTATAAATTATAATTTATAATATAATTTAATAAACATTATATTATATAGAATGTGTAAATTATAATATAATTTAATAACACTATATTATTCAGAATGTGTAAATTATAATATATTTAATAAATATTATATTATTTAGAATATCGACATAACAAATATAGAAAACATATATAAATTTAAATAAATATTATAAATAAATTCTAATTTATTAAAAAATGTTCATATTTTTTATCCAATGGATTTAGATTATAAATATCAATAAAATAGTGTGATATCTTCAATTTAAATACACAAAATTACGAGGAATGTTTGATATGATGTATTTGAAATATATAATTTTATTTTTAGTATAAATAAATTATATTAATTTAAACTTTATTTAACTTAAAACTGCAGCGCCTCTATCGCAAGTGCCTACCACTTCATTCATTAGCTTATCTACATTCTTTATATCGATGACTTAAATGTATTTAATACATAATGTACGTATACGTAATTATTCATGTGTATATGTAATAAAAAATATACATTTAAATGTATAGACTGAACTTTATTAGATAAGAGAAGATATCATATTGGTATGCGTATTAATGGGATCATTCCTCAAATAGGGAACTTTATTGATTTTTTTTTTCTTATTATTTTTTATTTTTACAAATTCATATGTAGTTATTTATAATAAATATTATTATGTCATTTTTAATTAATAATCTGTTTTATAAGTACAATTAAAACTGTATTTTATGAACTATGTGGAGTGATTTCATTTGATTTGGTAATTACATGTGCAGAATAAATTCTACAATTTACATTACTATATGATATCATTGTACTCTTATCAACCGATCTCATTATAAGTATTCCTAGTGATGATACTGAGCTTGTTAACCCGCGGCCACTACTTAGTAGACTACAACGTACATATGCATCCTCTAACACTTCACTCTGATCTTATTGCTTTTAAAGTTTGTCAATCATTTTACAAGAAAGATCTACTCTGCAGTTATGCTCGGTAGTTATGGTATATTTTCTAAGCAATATTACAAATTATTATTTACCTTAGTAGGTAAAACCCAGACCCAGTTACCATCTTCCTGACCAACCTGATGCAGTTATTTGTTGGCTAATTTCTTCCATCATTATTTCTATTATCATCAATGTACTTCCAAGCATCAACTCGGCACGACTAAATCTAAATTTATCATCCAGTCAGAATCATTGGACATGTTTTACTCTTCCCAACAATGAAATTGTACTCTCTCTGATGACATATTTGAAAACCAATTCCCCACTTGATCCTATTCCACTCAGTCTACTTCGTTCATTATCACCATCTTTTATTGTATTTATCACTGAAAGCCTTCATAGATCCCTTATATCATCTATTGTACCACTCTATGAAACATTCATATATTATTACAATTTAAAAAAAACTAATCTAGAACACTATATTTTATCAAGTTATCGTCCAATATCCCAGTTGTCATCCATATCTAAGACCTTAGAGTGAGTTGTGTCCACCCAACTTATTCATTACATTACGTCCAATACTATTTTTGATAAATATCAAAGTGTGCGTACCTACCTCATCATAGTACCAAAACTTCTCCTACTTTGATATTTAATGATATCATCATATCTGTTGATAATAAAGATAACCGAGATAAAGATGATAAAGATAATAAAGCCCCATTATATCGTGTGTTACTAGACTTATCTCGTGCTTCTGATACTCTTGATCATCATATTCTTTCCATTAGACGCAATGAAATTGGTAAAAGTATATAGTTGGTTTATGTCTTTTGTTTCATCTAGAAAATCTTGTGTTAAGATTAACTTTGTGTTGTCTCCTCCTTATGTTAACATACATGGTGTTCCACGAGGATCTATTATTGCCCTATATAGTTCATTATATATATTCTTCATATAAAATAAATTGTTCACAAATATCCTAATATTCACTATCACCTTTATGCCGATGATCTTTAGATATATATCTGTCATTTCCTAGTTATAGTGATTCTGATCTGATTCAAATGTCTATGTTTAATTGAATTACTGATCTCACTGAATGGTTCTCTCATAACCCCTTTGATATTATCATAATCCCTAGACCCATTTCTCCTCTATCCTTACTTATCCTTTTCTACTATATCTTCATACTTCTCAATCTATAAATACCGTTGGGTACACAATAACCTCTCACCTAGACTACTCTCCACATATCAATAACATGATACATACTGTCAACTAATTTCTATATAATATTAGAAAATATCGTTATAACCTTACCTATTCCATGACTAAATGTGTAATTTACTCGCTAGTATTCAATATACTTAACTATTGCTGTTCATTATTTTGTATTTTGAGTTCTAACAAATCTAGTCGGAAGTGCCACGTCATGAAATTGGTGAAATGCTCAACATCTTCGGCTTACTCTGAATCAGCTTTCTCAGTTATTGCTCCGATATATATATATATATATATATATATATATATATATATATATATATATATATACATTTAAATCATTGTAATTCGTTCTATTTTGTTATTTGTTTTTTTTTTTTTTTATTTTTTATTATCGAATGACGCCCATAATCACCATGTGTTTTTGAAGTCAATAAACTATATCATAACAATAATATTTATATTGAAGATTGTAATTTTATATAAATAGTTTATCTTTTTATGAGTAGAACAAACTGTACCTTACCAAACGAATGGGGTACACTCTCCCCTAGTTTATAATATATTCAAATAATCTTTGTTGAGTTGGGTTTAGATAGACAATTGAAAAAGTTTATTTACTAATTTTGTAGAAAAAATAAATGCACTATTTTGAATATGAATCAATTTAATTTATAATCATTTATTTTTGTAATTACATATAACATTTAATTTTATTAAAATTCTCTATGTATAGATAAGAAAATATTGTAAATATACAAATTATTTATCCCAAAATATAATTTATAGAATACCTACTAGATACTACCTAGTATTACCTATCTATTTACATTTAAATGCACACAATGACCGACGCCTCCAATAAATCATAATACTTTTATTACAAATAGTTACACAAACGATAATTAATATGACAATCAATAGAGTATTACTATTAATAGTTTAATAAATTATTATCAATGACAAATATCAATAATAATAGTATTACTACTAGTAACTAACTACTATTGTAAATATGATTACTATTACTAGTGAAAAAACAAACTCTGAAACATTCTTATCGATATTTCCTATCCACAATCTGCGGAAGATGTCCTCAGATATGTCCTCGGGAGGGAGGGAAACTAGTTTTCTATTGGAACTAGTAGCGGATTCTTCCATGGCCTGACAGATTTACCTATTATATAATGAAATGATATTAATATAATATTCGATAAGCATATATTATTTTATATTATGTCACAAATGATGTAAATTGATATACCCGATCAATTTGTATAGATGCGTAGTAATGAGTATTTTCAAGTAAATATGTTATTGATTTTTTATTTATAAAAATATAGTCGATAATGTAAATTTAAATAATTAACATAATAATAACTAACGTTAATGAATGAAATAATTATATGAAATATAGTATATTTATTTTATTTTTTGTGCAACTCAGTTGAGGTGCAATGAAAACGTCTACAAAACTATCTGAATATGTCATTCGTGTAACTTGCCATCATTCATCGCATGTTTTTAGAATAAGTTCTAAATTATTCGATAACCCATCATAATTTCCAATAAATAAAAATGTTATTGGAAAATCCCGACATATCTTATATATATATATATATATATATATATACATGTAACATGAAGTATCCTTTATAGTTAACTTATAAAAAAATTAAATGAAAATAATATATATTTAAATGAAAGCCTGATATTATATGAAATATAATTTATTAAGAACCCATCATAATTTCCAATAAATAAAAATGTTATTGGAAAATCCCGACATATCTTATATATATATATATATATATATATATATATATATATATATATATATATATATATATATATATATATACATGTAACATGAAGTATCCTTTACAGTTAACTTATAAACAAATTAAATGAAAATAATATATATTTAAATGAAAGCCTGATATTATATGAAATATCCAATACAAAAGTTTAATATATAACTATTTATTTAGATGATTATATATATCTAATATATTTAATTATGTATTTTTATTTTTTCTAATAAAATTATTAAGATTATGACAATGTCTATACTATAAGTTACATATTAGATAGGATGTTTCTGATATTTTAAAATGATAACATTGATATAATAATAGTAGAATCTAAAATTAATATTATTCATTATATATAATTAATAAATTGGATAAATTAATTGTCGACAAATATATGTTTTCAATCATCATTTTGTAGTTTATGATATAAATTTTGTATCTATTGTGTTACTTTATTATTTTATAAATATATATATACATACTAATTTATATATGATATATAATGTAATAAAATATGTATATATATATACATATTTTAATTATGTATTTAATTATAATATTATTTTATTATTAATTAATATTATAATAATTATTATTATAATCATATTGAAATTTTAGATTTAAAAATAAGTTTTTACATGGATTTATATATATATATAATTCATTATGTACTCCTGGACAAAAATGCATTATCTATATTGAATATGATAACATTATTCAATCGTAAAATATGCATTAGAAAATGTCCTTGACATTAATAAAGATAATGTGTATGATAGAATTCAGAGGTGGCTATGATCAGTGTTGGGATATACAAATATAAATACATTTTCTTAAATACAGTTTAAGAGGATACAGTTTAAGTGGATATCACACGACGCCCTCCTATCTATGTATAGAGATAGCAAATAATGGATCTGCACAAAACTAGGCGCGCAGAATTCTATTCATTGAATTGAGCTAATTTTGTTTGTATTCTATCCATTAAATGTATAAAAATGCTATTACAGAACGTAATTTTTATAATATATATATATATATGTGTGCACACATTTTAATTTTTTAATTTACGGAATTTCTATAGAAATTATTATTTTTTGCAATTATGCATATACAAATTTAGAAAATTTCTCCTGTAATAGTATTCATATATATGCTATTTATATAATGCAATAACAATTAGTAGAATACATATAATAACTTTTGTGATACCTACATTTATATACACATACCTAGTGCGAAATAAGTATTCTGAGAAAACAGCATTGAATATATATGAATACATATATATAATATATAATTAATATATATAAACCACTTTTTATGTTATTTCTAGAATATTTTCATAAATAATTTGATTACAGATATTAAAAAACAAATCATAGAATAGTATTAAATAAAAAATGTTTTAAATAAACATTTTTTTTCACAAATACAAGGTGTGTGACATCCCCTTAATTTAAAGCCGTGTACACACCGCTAGCTTCAAGCACGGCGATTTGTTACTGTGCTTGTTACTGCATTTGATGCTAGGTATAAATTATTATGTGTGTCCAGATAGCGAGCATCAAGTACCGCATGTGTGGCGACTTGTTACTAGAGGCCGGCGACTTGTTACTGGGTATATTTTAATATTTGTGTTCAGATAAAAAAAAATTGAATGAGTTGAATTTGACGGCGACTTGTTACTAGAGGCTGGCGACTTGTTACCAGAGCTCGGCGACTTGTTACTGCGCTTGGTACCACGCAAATAGCTGTTCACATAGCGAGCATCAAGCACCGGCGACTTGTTACTCGAAAATAGAACTTTTGATAGATTTTAGGTGGCGACTTGTTACTGCACTTGATGCTGTGCTAGATGCTAGCTGTGTGTACACGGCTTAAGAGTAATCCCTATAATTCCATATTTATCTAATTTTCTAATTATAATAGAATGGTCAATAGTATCAAAGGCTTTACTTAAATCTAAAAGTATAAGTAAAATCTAAGATATTTATTGCTTTATTTTCTTTTTTATTTTCCATTATATGGTTGTAAATATCTAGTGTAGCTTGAGTGGTATTATGTTTTTTAAGGAAACCATATTGTGTAGTATTTTTTATGTTATTATTTTGTATGAATTGTATTAGTATTAGTATTAGTCTATATAATTATATATTATTTTTTTTAGTATTTTAGTTAGTTGACTTACAATTGATATTGGTCTATATTTAGATATAATATTGATGTTATTTTTTTATGAATGGGTTCAATGGAATATAGTTTCATTTTTAGAAGAAAAGTTTCTGACGATAAACATAGATTAAAAATATGGCTTAATGGAAAGTCAATGTAATTTTTTGAAATTTTTAACAATTTCATATTTAAATAATCAGAGTCTAGAGAAGTCTTTGATTTATTATTTTGTATAATAAAATGTATCTCATGTATTAATGTGGGATGAAGATATATTGAATTAGATTGGTGTAATGTTCATTGGGTTAAGGTTATTGATGGGAGATGTGAATTGTTTATTTATGGATTGACTTGTATTTATAAAATAAGAGTTAAATGCATTTACTATTTATTTATTATTAATAAATTTATTTTCTAATTCATCTATTATATAATTTGGAGATTTGTTTAATTTGCTGTTTATTTATAAGGTTATTTATTAGATATACTATTTTTATTTTACTATCTAAATATGATTGCTTCGCTTTTTTAATATTTATGGTTACTTGATTTCTTAATTGTTTGTAGTTATATAAGTTGATTTCATTTTTATTAAGGCTATATACGGGTATCAAATAAATTATTTTATAAATTTTTTTTTATGATTGAAATAGAATATTTAATATATTATTTATTAGATTTTAAATTTTGGAATGTAAATATTACGTATTAGTGTTAAAAAAAAGCGTTTTAAAACACGTACTTTAAACATTTCAACGAAAAATAGTTATAGAAAAATATGTAATTCGAATAAAATATTACCTTTTTCAATTAGACATTTATAAGGTTATATATTACCAATTTTTAAACAGTTTTTAGCATTCGTTTTGAGTAATATATTCTGTAAATGCATATACCGTAAAGGTTATATTTATATCAATCGTTTAATTGGTTGAGTAAAAATTACAGGTATTAATTTATAGCATTTTTCGTTCAAGGTATTTTATTTTTATTATTATGCCTCAAAGAAAATCTGCTCAACGAGCACAACTTGAAAACTATATATTATATATCTATTATATATGCAATATATGCAATATAACTATACTCGTTATATTGCACTGTTTGCTCTGTTCTAAGTCTGTTCTAAGTCTGTTCTAACTGGGAATCATCTGAAAGTGATCCAGAATGGTCCTCATCAATTTATGAATAAATATATATTTATAAACTAATTATTCTGAAATTGGAGTTATATATCAATTATCTTATTTATAAATAATTACAAATAATTATAAATATTTAAAAAAATAAAAAAAAACTTCAAAGTTGATTATCTCAGAATAACTTTTTGTTTGTTCAAATTACAACTACTCTGTAAATAATTTATCGATTTCAATAATTTGTTCAGAGAATGTATATTATATATATATAATATGTATATATCAATACATAATAATCACTATACAATTTTTTTTTTAGATTAAAAAAAAGATGGCTATCCTCAATTTTTTTTTTAAATTACAAAATGTTTAACCACAAATTATTTGACTATCCCAAAAAAAAATGTATATAGTGATTTTTGTAGAACCATATTCACTAAATAAGTTACAATTTATTTTAGGTCGATTCATTAATTATTGAATGAGAAGTAGTCTAGCATTAGGGTATTTTCCCTATTCTTATACATAGACAGCCCATACCAGTACATAGCCTTAAGTAAATATTATATAGTTTATACTTTTTATTAATGTCTATTTTTATTTTATTTGTTATCCAATTTTTTGATAGAATATTTGAAGATATTTTATTTGTAAGTATACTTATAAGTATGTAAGTACACTATAGTGGGATAAATTGGTTAATTAGTGATGTATATAATGTATGCAATTTGTTGTAGGAGTTTTCAGCATAATTTTCTTCAATGACCGAATCCAAATTTGTATTTTTCAGTACATTAACAAGTCTTTTAGTATTAATTATAGTTATTTTCCTTGTTTTAATTTCATTTAAGTTATTTCGTATTTTGGTTTTTATATTAATTATAGTATATATTGGGAGGTGGTCTGTCAAGTATTCTAAGAGTATTACACTATTATAAATATTTGTTGTGTTTATATTTGTATAAATTTGATCTATATTGAAGTGTTACTTTTATTGAATTGGGGTCTGGTATTTTGAAGAATTTGAGGCGCTAGTCTGAGTTGATTTATTAAAATGTTTAATTGGGATGGTTTGGGATCATTTGTTATTATATTAAAATCACCCATAATTATTAACTCGTGTGAAATATATTTATGAAATTTACTACATTTACCATATTTATAATATCTGCAGTTTTATTGAAAGGGCTATTATAAAGCCATGAAATTAATAACAAATTAGTTTCCAAATAATCTGTTATAACAATAATATAAATATTAAAAGTAAGTTATTTTATACGTTCATATTGAATATCTTTTAAAACATATATTGAAACACCACCACCTCTACATTTATTTTGTTTCTGTCTATAGTTTGTTTGTTATATTATTAATGAAGTCATTATTAATATTTAACGATGTTTCAGATAATCATATAATATGAGGTTTGATTATTAAAGTATCTATAAATTCTCTTAATATATCCAGGTTTTGAGTAAGGCTTCTAATATTTATGTGTATAATTATCAGATTATTTTTATTTATTTTTAATTCTTTTGTTATACTATTATTATTAATTTAATATCATTTTATATGGATATATATAATTACTTTTCCCTGCCATATACAATCATATATCTTAAGTATAAGTATTTAATAATTATACATACTTATTATGATAATATTATTATCATAATAAGTATGTTATTAATTTAATTAATAATTATGATAATAATTATAATAATTATTTTCAAAATAATTTTGATATATCTAATAAATATATTATATACCAGACACAACTTAATTACAAAAGATTACAAAATATAAAACTAATATCATATTAATTTTATATTAAATTATTTAATAAATATCATATTTTTTAAATAATTAAATATGAACTTATTTCATATTTCATTATTTCAGAAAGGTTACTGCACGAGTTGGGAACGGTTTTCAAAATATTACCAGCAATTGAGGCGGGCGCCGCCGGGCGGCGAACGTGTATAGTGTATACACGGTATAAACTATGCCATTTTAAAGGGTTTTTTTACTGTATAATTATTATAATAATACAGTTAACAATGGATTATATGTTAATTCACTCATAAATATTATCCATATACAGCCTACTGATATTGATAAATCTTATATAAAATATATAATATATTTTATTTATATTATTATAATAATTATAATAATTATATTATTATAATATAATAATTATATATATTTAATATATATATATATATTATTAGGGTTGTGAGTTAATAAAAAACACATTTTAAACAGACGTTTTAAACGCGTTTTAAACCGTTTTAAACATAGAATAAAAAACGAAAAAAACAGAAAAAAACAAGAATCATACATTTATACATATATATATTTAATTGTTAATATTTAAATTTAAATTTAAATTTAATTTGACAAATAATAATTTTTCTGCTTTTTTTTTGATATAAGAAATTGTATAATAATTGAAAAATGAATGATTATTTAATAAATTTATAAAATAAATATATAAAAATATAATATTATTATTATAATAAAGTTAAATTAGATTTATTTTATGTTTTGATATAATAAATTGTATAATAATATATATTATGTTTAATAAATATTATGTGTTATTAATAATTATTATATGTTTAATATATATATAATATTATATAAAAAATAGTATGAATTTTCCATCTATCTACGAAAGAATAGAATACTTTCTTTATATCTATGGAATTTTCATATTTATTTAATAATAATATATTAATATATAAAAGAAATATGAAAGTTTATAATATATATTATTATATCAGAACATAAAAGAAATCTAATTTTACTTTATTATTTATAATAATTTATTATAAAATAAATATGAAAGTTCATACAGCTTTTATAATATTAATTATATAATGTACATATATCTATAGATTGTGATACAATCTCCATGTCTATAACATTAAATAATACTCAGAAATACTCAGTGTTATATTGTAACAAAATAAATATTATAATAATTATAATTGTTACTACTAATATATAGTTTGACCATATGATTTAATGATGCTAATAATACAGATAATATATTATTTGAATTATTACTGATTATTCATATAATATGTACTTACTTTATTATTATTTTATTATTTAACAACATATCTACTTTATTTAAATAATTTTATTTTTCAGAAAAAAACGGATAAAAAACGAATAAAACATATTTAATATGATATTAAAAACGATATTAAATATGATATTAAAAACGATATTAAAAACGATATGATATTAAAAACGAAAAAAACCGGGATCAACAGAACATTACGATCAACGGACAAATTAGACGAACATCGATGTCCGTTTATTCATAGAGACGAACAAATAAACGGACATCGATGTCCGTTTATCGTAAATTAAATTGTATATACTATAATGTTTATATATATTTATAGATGTTCGTTTATCGTAAATTAAATGTTATATACTATAATGTTTATATATTTATAGATGTTCGTTTATCGTAAAGTTAATCTTACATACTTATAGATGTTCGTTGATCGTAAATTAAATGTTATATACTATAATGTTTATATATTTATAGATGTTCGTTTATGAATATTTATAAATATATAAACATTATAGTATATAACATTTAATTTACGATAAACGAACATCTATAAGTATGTAAGATTAACTTTACGATAAACGAACATCTATAAATATATAAACATTATAGTATATAACATTTAATTTACGATAAACGGACATCTATAAATATATATAAACATTATTATAATGATTATCATTATAGTATATACAATTTAATTTACGATAAACGGACATCGATGTCCGTTTATTTGTTCGTCTCTTTGAATAAACGGACATCGATGTTCGTCTAATTTGTTCGTTGATCGTAATGTTCTGTTGATCCAATTATTATATAATAATATGATACATATTATCATAATTATTATGATAATAATTATGTATTATAATTATTATAATAATAATAATAATTATTATTATAATAATTATACATTGTATATAATATACACACATAAACACACATATAATATATATATATATATATATATATATATATATATATATATATATTATATATAATATATAGTGCTGTGCGCGATCGCCGCCGTCCTCAATTGCTGATAACATTTTGAAAACCGTTCCCAACTCGAGCATCCCCCTTTCAGAAATAGACTATTTCAAATAGTTAATTATTAATTTAATGGATAGTAAAGTTTAGTACGATATTTGTTTTATATTTTAATTAATTGTAATAATAAATGTATTAATTCTATGTTGTTATATATAAACGAATAACCTTTATCATAGTTTAAAATACTGTAATTGTTAAATGATTAATAAAAATATAGATTTAAAACATTTATAATTTACAAAACGAATTAATTTGAAATTTGTTTATATTCCATGCTAGTATCCTTGCTAATATTATTGTTACGATTATTATTGGCAAATTATAGAAACCTCATGAAACCTCAGGAGGTACCGAGTTAACCTACACAAGTTATACAAACATGATTCACTTGTATCATAGCAATATCAATACCTCCTATAACCTCGGTTATAGGTTATAGGAGGTTATAGGAGGTCTTGGCAATATACGTAGCATTATAATCTAATCCTATGTCTATGATCATGGCCCTCAACTAGCAATTTAAAACTAGGTTCAAGCCTATAAAAGAAATATGTAATCTTTAATTGAATATATATATATTTATAATGCTAATTATAACACTTGCATTTCATAATCTTCTATCAATAAATTATTGATTACAAATTAAAATTAAAATTAAAATTATTGAATAATTTGAATTTGTATTATAATTTTAATAATACTTACATATAATATATAAACAATGGTATTATCAATTATATTATTATTTATTAAATATTATATTGAATATAAGTTTAGAACCTAAATCTGTAGAAACTTATCTCTCATCCTTATATCAATTTATATTCTTTTAACATTTGAAACATATGATGAATCTTTATAAAGATTCATCATATGTTTCAAATGTTAAAAGAATATAAATTGATATATCAAATTGTTAGAGTATATATAGCTAATAATATAGCTAATTTTAGTAAAATATATATACTGATGAAGTATAGATGAAATTATATTATAAAATACCTCAAAATAAATAAATTTTTTCAAAATAAAACTATAAATTCATTTTATATTATCTTTTCATTGTAAAATTACAATAGCATATAATATGTACATATATGAATTTTATCTATATATTAAACAAATATTTAAATCATCATTCACAAACATTCAGATTTTTATATATAATTATACTTATTTTAAATTATAATCCTGGATTATAATTAATCTTTACCATAGATTTATAATTTACAAATCTATGGTCTTTTTCCTCGTATCATGTGATATTATAAACCAATTAAATGGATGGCATCATTTAATAGTATTTTCTCAAAATGTAACTTTCTATTTTATATTTTTCAATGTACATTTTACAATTTAAATTATTATTTTCTTTTACATTTATTTATAGTTAGTAGACATTATGAACATAGGTTTTTATATTGTTAATATTATTATAAGTTTTATTTGATATTAATAGTATTTATATAAGTTTTATAATTGTTTACATAATTTTTCTTTGAATAATTATATTAAAATAATTACAAACATAGGTGAATAAACATTATTATAAAGTGATGTACTAAACAACTAAAAATATATAATACTTAATTGTATATAATATACTTAAGGTAATATTTTGATACTATATATATATTATATATTATAATAAATAAGTTATAATATAAGTTATATTGCTGAATACTTTAGGTATAACAATGAGATTTTTTCTAGTGATGCTAGTTTAAAATAATTAGTACCATTGGAAAGAGCATGAAAAAGTAATATAAGAGTCATATATTAATTTTGTAATCAGATAACTAAATAAAAAGTTATAGATCAAAAACTGGTAAATTTATGAGCTAAAAATTAGCCAATATTTACATGTAAAGTATACAAATTGTTTGGTCATGAAAACAAAATGTAATGTACAGAACTTGTTAATTAATATTATACATCAATTTTTTTACACATTGTTCTTTTAAATATATTCTACTATATAGATTTATAAAATTTATTTTATTTTTTCAAAATGGTCATATAAGGCTAAATTTTCAACTGGCCATTTATTTTTTAATATTTTTTTATATAATTTTTAATATTTTTTTACTTATAAATTATTATTAGTTATACAATATATTAAAAAAATGATATTACTTTTGCAAAATATTTTAAATTTTGTTTATAAAATTATATTTTATATAAATAAATTTTCTAGCATTATTTCCATTAAAAATAACCTAATTAATATGTATATATACAATTAATTGAATAATAGTTATCTATAATTTATGTATTTAAATTTCCATTTTAAATGGTCTGCATCCAATATAGCAAGCGTATTTTTTGATTACTAATATAATGGGTTAAAATAATCATTTAAGTTTCCAACTAGTTTACATCATAATAAATAGTAAGAATGAAATATGGTATATAATATCAGATACATTTGTATTATTTTAAATTATCTATCGATATATAAAATATGTTACATCTAAACCCGTAAATTGTTAGCAAAACATACAGGAGCCATATTCTATATTCTCCTCTTAAATAGAATATTTATGTATATGTATTTATAAAATCAAATGAATAATATTTATGTACAATGAAATTATTTAAATTTTATTTTAAAAGAGATAATATTAATGTAAATGATTTTTCAATAGCAGAATTACATAATTCCATTATCTTAGAAGCCTCCAATCTTTTATTTGCATTACTGCTGGCCGCAACATTCATCTGAAGTTTCATACATCACCTATATATTAGATAAGTGCAGTAAATTAATAAGGGACAATATTTAAAAAACTATATGATTATATTATATAGGAATTATACTCGAAAAAGATGATTAGATAAGATGATTAAATGGTTTTGGGAGATCTATTGAGTTAACCTAAATGTGTTAACAGAAGAATTCCATAATTCCGGTATCTTTTCACAGCTTTGTTTCCAATGTTTATAGGCGTTAGCAGCAGGCCGCAAAATGCATCTGATGTTCATACATAACCTATAAAGTAGAGGATGTTACTATATCAAGGGGGTGTTAGTGACAATAACAGATGTTCAAATCAATTTATCAACAATCATTATAAGTTGCTTCATTCACCTTATCCCTCAGTAATTTTATTGTTAACAATATCACGTTAAATAATGTGTACACCCCCCCCACATTATAATCGCAGCGACAATAATTGTTAACTGGTGGTCGTATACTACTGCATTTAAGTTAGTTATTTGTATACTCACTAACATAAGCTATTTATTTTAAAATTCAATTCGTTTACCTTATTTCTGTTTACAATTTTTAATGATGATTGATGTCAATATTTTATACACTTTTTCAGTGTGTATACATTACTTTGTAAATAGAAACACAGTTTTAAGTATCTCATCTAGGTAATCAAATTCTCAATATAGTAAATTTTCCTCCTATTTAAAGAGTTTCTATTTACTCTAACTAGTAATGAAACTTGATTATAATTTTCTAATTGATATATTCTGGAAAAACACATACTGGCATTCCATTTAATAATATAAATTCGCAGTGAATTGTAATAAGTTTATTGTTGAATACTTACCAGTAATCTTGTGCGCACAGATACTACATATTAATATAAATAATTATGTATAAATAGTAAAATTCACACAGCACGAAATCAACAAACCACACGTGATCACTAGTTAGTAATCAGTGGTTACCTTGTTATATTGTGAACTCATCAATGTAGTTTATTCAATGTAGTATAAGCAAAGATTTTGCGAAGCAAAGATATAACACTCCCTATGCATGCAACGTAATTTAGTAATATCCCCAACCGCTGCTAGCAGTAGTATCGAAATCACTGAAATAGATTTAGGTTCGGCTCTGTTTGCATACAACAATGTTTTCATTGCTCTATTAAATTACATGCAATATAAATTAACTTTTACTTACTAAATATATACTTATAGCATTTAAAACATACATATCATATTTGTTTGTTATATATTAGTAATGAACACTTAGTTTTCATCATATAAATATTAATTTAAAGCATATTATTTAACATTTTAAAAGTGTATAGTTAAATACGAATTTACATTATAAACAACACATAGTTCCTAAAAGTAACCCGCTATAGGTGGCACTGGGGTATTTTGTATACAAATTCGAATTACACGATTTCGCGTGTGTTATATCTTTCCTTCGGAAAATCTTTGGTATAAGTATTTAATTATTTGTAGAATGTGAAAAATAATCTTTACACCACTCCACAAATACAGTTTTATCTGTTTCTAAAACTGTCTTTAATTCTACAATTAAATCCTTTAATTTTAATATAAAAACTAGAATCTAAATTAAATTTATTATTACAGTCACAGAGATGCCACTTTTTAATAAATATATATAACTATAAATACATATTAATAAATATATAATATAACCAACTTTTTCAGTTTCAGTTAGAGTTAAATTCATCAGTTTGAGGTGTACGATACTTTTCAAGCAATTGAACAGACATATTTGAGCTAAAATAAGAACATCTTTATATTAAATATATGTATAATACATACAATATATCAATAAGTTATTATTTATTTATCAAATAAAATTGTAATAAGTACATGCATGTAATTTAAACTATAATTATCATTGTAATAGCAATACATATCTTAAATATTTTTATATAAATTTTAATAAATACAAATTTTAAATGTGTATTAAATAAACTCAAATAACAAATTAATTAATAACATATATAATTAATATTAGAATTATTTAAATACAATATAATTACTATTTAATATATTATATAAAATAAATATAAGTTAATGCACAAAAATCGCAAATGCATAGTTTTATTATACATTTATGAGAATTTAAATAGATCCATTATACCATTATAATTACTTGTATCTTTGTAAAAAAAATCATTTGTTTTAAGATTGACAGATTTTAATATTAAACTATAAATATGTAAGTTTACTAGGCACGTTCAACTATCTTAATTATTAATTTATAAGTAAATAAAATATATTAATAATAATCTACAATATTTGAAGAACTCTGTGCTGTATATATTTAATAATAATAATATAGATAACTTAGTTAATTTTACAATTTAAATAAATATCGTTTTTAAAAAACGTCATAAATTGCATTTTTTTTGTAATAGTATTAATCTTAAAAGTTCATATTCATATTACTATAGATCGTGATTAAATATAATATTATACTTATAATATTAAATAATAAACAGTGTATATGTATAATCTATAAAATATGTGTTAAATAAAATTTACATTATTAAATAGCGCAATACATATTAAAATATTTATTAATAATAATTAAAATTTATTAAACAATTTTAATTATTAAATAAATATAATATTATTAATCGGTATAATACGAGTGTATTATATAACATAGTTATTGTAATAACCTAACTACTCATTCTAATAGTTATATTTAAATATATATTTATTTATAAATTAACTATATATTTAAAAAACGCATCATCTTACCTTGACTTTCAAAATATTAAAGGAAGTGAGTTTGATTTTTTTTTATTATTATGACAGGATAATAAATCATATTCCACTAATTGTTATTAATTATGATTGGAGCAAAGATATCAATTATTAATAATTATTGTAAAACATTTTAAAATGATCGTTTTTTTTTAAATTTAAATAAATAAATGAATGCGTATCCGACGACCAATAAGATGCTTTGAACTTTTTTGAATCTCATTGTTATACCTAAATACTTACATCGGACCCAAATAAGTCACGTGTCAAACCGAGAGTTAAATTATACATTACGTTGTTGGCGTTATATTTCTTATTAAACTATTAATCGAATAGTGAATTCGTGTTTTATATATACATACATATAATAATACCGTTTATTTATACATTAATATAATATTATATAAGCCCTATACGCATTATTAATTTGAACTATCGGTTAGTCACGGGACATATTGGGTGCCGAAGTCAGTCTAAATCGTTATATTAAATGGTATGCAGATTTTTAAAATTATTTTATTAAATAAAATAAAAATCGTGTACTAAGGGGTACCAGTAATATCGGACCAGGTAAACTCGGTCCAAGTAATTTCTGGCCACTATTATAGTGACTATACAAAAACAGGAAGTAATTCCGGGCCACTTTTAAAAATATCAATAAAATAATTAGTTGAGTATATATATAATATATTAATAATCAATAAATACATTGGTATGCATTATTAATTAAGTAATGCATATCGCAAATCAGGAGAATCAGGGAAAGCGATTATAATCGAGCTTATTTCAATTGTATTTTATACGAATGAAGATATTCATTTGAATTAAATATGATATAATACAATAAAATATTATATAATATATAAATACATTGAACGGATCTACTCAATGTATATCGAGTACAAATACGTGAAATGTACCACCAGATTCAGTTATATATGCTAAATTGTAATTAACAATTATTTAAAGTAGATTTTATTCATATGAAATTATATCAAAGTTATTGGCGTAACCATAGAGAACGCACTTCGTTCTCTATGGGCATAACCTATCTAGATGTATTTTTATATCGTTATACTAACGGGGTGGTTTTGGTTTAGCTATACAGTTTGTGTCTAGTATCGGTGATAGAATAATCGGTAATGTATTTAATGATTATTAATATATATATACTCAAATAATTGTTTTATTGATATTTTAAAAAGTCTGAAATTACTTCAAAAGTGGCCCGAAATTACCTGGACCGAGTTTACCTAGCCCGATATTACTGGTATTCGTACTAAGCACACTATTTTTAGGCTCACTTCGGGATGTAATTCAACTAAAATAACAATAAATAAAACAACCCACAAATATTAATCTGTAAATATATATATATTAAATAGTGTTTATTATTTTTTAAATGTGTGCCTACTTTGATGCGGCTCGATTAAATGTTCAAAATAGTATTAACTTTTTTTACTACTGGCTCCTATAATATTATACTATATATAGGGTTGTGAGTTAATAAAAAACACGTTTTAAACAGATGTTTTAAACGCGTTTTATTCCGTTTTAAACATAGAATAAAAAACGAAAAAAACAGAAAAAAACAAGAGACATACATTTATACATATATTTATTTAATTGTTAATATTTAAATTTAAATTTAAATTCAATTTGACAAATAATAATTTATCTGCTCTTTTTTTTGATATAATAAACTGTATAATAATTGAAAAATGAATGAATATTTAATAAATGTATAAAATATGTGTATACAAATATAATATTATTATTAAAAGTTAAATTAGATTTCTTTTATATTTTGATATAATAAATTGTATAATAATATATATTATGTTTAAAATTATATAAAAAAATAGTATGAATTTTCATATTTTTTTAATAATAATATATTAATATATAAAAGAAATATGAAAGTTCATAATATATATTATTATATAATTTATTATATCAGAACATAAAAGAAATCTAATTTTACTTTATTATTTATAATAATTTATTATAATATAAATATGAAAGTTCATACAGCTTTTATACTATTAATTATATAATGTACATATATATAGATTGTGATACAATCTCCATGTCTATAACAAATAATTAAATAATACAGAAATACTCAGTGTTATAACAAAATAAATATTATAATTATTATAATTGTCATACTAATGTATAGTTTGACAATATGATTTAATGATGCTAATAATAAAGATAATATATTATTTGAATTATTACTGATTATTCATATAATATGTACTTACTTTATTATTATTTTATTATTTAACAACATATCTACTTTATTTAAATAATTTTTATTTTGTAACAGAAAAAAACGGATAAAAAACGAATAAAACGAATTAAAAACAAAAAAAACCGTTTAAAACATGTTTTAAACAAACAATAATAAAAAACGCGTTTTTCAACAACCCTAACTATATATTATATATACTTATATAAATATTTATTATATATTATATATATATAGTATCAAAGTATTACATTATATATACAAATAAGTATTATAAAATTACAACTGGATTACAACTGGATTTTAGTACATCCTGTGAATAAATTAAAAAGACTTAGTTTTCCTACTGATTTTGTTGCTGTATTTTAAAATGCATATGTATAAGGAATAGTGAAGTGAAATAGAATTGTTTATAATATAATTAGTAATACTTATAAATATACAAATTCTATAGAAATATTTAAAAAATAAATAATATTAATTTATCTCTATTATATAATATGTTGAATACGGATTGTAGGTAAAAATTGAATAACTATAAATAGCAAAGTTCACGCATGGCACTCTAGGTGTTAGTCTCGCGAATTCATTATACGCTCTAATGCACACGAAATTAAAATATGAATGAGAAAAATGTATATATGGAATAATTCCATTAGAAAAATATACGTATAAACCATTAGTTTTTAATATATATGATATATATACATGAATACAAGTACCATCCTATTTGAAGATTGATATTTGTGGTTTAGTTTTATTTTTCTATTTTTATTAGCTTCATTATATCCCGAAGTGAGCGTGACGCGCGCATTGCGCGCCATGCATACACCTATATATATATATGCATCACATTATGAGTAAAAGTATTATAAATTTATATAATATACAAAAAATAGGCAGATTTGATGAATATATTTCTGAGTATGGCACTTTAAATAGACCATTGTATCCTTATACATGTAAATTATTCAAAGTATATGAGCTGTGTGATACTCCTTTAAGAGAACCATTTATTTTTCTTAATATTTTCCCAATACCTATTACATGTAAATACAGCAACTATTTAACCTTAGCCTAATGCTTTCAATATACATGTAATAATTCTATAGGGTACATTAGAGTATAATGTTATAGCAATATTATATATTAAATATACAATTTTTATAACACCACAGATGAATATTCCATGTATTCTGTTCATTGATGAAATAGACTCCATTACACAAAAAAGGGAGAATGCCTCGAAAGACATGGAATGTAGGATTGTGCACAATTGTTGACTTCAAAGTTTACAAGTTCAGAGGTTAATCAATAATCGCTGCATTCATCAGAATACGTGTATGGAATAAAAAGTATGGAATCTAGATTTTAATATATATTTATATTATTATTTATAATTATAATTATACAATACGCACACACATATATTTAACGCTATATTGTATATTCTGCTGCAGAATCGACTAATGAAGGTCACATACTTGTTATTGGAGCTACAAACTGACTAGAATCTTAAGACGCCACCCTGTGTAGAACTGGACTATTCGATAGAGAGATTTCACTCGTAATACCCGATGAAAGGGCACAAGAAAGGTAGGACCTATTATCATCAGTTTACTCCTCTATATCTAATTTTCCTCTGTCATTCATATTATGTATTATTAGGTAACATGCTACTTCATGTATTATGTATTACAATATACCTATTGTATTAATCTGTCCAACTTGTTTCAAACAAACCAGAAATAAGCAATTCAAATTTATATATTACCACAGTTGGAATGTAATATTAAATATCAAAGTTTTTATATTTAAAATCTCTGTCATAATATTTTGCTATAAATAGAAGTATAATATATATATATATATATATATATATATATATATATATATATATATATTAATATTATTGAGTTCACACATTAGCTTTACCTATACTGAGTATCCAATTGATTTATGATACTAGATTTAAAAATTTAAAAAGCTGTTTTGACTTTTATATATTATGTATAATCATTAAGGGCAGGCGCTGGAGTTAAAATGTGTTAAATAATTTAATTTTTACAATATTTTTTTATTATGTATTATCCAAGTTCTGTATTTTATTTATAATATCCTAAAATATTTTTTAATATTTTTGAGTATTTCTATCAATATAAAGTGTTTTAGGAGTAATCAATTTATAAATATATTGTGTATTTATGAAAATACTTGTAATATGTAATCTTATATTACGATTTATTAGAATAATCGTTTAATTTAAAAATTTCTAGATTTATTTTAGCATAGATCATAGATTAAATAGCATTAAATAAATAAACAAATCACATGTTATATATTTGTTTTTATATTGTATTTTTTATATATTTGCACATTTATACATATTTATACATATCCATGATTATTTATGTAAAAACTTTGAATGTCATTTTCTCCAGTTTTTACTTTTTCACTTTGTAACCACATGTAAATGCCTACTACTTTTTTAATTTATATTATTTTTAACTGAAATTTTTACTGTAAAAATATACATCTATATAAATCCTGTTTGAATTATTATTATATTTTATATTAATTAAATAAATAATGATTATGTATGATTATGTAATATATTTATAATAAAAAATATTCATCGTTTATAAACTGTTTTATTTCATACTTTTAAATTAATTGTATTTATAAAAATCAGAATTTATATGTATTAGGATAGTATCTATTGAATAAAAAAAAATTATTTAATTATCTCTATTAGTTTTTTATTAGTAGCGTTTTCGGTAGAGCTATAAATAGCATGGTGTAGATGAACTCCAGCTCCTGCCCTTAAGATAATTATTATGTCAGGTGGTCTTATATAGAAATAGAAGAGCCCACATTTATAATATTTTTATAATTGACATCTTATTTTTTATCCTTCACATTTTATTTTATTATTTACCTTTTAATTATATTATTAAAATTTTTAAAGTTCCCCTAATAATAACTTATTATATACGTTAATTTGTAGTGTTATAAATATAAGATTTAATTTATAATAGCATTTATATTAGTTTTATAATTTTGTATTTGTAAAACTGTAGAAGTATTTTACTTGGAATATTTATTTTTTTCAAAATTTATTTAGTAAATAGATGTATAATATCTATTCCAATAATTTTGTTTAGTAAATACTGTTTACTATATATATATAAATAAAATAACGTGCTTGCTATATAATATTTTCAATATTATATATAGAAATAATTTCTAACAGCCAATTTCAATATATATATATATATATATATATTAAAAGACTGTTATTAAAACATTCTTATACATATATATATATATAAAATATACTATATATTATAAATATTGCTTCATGATGTTGTATCAATATAAATCCTTTTATAATAAAGAATACCACATCATATATAAATTTATATATGAAATGCTATCCCAGCTAACAATAATAGCAGCATAATATCCACATAATAGCATAATAGCATAAAATGTATACATTGTGCTATTATGCTGTTATTATAAAGATTTTCTGCTATTATGTTGACATTAAAAGTATATTATGCATTTATGCTTAATTTCTTTTAAATAGTTTAATTATTTTTATAGTAAATATTATTAAATTTATATTTTTTATTTTTTAAAATAAAATATTAAATAAAGTAGTTATTAGAGTTAAATAGTAAACTAACCGATCCCTAGTTTGGGGGAAACGATGGTATATAACTGTATCACATTGTGAAAAGTGATCACAATTGAGTGCATCTAGATCCTTTATTCATATATTTAATCGTAGACATCGTGATATTTTAATTTAACAGCGAAAAATTCTTTGTTTACATTTTATATTGATATCTGTCACATTTTAGGAATTCTCTATTTTGCGAGAGTGGTAGCGCTTGGGTCTTTACCTAACCAGTTAAATTAACATGTGATATTATAAACCAATAAATGGATGGAATCATTTATGAGTATTTTCTCAAAATGTCACTCTATTTTATATTTTTCAATATACATTTTTAGGATACATACTTAGGATAAAATACGTTTGATGTAATCCTTCCACCATGGTTATACACATGGATTTTTCCAGGGTTCCCGACTCGTGTAGAGTTGTCCATATGAGAAAAAATCACTTTCCAGGTGCATACCGATAGTATCAAATGTCTGGCCTTGCGATTTGTTGGTTGTCATGGTGTAGATTATCTTTAATGGAAACTGTAATCTTTGAATAGGTGTCAGCAGCGGTTAACGGTATCCTTGGGATGAATACTTCATCACCAGTGTAGAATGCTCAACGTAGCAGCAATCACCTCCTCAAAAAGTGCAGTGATGATTAGTCGAGTACCATTTAATAAACGAGGTGTTTCGATTGAACGAATGAGCATACTGGGTGTCCCAACTTTTAATTCTACGACATGTGAAGGAATACCGTAATACATACTTCAATAGTATTTAAATATTTGACTGGATACATCATTTCTTGTTCTTCACTCATGGATCCATCTTGGCAACATACATTATCTAGTGATAGATATCAATTTAACTGTCCAGGGCTTAAATCAATCTCTTGCATCATTCGAACTAGCATGTATTCTCAATATTATTCATATCTGCACGAAACACACGTTGTTCTTTCTCTGGAACCTCACTTATTAACATATTGTGTAAGTATAAAGTGTAATATCCAATATAATTTATAAACAAATATTCATTATATATTAAAATATGAATCATAGAAGACTCTTTGTCCAATTCTACATGCCAAAATTCATTTTTTCACATCAAAGATTGAGAAAATGTTTGCATTCTTTAGTCTTGTGGCGATCTCTTCTATCACCGGTACTGGATAGTTTTCTCGGAGTATCTCTTTGTTCAAGTCTTTTGGGTCTAGACATATTCGGATGTCTCCTGATTTCTTGACCCTCACTACCATTGACGATATCCATTCCGTTGGTTCACTCACCTTCTGTATGATGTTGTTTTTTTCTAGTTATATAACATATATTATGATATAAGATTATATTTATAAAATTAATTACATGTTATTATATATTAAAGTAAAGAAATATATTTATTTTTTAGAATTAAATGATACCATATATTGCCGCCTAATCAAAGTAACATGAATTCTTCCATCTCATTCGATAGAGTCAGCAGGACATGTAGAACTCTTTGATACAAGTTATATATGTATTTCGACTGCCTGTGTATCATATACAGTATGACTAGGATATTTAGAAAATTTAAATTATTTTATATTATCTATATTTAATGATTCTAAATATTATGTCGATAAATGTTTTGTTAGAATTGATTCAATCCAAATAGATTACTTATCTATCAGATAATAATAGTCTAACAGCAAAATATACTATTGGTTAAATAAAACTCCTTACCACATTTTCTGATGTTTTTCTACACATTAATATCTGTTGTACAGCTTTCATCATAATCATCAATTAGCATACAACACAGAATATTTTCACTATGTATGGAGTATGCATTTGTGCTGATTACTTCATGTACTCTATCTGTGACTCATTTAAATATGATGTATTTCTAATCAATTTATATATATGTCGTGGTGAATCCTGGAAATATGGTTTGGCTTTTATACCAAACCAGGTTCTCGCATATATACTTATAATATATTTGCACGTAATAACAAAATCAGGAGACGGATCAGCTTTGGAAAAATACGTGCGTAATATTCGATTACCAGTCGTCAACCACCTGGCATATGCAAGTTTTCCAGGAGATCTCTTCGCATGACTATCCGAGATAGTATCAAAGGAAATTACATCAGGCATTTACATGAACAAATTTCGAATAGCCAATTATATTATTCAAAGTGTTTTTTACAATATATGTTATAGTTTTTACGATTTCGGCTTCTAAATAAATTATCGACAATATTAATATATTTAGATACTTTCTTAAATATATAATATTCAGTATACGATGGAATAGATGCTGATTTCCATATTTCTATTAGTCGCTTGATAGTTTCGTTTTTTGAGTTTTATTTTTATGAAAATATATTTTATATATATATCGATAGTAATACAATACGTTGGTAATTTTTTATATGATAATAGTATAGGATTGAAATATGATGGTAAATTGCGGTTATTCTGGGCCCTTGATTTCCTTTGACGTGCATTCCCTCTCTTTCTCCATCTTTTAAAAGTTCGATAATCACCCGTATTTCGCCATATTTGCGTAGTTAGTTGATCACTCTCATTCATAACCGCAGGTATATCGGTTAACGGAGGTCCTACCGAGGACCTCTATAATCTGACCATCCCGCCGCTGTCACCAAATGTAATAATGAGGGTCGAAATAAGTGTTTTAAATAAATCACCACTATAAGTAATTTAATATAAAACACAATGAATAAGTATAATACACAAATGCATTTATAAATTGTTAAAAATGAATATATAAAAATAAATATATATATATATATATAATATATATTATATATATTGTAAGGTTCACGGTCAGTTAAGAGATTTATAATACGAAGCAGATAGAATATTGCTTCAATGTAATTCAGAATGTTTAGATCTGGTTGTCCAAAGAATTAATATATATTTAGTATTATATTTCTCAACGTCGACAGAGTCTTACGAGAGTGGTTTGTGTATTATACTAATTACAAAATAAAGACAATAGTGTTATTGAACAATTGTATTAAATTGAATTGATTTATAATTAGTACAATGATATCCTAAACAATAATAACTATCGTGTGGGTCAACTCACGGATCGTGTTCTTGTTGTCGGCGGGTACGAGCGTTGTCGGAGTTCTCCTTGTCCTGATGCGTCCTGTATGCTGCGATGTCAATACGGATGAGACGGTGGTAATACTACGTGTGTATGTGTACGAATGCTACGCGAGAGATACTGGATATGAAACGCACAAGTCGTTTCTTATATAGTGTATACTCTCACGTGACTTTCTCTCATGATCTTTGCAACTTTGCTATTTGATCATTGGTCGAGAGTTTAGTTCCAACGTGGAATTTTCCCATGGCTGTCTGAGTTTCTTATCTATTTGACGAGTCGCCATTGTTATCTTAGTGTCGCCGCCGTGGCTCGGAGTTAGTGCTAATCTGTTATTGTTCTCAGTGCATTCTTCCTTCGACGCCTCGTTATCTCTCGCCGGCTTTAGTTACTAATAACTGTCGCGTGTCGGTGGGTCGTTGAGTACGACTATTCTGCTCATTAATCATCGACTCGAATTGTAATTATTATCAACAATAAAGTCATTACTTTACATTCGCCCCCCACTTCTAGATAAAATTATACCTGGATAATTTTTATCTCCAATAATATATTACAATATAAGATTTTACATGAAAATCTCGGATAACTCTCACAATATTCCTCTAGTTATATGTAAACAATAATATGACTTGGTCTTATTAACAGCTTGCCAAACGCAATAACTTTATATATATATATGTAATGAGTATTAGTTACTCGCAAAATTTTGTATTTTCGTATACAAGCAATATCTATATATTTATAACTACTTTTGAGAACTATTTGTTCTCACAACAATAATGGTCTTACTCTAAATTGCCATAACAATATATAGGAATGAAAACTTATTCGTTTTCCAAAATAATAAATGGTCTTACTGATTGCCGTTTAATATTACAATATCAATAATTTAAAATTATACCGGTAATATAAATTATTATATGCTATGTCGCTATAGTATACTTTGCTATATTATAACGCTATATTATATTCGCTATATAGTAAAGCTTTATACTTCCCTAGTTTTTACCCTCGTCGTCTCTCCACCATCAAATTTCCAATCATTAAGCTCTAGCTCCTGATTCTTCTTCCTTTCTAGAGGTACTGTATTGGTATGTAAGTCGTTCCCGTCAGCCTCTATTTCTTTGCGTTTACACTTTTTAACGCAAGTCTTCAGATTTATTGGTCCTTTAAATATGTAAATTACTAGAAGTATTACTACTGTACAAATAACTGCGTCTCTTAGCCAACTTACCAGTCGGTCAGAATTTTCACTGCTATCTGTTCGTTCATCTATATTATCTATACTTATCCCTTTTATTTCTTCTAGTTTTTTTGTTAAACACGTTCTTTAATTTCTTGATATGTTGTGTTTGGAAGGTATTCATAGTTTCGATCTCTTTTATTATGACGTTCTCACTTGTCATATTAATATCGACTAATTTCTCCACAATGGATTGTATTCTAAATCCATTTCCCGTGATCCAGCATCTTCTTCCGAGATGTATCATATATACTCCTTGTCTGAGTCTCTTCGAGTTGATCTTATTATTTCTGCAATGGAAGTATATTTCTTCCCCTTCCGTGGATACTATGAATCTATTCTTGTCAACTCTCATCACGATTGTTCCTTTTCTTGTATTCTTCTTTACTGTGAATTTACATTCGTTTCTCGATAGACTGTTTCCTGCTATAACAGAGCGTTCGCAGTTATAGCGCTTGTTATAAGATATGTTAGAATCACATATCATCGGTCGACGTCCGATACATGATTCAGGTGTCATAATATAATTATTCTTTGTACTAACTCCTAAAATGCTTTCGACCTCTATTTCTATAGTTATTCCCCCTCTGTATACTGGTATTGAATAAAACCTATATACATTGTATTCTTCGTTTCCGTAGAGAGGAAGGAGTACTCGAAATATTAAATGGTCGTCTGATATGTCTATTGTTTCTATTTGTGTGTGTTTATAGTACCATTCTGGTGTAGCATGAGAATGGCCTATCCTTTCCTCTTCCCTTAGAATTTCCCATAATTTGGTTTTTTTAAGTGTATCTTCTGTTAGATGTCCGACGTGTAGAGCTGCTTTTTGCCTCTCATAAACGTCTAGATGTTTCTCAAAGTTATTATATTCTGCTTGTATGACATTTAAATCGTTCTGCAGGATGTCTATCATCAGTAATCCTTTCGTCATATCTTCTGTAGTGGCTAGTTCGTTTCCGAATTCATTCATATTTTTGGAAAATATCTTCATGTAGGATTCTATATTTTCAATATGTTCTCGGTTTCTTATCGTATATTCTCTCGTCTGGTTAACAATCGTGGTCATCCTGTTTACCACATGTATGATTCTTCTTTCCTTGAATCTGTATTCTTTAATTACGTCCTTGATGGCTTTCAGTTCTTCGTCTTGTGCCGTTCCAAATAATGCTCTAGATAGTTCTCCTACGACATTAAAAAGTCCTCTTTTCTTTCTTAATTGTTCTGGTTCTATGTTTTCTCTCAATTTTTTTCATGGATCTGCTTACCCATTCTCTTATATTTTCGAACAAGTTTATGTTGATTATTTTCCCTCCAATTACTTTATTTGTGAATTTGGTTAATATTAACTGAAATGGTTTTTCTACTTTTTCTAGATTCTTTATATAAGCTCTCATTATCTTGAGTAATTCTTCATTTTGAGATGGTTTGTCAATTGTAATAATCAATGACCATCTAGCTGTAGTGTGTTGTAGTGTGTCTATTTTCCGTACCAATAAACCATCCGGTAGTTGTTTAAAGGTACCTTGTTCAGCCCATGCTATTATACCGAGAATCAATAGTATTCCCAGAATTTGTACACCCATTCCCTGTTTAATGGAAATGAATTATAAACATGTTTTGAGTCGACATTGTTTTGCTTTTTATTTTTGTTTTATTTATTTTTATAATTTTTATTTTTGTTTTATATTTTTTTTTTTATATGAAGTTCCTTATTAGACTTTCCTTATTTTAGATTCACTATCGCTTATTATCATTTTGCGCTTTAAGTTAATCAATGGTTCGTCATCTGAACTATCATCCATACCATAATCACTATCATCACTACAATTATCAACTATCCTTCGCTCCTTATTTGAACGCAACTCTCCAGAACTAGATCTATCTCTCTTATCTATTCGTTTCCTCATCTGCCTAATATCTCTTATTTTATCAGCCCGAGGTTTCCTTTTCGTCCCTTCCAGTGGATCGTAATGACCAGCCCCACCGGTTAAGAGTATTTCTACGTTATTACCTCGTTTAAACTGATTCAACTGGGTTCGAGTGATTCTCTCATTAATTTCGTCCCAGTTGACATGTGGATTTATAAGTCTCACCTTTTCCCGGCTTACCGACTTCCTCTTATGAGATTTATCGTGAACAATCACTAGCACTTTCCCGAATACTTTCGCAACCTTCCAATGTGGATCCCATCTGGATGCGAATGTGATTCTGTCGTCTACACATAGCACGACTGAATCACCTACCGATATATCTTTATTATGCGCTTTTATTCTAAGACGTTCTCTATTGAACTTGCGTGAGTTTTGAGTCAACTCTTTCGCTATCTTAAATGCCTTAGAAAGATTGTTTAATCTTTCTTCAAAGAAATTTACCTTATCTAATTGTAATAATGTAGCAAATGGTAATTTCACATTTCTTCCGTACATTAAGTAAAATGGTGAAAATCCTGTTGTGTCTGACACTGCAGATCTATAAGCTAGCATAGCGCTTGCAACAACGGATTCCCAACTGTTTACTCTATTATCTACCAGTCTATTAATAAGCTCCTTCAACGTTCTGTTGAATCGCTCTATCCTGCTATTTCCTTGCGGATGACCTGGCGAGGATTTCCTATGCTTAATTTTAAGCAATTCCAGATATTTCTCAAATACATTAGCTATGAATTCCTTTCCATTATCAGTTATGATAACTTCCGGGACCCCATGTCTAGTAATGAACTGATTGGCAAGAGCATTTATGACACTTAAGCCAGTCTTGTCCTTTATCGGAATTGCCTCGGCATATCCAGTACAATGACAGATAATTGTTAATATATATCTGTTATTATTAATACTAGGAATAAACGGTCCTATCAAATCCATCGATATAATCTCAATTGGATATGATGCTACTGGCATTTCTCCCATTTCGTACCTTTCTGGTTTTCTACTATGCAACTGGCAAATTGCGCATAAATCTATTTGTGCTTTTATATCCTTTATCATTCCCGTCCACGTATATGTCTGTAATAACCTCTTATATGTTTTCCTAACAGACATATGTCCTACATCGTGGTGCGCCCTAGCTATTGCCGCTATATGATATTTCGCTGGTAATACTAGGCGCGGATAATCTACTATTCCCGTAGATGCACTATCGTAATTATAGAGCGCATCATCTATAATCGTGTATTCGTTCTCTTCTTCCATTCCGAGTTTCCATAATTTCGGAAACTCTACCCTCTGTTCACGTCCTACTTCCTCTAGGTTTATGTCTTCAAACTTCCTCCGTAGCTTTTTGAGTGTACTAATCTCATCTATGTCCCCATTATTCCCGTCTAATTCTATATCTATTGCCGCTATATCTATCGCTTCAGTTATGTCTGGGTGCCTTATTCTAGATAAGAAATCTGCTCTTATATTTTCTGAGCCTTTCTTATATCTAATTTCACAATCGAATTCCTCTAATTCAATGGCCCACCTTTGTATTTTAGTATTTTTCATTTCCCTAATGAATAATGAAATAATCGGTTTGTGGTCAGTGTATACAATAAATCGCGCGCCGTATAAATATGTTGTAAGCTTTCTTAAGCAATAAATTAATGCGAACGCTTCCTTTTCTATTACAGGCCATCTTAACTGTGTACTGCCTAGTGCTTTAGATACATATTGTATTATCTTTTCTACACCCTTTATTTTAACTTCCCCTAGCATAAATTCTTTATTTCTATAAATTAATGATTCTACACCCTTTAAAGTGGGGATTGATATGCACACCACCGGCAACTATTTTAGTGATTAGCGTAATCGGAGCTGTAGTACTCGCACAACGCATCTCATCGCGACCGTATCCGAATGTTACTTTCGCCCTCGTTCCGTTAACTTGATTTATATCAGTTGTGTTAAACATAACTAACTTAACGAGCTTCCAAAACCCCTCATTTTCGTTCAAATTAAATAACCCTCTAGTTACATTCGTTATAAGTGCGAAGGCGCAAAATTTCGCCAGATCTTCATTTATACAAACTACCAGATGGTCATTGATTATTACAATTGACAAACCATCTCAAAATGAAGAATTACTCAAGATAATGAGAGCTTATATAAAGAATCTAGAAAAAGTAGAAAAACCATTTCAGTTAATATTAACCAAATTCACAAATAAAGTAATTGGAGGGAAAATAATCAACATAAACTTGTTCGAAAATATAAGAGAATGGGTAAGCAGATCCATGAAAAAAATTGAGAGAAAACATAGAATATGCACATTATAAAAATATATATGCAAAGTAATTTGAATGAAATTCAGTAAAACAATTATACAAAATGAAATATTGTAATTTTAAATAATATAAAATACAATGAATATATATACAAATTATATGTATAATACAAAAATGCACTTATAAATTATTAAGAATAATGAATATATAAAAATAAATATATATATATATATAGATATTTTATATGCACATATTATAAAAATATATATGCAAAGTAATTTGAATGAAATTCAGTAAAACAATTATACAAAATGAAATATTGTAATTTTAAATAATATAAAATACAAATTAATATGTATAATACAAAAATGCATTTATAAATTGTTAAGAATAATGAATATATAAAAATAAATATATATATATATATATATATATGTACATATTATAATAAAAATATGTATATACAAATAATTAATTAGAATGAAAGCAATTTTTACAAAATGAAATTTTGCACAAGCCACAGGCAAAACTTGTGCGAATTATATTACCACTTTTGTTTTTTCTACCAAGAGTTTTACATAATCTACACATTCTTATCTTGGAAGAAACTAATGTATGCTCAGATGTGGTAGGAACAGGTTGCTTTGGTGGCAAAACCCTAGATGAATAGTGTTTCATCATTTCCTCACACAAAGCATCTTTAAAAGTTAACAAATTATAACGTTTTGGTATATTAACATTATTTTTTTTATATACAATATATGAATTAATAATACCAATATTAAATAAACTAAACAATATATATTTCCAATATTTCATGGACTTCCGGCCGACTGAATAATACGATCCATGCGATCGACACCACCCATATACTTATTATAATCTAATATCATATTCGGCTTGTTCCGCCTTTCGGTCATATTAAATATGTATATTATATCATTAAGTTATATAAAATATCCCATAAAATATTTACCTATCAATTATGTTCAATTATCATATTATTATTTTAGAGATTATTTATGATTATATTTCTAATATAAAAATATATAGTTGATATTTTATATATTTAATTCTTAATATTAAGTACTACATTATATATTACCAAGTCGCCAGAACATCCGAATCTTGTCCATCTGTGATAGTTGACAAGGTATAGACATCTCTCTTATCTAAGTATCTGCAGACCAAGATGCCAATATTGTTCACAAGCTTAACATTATCTTTATTCCCAGAGACACAACATTCGGGAATGATGTGTCTCTGGGAATAGAGGTTTTCTTGATAGTTCCGACGAGATCTTTATCTTTAGAGAGCAATGCCTTCGCCAATTTAATGGAAGTGTAGTAATTATCTGTATATATAATATGATGCTTATACAGATAATTAGCTAACAAATCCATAACAATATTGAGGGTGAAGCCCTCTCCAGATACATACCTCTCTTCCCTACCCGAATAAATTATCAGCTTTAAGTAGTATCCTGTAATGGAATCACAAATGGAAAAAAACTTAAACCCTCTTTTCTGTGGCTTCAGTGGCAAGTACTGCTTAAAGCTGATACGCCCATTATATTTAATCATTCCCTCATCTATGGATAGATATGTCTCTGGAATGAAGAATTTTTGAAATGATTCTTCCACGAAATCGAGAACATGGCGAATCTATATATATATATATATGTTTTTATTACACTCAAATTAGATAGTATGCTAATAATAACCTTGTTGATAACGGTCAACAGGTAAACGTGGCACCTCCACGATATCTATACAATGTATACATTTTGAAATCTCTTTGTATCTGCTTCTAGTTATTCTCTCTGCTATATATATATACTACCGAACTTCTCACTGGACCAGTACATTAAGGGTGGTTGGGATCACCTATATATGTAAGCTAATGTAAAATTAATATTGGATTCATTTAGACTTATATACAATGAGTATATATACAAAAAATTAGAACAAATGGAACAAAGTGTGATTTTCGCTAGCCATTTATATAATTAGCAAATATTGCATTGCATTACATATGAAAATATGCCTTAAAAAAAATAAAAATTTAAATATCACTTTCTAGCCCATAAAATAATTGTAATTACTTGATATCTCGAAATCAGGTCAAAACACATCAATGAAGATTTACAGTAATCAAATTTATTTTTTTCGGTATTTGGTTAATATTTTTTTTTTAATTATTCGACAAAAAAAATCATTTCACAAAAATATATTTTTATGACTGTTTTATGTTTTTTTGTGATTTATAATGACCAAATTTCGACGAAATCGAAAAAGTATAAATTTATTTATTATTTAATTTTTTTCATCGTCAATACGTTATATAATTATTGAGTTATATACGTTATATAATTAATGTATATATTTTTGCCGTCGCAATAAATTCGTATATTGATTTCCATTTTTTTGAACCGTCGAATATATTGATTTTTTTGTGAAATTTCATTATTTTCAATTTTTCAACTAATACTTTTATAAATAGTATTCATTGTAATATTATTCAAAACTTAATCAGCTAGGTAATAAGCATTACCTTTTATTATTATAAGATGTATGTATATATTAATACTTACTAATAATAATATTGAAATGTATATGATATGTTATGAAAAATAAAGTTAAATCGAATATATAAATATTTATTAAAAAAAATAAAGTTAGTAATATATATATAATAATAAATATATAATAATTATAAAACAGTATTTATTTTAGTTATAAAATTACGTTTAGATATAAAACAAGGTACAAGTTTACGTTCCATTAAAGTTATGTGTATACGGGAATCTCTTGCTTCTGCGGAAACAATAGTTTTTGCTGTCTGCGATACAATTCTAATATGGCATACTACTGCTTGTAGCTTGTTCTACTCATGTAGCCCAGTATTGGTATTGGTTCCATCAGCCCCGACGACTTTGATATTCTCAATATCTTCAGCGGGAACCCCTTCTATTATACCATTGAGAAGATCAACTGCTGTATGGCCAGCCATTGATTTATGCGTTATGTATTGGCTCCCTGGTTCATTTAACAAAGTAATATGATTAACTGGCTTTAAAGTTTTACAAGACTGCATAGTGTAATCTACCTTACTATCAAAATATAGACCAGATATGTCTATTTTTTCTGTCCTAGACTCAGCTCGACACCTAGCTCTTTGCCTGCGAACAGCACTTCTATCAAAAATTTTACTTGTATCATCTTTAGTGATAATCTTTAGGTCCATTAATACTGAAGTTACTATAGTTGCTAGCTCCATGTCTGATGTGCCATATCTTTCCGCTGACTTTATTGTATGCTGGTAATATATGTGCTTCGTCCTGTAAATATAGCATATTTTTATTATATATTCTACAAAATTATTACTATTCTATCTCTCTTTCTATATATATATTGCGATTGCAATTTAAGGTTACAAACCCCGCCATGGATATTGTTTCTTGCTCATAATCACTGTCATCAATATAATCAAAATGACGATAGCCATAATCACTTGAATCATCATCACTTGAAGAATCTTCTCACATAGTAGTTTCAACAGAATTTTCGCTTGAAATGTTGCTAGTTCTATGTATGTAATATATATATATATATATATATATATATATATATATATATATATATATGTATAAATATATATATATATATATATTTAATTATATATAAATATATCTTATTAATAAAATTAATGTTATGATTACATAATAAGTTTATTAACTTTGACTACAATAATACATATTATTTTACCATATAAAATACAAACGCGATAATAATAACATAGTAACTTTGTTATCATTTTAATGATAATTAAATGATAATAATATGGTAATTATAATTAAATAATAATAATATTTTAATGATAGTAAAATGTAAATACCTCGCAAATTCATTCTGATTTTCTTCATTATTATGTTGATCATTTGAGAAACGACTCTGGATAGAAGTATATACGCGTGTAGAAACTTCTATGCTTCTGATTCGAGATGTTCTCTGGTCAACTAAGAACTCAAGTTCAGCTGGAGGAATACGCTTCTCTCGTGAACAACGGCATATTTGATTACATTGACATGCGCAAATATCAAAAATTGTGTCATATTTCGATTTATGTTTTTGATATAAGACATCGAAATTTGTTTTTGATCGGCTCTTTTTTAGGAGTAAGACTTTCTTTAAGTATGTTGAGAGCTTTGTCGTTACGTAAGATTTATTGAATGTTGGCAGAGAAGCTCTATACCATATATCCAATATACGATTAACTGTCTCAGATTTCGCCGATGCATCACTACATGGTTTTAGTGACAAAACATGCTTATAAATATCTAGATAAGTTGGTAATTTACGGTAAGTCATTGGTGTGGGTCGGAAATAATTATCTAAAGATGTTACATATCTTAAATTCATAATTATATCGATGTAAAACTGTAATCAAATAATAATAATAAATTGCAAATTTCAAATATTTCAAACAATAAACAATCACCTGTCAATCAAAAATAGCGCCGCTGCACGGGAAATTTATGCATAATAGCATTTATTTTTAAATTATTATTATAATACTTTAACCTCTTGGCGCAAGCTTAATATGAA
Organism: Osedax fenrisi; assembly: GCA_964019155.1. NCBI lineage: Eukaryota > Metazoa > Annelida > Polychaeta > Sabellida > Siboglinidae > Osedax > Osedax fenrisi. The sequence continues at coordinate 77,504,982 of OZ025240.1, read as the reverse complement.
AGATAAAATACTAAAATGTTGGTAATATACTTATATTACTATACTATTTATATGATTACAACATTAGAATTTGGATTTGTGTTCGACACCAACCCTTACAGTACATCCTAGTTGCAGGTAGTATATATATCCCTATGAATATCATGAAACCGAAGAAGAAAATCATCTCTTCTTCATCAGTATGGAAATCTGACCCTAAAATTAACTAAAATTTAATAATAAATTAAAATACATATTTAATGTTATATATTTAATTCCATGTTCCATAAATTTTATTTTGGCGGGTAAACAATAGCTTTGCCAATAATTTAGAAACACTATAGTGTATTAAATTATAATTTAATCAATATATATGTTTGTTCAATACCAACCTTTCTTCTCGGCATAGCTATTTGTTCCATATACCATATCCGAAAAGAATGTGCCACCGAGCATAGAAATGAGATACTCCAATGCATTTTCGACATTCATTCTAGCCCTACTTTACCGGTAATAAAATATTCTCTGCGATATCGTGAGACCTCTATTAGGAAATGGTTTCATTATGTTTTCTTTTAGGGGAAAAGCATCGTCAGCTACTAATGAAAAGTTGCATTTTTTTAGTTCTACCAGGCAATGGTTTTGATAGAGGAATATTTAATGGATTTGTAGGTTCATTCATTAGGCTAAATAGCGATGATTGTCTGAACACTCATCCATCGCTCACTCTTCCGTTACATCCAATGTCGACATATATAAAGCGGCGAGATGAATCAACCAGGGCCATTAGTTGACTAAAACAGATTATAACCAAATAATTAACTGGGATAATATATTATTGAATTGATATTATATTATTTAATGAATACATAATGTAGTTATATTATATATAGTGAATCATAAATTTATTCCTTAAAATCATTCATCTCTCGGATGATATAACTAATGTTCCTATTTCTAATACCAATGCCACTTTATGTACATTACCTTCTTTGGTCTTGGTATCAATACAATTTGCGAAACCTTTGGCTAAGACTTTGTATGGTAGGGCTTTCTTTATCGTTTTGATTGTCTACAATTTTTTCAGCTAATCGTTGAGTAACTTCGACGAACGATTTTTTTTTTCCCTTCGTGAGATCATCAAATTTCCTGTATTATTTAATTTTTATATTATTTTTTTGTTTTATTATTATTACTCATTACTAGTCATTATTATTATCATATTAAATAAGAATATATATATATATATAACAAAATTAATATTCTTTATATATAGTTAGTGTAGGTGATGATAGTGGAGATAGGATTGGCACTAATGAAGATAGCGACAACGATGATAATGTGACATCACTATATCTGGTATATCGACCGATAAAGGGGACATAATTGTATACGGGAATGCAAGTGATAATAGAGACATCACTGTTGCTGGTAGTTCAGATGGAATCGTGTCGACGAAATGTTCTCAATATTATTATTATCCTCCGTAGTGTCTATAAAATGTGATATATATTATTTTAATATACATATATATTTTAGTATTAATAAAATTAGGTGACGATTTTTGCCGACACTAATATTATTTCTTGACAAAGGTGTTGGCATATGGTTATAATTAATTATGAAGCTTAAATTCTATGGATCCTTTGGTCAGCTTTTTGATCTTGCATAGTTAATAGCATTGTTTTTTATGAGAAATTTCTTGTTAGGTATAAAATGGATCGCTTCTGGTATATCACATAATTTCTGAAATATATACAATATAAATATATATACTAATATTACTTAATATATTAACCACCTAAATAAGTTCCGAAGCAGAAGAGTCCATATTAAGCAATATCAAAATTCTATAATTATTATTATAATATAGTATTTTTGATATTTCATATTAATTATTGTATAACAAATCTACATATATTAGGTTAAATTTTATTTAAAAATATTACGTTTTATAATCTATACTTTAATATAGGTTTTTTACTATGGAAAATATTAACTAGCCTACAGTATGATGATCTCCAGCTGTAATTGATTTTTTATAAATTAATATCTTTCCAATAATATATTAAATTATAACATACCATCATTATGGATTGCCGAGGTTCACTGCACCATTGGCGTATGTATCGGAGTATTTATTTGTGGGGAATATGGTATATTTTCAAATGCACTGCAAGGTACTTCATAAGGTGAAATCGCTTCATTAAGATAATTTGTAAACGTTTGATTCTTCCTCACTGGATGTACTGATAAAAATAATGGCCTTCTCGCTACGGATAATATAATAAGTTTTATACATAATAATATATATATATATATATATATATATATATATATATATATACATACACACATAAAACTATAACATTATCATGTATTCATATATATATAATATATATATATATTTATACACATACATGGATATAAATTATTATAAAAGAAATAACACTAACCAAATATAATTTTTTTTATATTTTGTAGAGCCAATAGACCGGTTTTGGTAGCAGTTGGTATGTAGGATATATTAGGCCATGCATCAATCATAATACAATTTTTTCTAGAAGATACAATAGTTTGATAATTGATAATAACTCTATTTAACATGCAATTGATAAAATGTTGTTGAAGTAGTAATTAAATTGTGTGGGACATTTTCCAAATAACAAAGTTGTCGCAAAAGCTAAGGCGTATATACCACAATCTTAATAATTAGTTTGTTGTTGTACATTCATTATCTCTATTTTAATTGATGAATCTTTCGATGCCATATACCGGGCAATAACATTGATGGTTTATTTTCTGGTCTTCTTATTCAAGCTGTCATACAATTTTATTGAGTTTTTTCTCTTGATACGCATACCCAATGGTTTTCATTGACTAAGAATATTTGGATGAAATCTCCATTTATATGTTTCCACGAATATTTTGTAGATTTACTTGTTGAAGATGTGTATCCTGGAAGCCTGCTTTTAGTGGAAATTTCTTTTTAAGAAGAGACATATATTGGTTTACGTGTATATCTGACAACCATTCTGTTTCTCGAAGGTACTGTTCTGTTGACTGAAATCTATAGATTTCATGTATTGACGCAACTTCTTGTAACTTCTCTAGGTGGATCTTCTCGTAGTCTAGCCTATGTGTTCGCATCCGGATTCTCATTGATGTCGTCTATTTTTGATGAGCATCGAGATTGATGAGATTCGATCGTCTACTTTTATTTCTATACATAATCACTCAATTTTGAGTTATAAATATCAAACAAATTATTGAAATATTCGCAAAAGTCTGAAGTCTTTAAAGAATCTTCAGGAAGAAGTTTACTTAACAACAGTGCGTATATTCGATGCAACCGACATACTCAACACCTGGGTTGCCAAGTTAACTCTCATTTTATTAAAACGAGAGTTCAGTTTATTTAGTGGTAAGTTTGTTCTTAAGTTGTAAACTTAATCTTCTTTTAATGTTATATATGTCTTTGATATATTTGAATGTAATGTCGTCAAATCCTTTGTTGTATAAAGCATTACGAATACTTTTTATAAGATGAGGAGATCATAGAAGAAATAAATCTTAGAATTATTGTAATAGAAATAGCTATCTGTGGATAAATTTAATAATTTGCAGAATTATGAAACACACTGTTTTTAAAATTATACTTATTTCTCTCCAAGTAGCCTTTTTCTTCGTAATATTCTCGTTATCGCAACTATATGAATCCCATATTACCGGTCTCTTCTTTATTTCTATAAATTAATATTTAATTCTTTATTGATGGTTGTTAGGATATTAGACTGATGATCAGGTCTGATAGACCAGTAACTAGATATATCATCTTATTTTGAAGGTCAATGATATCCATGATGTTAGGATTTCCATTAAAGGACATACTTCTTTGTGCAGATAATACAATTCTACATCACTATTAATTCCCATGCTCGGACAAAGAGTCATATATTACATACATTTACATTTAAATAAATTACATTATATAAGGCTTCATTTTATGGAAAATTGTAACACTAGATATATATTACTATAAACTTTTATATATATTTTGTTATAAAATATATTATATATTATACACATTATTTCTATATCATTTATATATGACTATTAGAAAGTGTACAGTAAAGTAAAAAAAATTTAAATATGTGATGTCAATTAAATTTACATATGAACTCGATAAACCATCTAGACTAAAATATTAAGGTGTATCATCATTTGGGAAGTTACCTTATCTCGGAATGGAGACAACTGAATCGACGCTTCAATACCCCATTGCACCTCTCAATTAGAGCTGTTGTCTTGACATGGTAACATCTCTGATATCTCTGAATTAAATGACAACTGAATCGACGCTTTAATACCCCATTGCACCTCTCAATTAGAACTCTTGTCTTGACATGGCAACATTGATATCTCTGAATTAAATGATTAATAAATATTATGAAATTACTAAATATTATATAACAAATAGAAAATATATATACTATTTATGTAGAAAGAAAATGATATATATATATACATAGTATATGTATACTTGGAATGAAACTTAAATGTAGATAGGTTTAAAACTAAAAAATAATATTTAAAATGATTACTATAATATGTAATAACTATATGTGAAGAATACTATTAGCGATTTTACTGACAAAATATATATACTTGTGTATTACTTATTAATAGGTTATTATGTATTATCTAAGGTTACAATATAGTATCATTAACTTTTGGAATGAATTACTTTTTATTGTTGGTCGCAAAAATGGAGTTAATAGCTACCTTTTACAAGGATAACCGCTATACCCAAGTATGACATCCAAATTATACCTTTCTTCATATGTCTGCCATACATCAGAATTCCTTATAATTCTGAATAAATGTTAGATTAATTATATACTATTTTCATATATTAAATTATACTAATTAAATTGAATCATGGACACCACCCGGGTATTGAATGACGGTATTCGAAATCCTCATGTCGGACTCAAACATGAGTTGTATATTAATCGAATGCGTATTTTTCCGATTTACATATATTTCTTCGTTAATAACCGGAGCTATTAAAATCATAATTTTGTTATATTCATTATAATTTTGTAAGTTATATAAAAAATTGTGAATACATTTAATGATACAAATTAGATATAATGTTTAATTCGAAGAGAATGTAATGGATATTCCCAGCTAACAATAACAGCAGCATAATATCCGCATAATAGCATTAAATAATAGCCGCATATGTTTACATGCGACTATTATGCGGCTATTATATAGTTTGTTTTTGCGATTATTATGTTGCCATTAAAAGTATATTATGCGACTATTATGCGGCTATTATATAGTTTGTTTTTGCGGCTATTATGTTGCCATTAAAAGTATATTATGCTGCTATTATGTTGCCATTAAAAGTATATTATGCTGCTATTATGTTGCCATTAAAAGTATATTATGCTGCTATTATGTTGCCATTAAAAGTATATTATGCTGCTATTATGTTGCCATGAAAAGTATATTATGCTGATATTATGTTGCCATTAAATGTATATTATGTTGCTATTATGTTGCCATGAAAAGTATATTATGCTGCTATTATGTTGCCATTAAATGTATATTATGCTGCTATTATGTTGCCATTAAAAGTATATTATGCAGCTATTATGAAATTAGTATTTATCTAATATTCTTACAATATAAATTATATATTAATAAATAAGTAATATTTATTTAGATATCACTTTATTAAAATTATATATATATATATATATATATATATATATATATATATAAATATGAATACGTGTACAGCACATTTCTTATTTCTTATTCTTATACTTCATCATCAGCTGTAATAGTTAAAAAATACTTAAAAAGGAATATTTATAATAAGAAATTAAATTACTTATATTAATCAATTAAATAATATTATACATTTTGGTTAGTGATTAAAGAATAATATTAAAAGGTTATTTATAATAAAAATATATATATATATATATATATATACATATGTATATGGATCATTCCAAGTGAAATCAATAATCATCCCCGCACCCTGACTCAGATTTTGTTAAAACTTTCACAGAATGTTTAATTTGTAGTTATCGTAATAATTTATAATAAAAATTAAAAAATTAAAATTTTACCCAACGAATTCAAAAATATTTTTAAAATTGTGAAATATCATTTTCGAGTAAAAAACACATTTTTAATACTCTATAACTTTTTATTTATTTAATTAATGTCATTCCATTTTTTCAATAAGATTATATCATATATTCCCTATATAGAAAGATAGTATACACTAACAAAAATTAAATAATCATTTATTTAAATTTGTTAAATATAGGACAACATTTAAAATATTTGTTTTTTATCCAATTTTGATTTCCAAATAACTTGTTATATGTTATATATTATTTAATTTGTTATTGTATATCGTAGATATGTTTTATATGAACATAAATTATGTTAAAAATCTAACCTATTAAATATATTTGTTTAATAATTCAGCCATACAATTTTAATTTTTTTAAATTTCCAAAATTGATACTTTATAGTGAAAATAAATCAAAATACCCATACGCGAAATATATGATGTTTTGTTATTCTATAATTTGGTTTAATAATCTATTTAAAACTATTTTGAATTTTTATTTAACAAAACTATATTATATATAACCCCAAGTGGTACAGATCCCTATATATCCTGCATACACAATTTATTTGGTCTAGATACTAAAAATGTAAACATACAAATGATTAGTGTTGTAGAATTTATTTTAAATATGCATAACTAATGATTTTATAAACTTTAAGTTCTTGCATTATATTAAATCTTATTGATTGTAATTATACATAACATAAAGAGTATACTTATATTAATATTCGATATTAATATGATATAAATATATTATACATAAAAGTGTTAAATTATACCTTTAATCATCATATAAATATTGTATTTAAAGAGAAATATAATATCGTATTCAAAGTAATACATTGATAGTTACATACAAACTTAACATTTATCTGTTATTTTAATGTTATTTTATTCTTATCTATGAATTACATGAGTAGTATTACAAAAATATACTATATTAAAATTAATCAATAAGTAATTTATCATTTAATAATAATTAAAGGTAAAACATATATGTTTTTTAGATTTTATTATAAATATATTTAGAAATATATTAACTTATAATTGATATATAAATGTTAATAGTGTATGTAAGCTTATATTTTATTTATTTATGAAATATGTTGTTGAATATATATATATATATTTATAATTGAATAATATATATAGAGAGAGAAAATAGATAGCGAGAGAATTAGAGCTATACACAGAGATAGGTAGAGAGAGAGAGAGTGAGATAGATATAAAGAAAGATAGAGAGAGATAGATATAGTGACCGAGAGATAGATATATAGGGAGTGAGAGAGCGAGAAAGAAAGAGAGATAGTCAGAGAGAGATTGTGAGAGAGAAATAGAGATAGAGGATAAATAGAGAGAGAAATAGAGATAAAAGATAGATAGATATATAAAGTGGGATATATGTATATATATATATATATATATATATATATAAATAAATAGAGATAGATAAATATAGGAGGAGATATATATATATATATATATATATATATATATATATATATATATATTTTAGAAAGATATAGAGATAAAGTGAGATAGAGAGGGAGAGTGAGAAATAAATAGAGAGATATTGAGATAGCTAGAAGAGGATACGTATATATAGCGAGAGAGAGATAGAGAGAGATATATAGATTGAGAGCAATATATAGAGATATATAGAGAGAGAGTAACTATATAAAGTAAACATTATGTGAAAGTTTAAATAAAATCTGAGTCGGAGTCTGGGAAAAATGTGATGATTTCACTTGGAATGACCCATATATATATATATATATATATATATATATATATATATTATAATTATAATATTAATAAGTATATTAATAAATATATATTGTTAATGGGTATTGTTATTCATAAATATTAAATGATTGCATAAATACATAAAATGCATAAACCTAACTTGTAATCTGTTTGTGAGTTGGATTATTTACATTTTATATATATATATACACAAGCATACACATACATACATATGTATAAAAATAACCTTAGCATTTGAAGTAGCAACAATGACTTCGTTTCGAACCTAATAATTAGTATAATATTCTATAGCACATAATATTTATTATTTATGATATATATATTTAAAATATTTGTTTCAATATAATGTAGACAACATATATATCATACATTATTGTTCTTCAATATTATATATATATATAAGCAATATATTGCTAATTGCTAATAGCAGTATACTTGACAGATTAATAATCATTTTAGAATTTTAAATAAAATAAAATGATAAAGAAAGCATTGTCTAGTTGAACGAAGTTACATACCATAATAGGATATCTATTTGAATTATTAATGTCCGAAAATGAAAATTACTTATGCTTCATGAATCATATCATAATAGTATGCAATATAAAAATCATTTATGAAATAAGTCAATGAAAATAATTGTAATATATTTTATTATTTTTAAAATTTCATACTATTATTTTAACTTTAGTATACTGAAAAAAAAATGTGCATACTTCACATAACTAATGTATGTATTTACATATATAATTATATTTATAATCATGAATACTATATAAACTAACATTGGTAATAGTTTTAAATGCATTTTGAATACATTTACTTGCTTCTTCAAATGTAAGATTGTAAGTTGAAGTTAGTGATGCTACAATAGGGTTATATAAATATTAGTATAAATTTATATTATAAAATTAAACAATGTATTATAATTAAATGTGGGTTTCATTTACATCAATAATATTTATATATATATATACATATTAATTATATACTAACAAGAGAGCAATCCATAGCATCTTGTTTTCCTAAATGGGGGCTTTGTAATTGATTCATTTTTTTGTTTTTTACCAGAAAAACTATATGTCCGGTATGCGTCATCATCGGCTAGACTCCGCAGCAATATACGAGCATACTTGTTTGAATTATTACTTTTGTATATTGTAAAATATTCCAACTAAAAAAAATAAATGTTATGATATATACTTTTATAGATTTAATATAATTTTGTATTTATTTAATATATTTAGGTATTCGAAGTTTGAGAATATATTTTTATTTATTTATTCATTTATTCACCTTTATTAAAATACAATACAAATACTCACTGTGATAACAAATTATAAAACATGTATATTATATACATTTATGAATTAACTTAATAATAGTACATACCATTTCCTGATCAGTTGAGTCTATATCTTCAATCGTTTGTAGAGTTACTGCACTCTTACTAATCTTCGTCGATTCTCGGCCCATATTATTTTCTATAAGATCTATCAAAAATTTGAACATATTTTAATTGATAAATATATGTTTATTATTTAAATACATAAATATTATATATTATAATTAGTTCAAACTGGAACAATAAATTGAAAGCCGATTGAAATATGTGTATATTATATGTCTTACCATACACCTATACACTTATATATAATCTATACTGCTGTTTTCGGTAACATATTTTACAGCTATTTTCTACAGTCACTTTTTTTATTATGATTGAATTTTATTATTTAATATATTATTTATTAGATGTAAAATTATTACAATAAGTGTTAAGAAAGGCTTTTAAAATAGGTACTTTATAAACATATTGAGGAAAATATATTTATGAAATTAATTTTATATATATATATATATCATTTATAATCAATAAGTTATAAATAATTAAATATAATTAATAATAATTTAAAAACTAAGTTGATTTTTTCTTATTCAAATGACTACGTCTCATAGTCAATAATTTACGATATATACTTGTATCGCTATAGACTTGTATCACTATATACTTGTATCGCTATAGATATGTAACGCTATATACTTTTGACGCTATAGACTTGTAGTGCTATATATATGTAACGCTATAGACGTGTATCACTCTATACTTGTATCGCTATAGATATGTAACGCTATATACTTGTAACGCTATAGATATGCATCGCTATAGACTTGTATTACCACAATACCTTCACCGCTACACATAATCAATGAATAAATATATTTAATATAATTTTGTTAATACATTAATATGATTCTGTGTGTATATTGATATTATTATTTCTAATTATATAATTATAAATTAATATTTTGATTAAAATATATACTTGAGCTATATTATTTCATTTAATAATGTGTAAATATAATTAACATAATAATCAATTAATAAATATGTTTAATATCATTTTATTTTCATTTTTTTAAGACCTTAATATGATTTTATTAGTATATTGATTTTATTATATCTAATTATATAATTATAAATAATGTTGTTTATAATGTGTATTTAATAAATTACGTAGATAATATAAAACCATAGTAATATAACATTTAAAATTAATACTTTCTATATTATTTCGAAAATGACACTGATTAAAAACCAGAATTAAAATACAAATTAGGTCAAAGGTAAGGGTAAAGTTCCCATTTGTGATAATTTGTATAGAAGCTATAGCTTCTATAGCTATATATAGCTATATATAACTTCATCAGTGTGAATGCTATTTGGAATACTGGAGCCATACTTCCTTATTACTTTTTACTTATGCATATGCCACACCAATAGTTTGTCGAGAAAATCCTCGACAATTAACTTGTCGATGATTTTCTCTACAAAGTTATCTGGTATATATCACAATGATTTATTAGAGTTTTGTAGAGTCATAGTAAAATTATAATAAATACCTAAGTAAACTTATAATAACATGATGTTTCAAATAACTTTTTCAGTATATAATAAGTCATAGTATTAGAAAAAGTATTACTAACCTTGTGTTACTTCCACCATTTTGTCCATTTTTATTTTCATTTGCCATAGTTCTAAAATATAAAATATTATTATATAATGTTTATTACTTGTATATTAAACTGTAATTAGTTGATTTATAAAAATTGTATTAAAGTAATTTAATTAAAAATCTACATACATTAATAAAAAAACCTTTTTTCAAAACAATCATATTTTCATGTAGTAATTCATTTTCTTTCTTCACTGTAAATGATAGTAATCATGTTATTAGAAAAATCCCATATTTAAGTACTATTTGCTGAAATATAATACTTTTTAATATACTAACAGAATATATTGTCATCCTCTAACGATTGAAATCTCCTTTCCGTACGGAGAGACGTCTCTCGACTGGAGACGTGACTCGTTTCACATGAAGCTTATTAAATATATTAAATAAATATTATTTTATATAATATATATATATATTTGTTTATAATTAATTTGCCTATAATAATACTGTATAGTATATTAATTTAATTATATCAAGTAGGATAGCTATATGTATACCTATAACTTATGTATATTAGTATGTCAACCTAATACGGTAAATATTTCAATAAATAGTAGTTATTAATTATATATATATATATATATATATATGTTATATATATATGTTAGCAAATATTTTAATGAATAATATTAATAATCTGATTAGAATATAATGTTATGTTGACTATGTTTATAATATAAACTTTATAATTTATATATTTATATTACTAAGTAACCTATATATAACATATATACATTTATAGTATACTATATAATATATTATAATATCACAAACTTTCATATTGCGCATCTTCATCTTCGTTTAATAACGACACGAATGTCTGAAGTCTATTTAGGAATATATTAGAAAGTATAATTACTATCAAACCACGATGTAAACAAATTAAAACTATGTAAATTTATTTGATATTACAAGAGATTATTAAAAAATTTAAAAAATTAAAAATTATAGGGCCAACACAAATACAATATACTAGATTTTATTCACATTTATTAGCTGTTTATAGGCTATATTTTATACATATATAGTGTTATTAACCGGGGTCTTTTTGAAGACATAACATCACTTCTATTTGGTGAGGAAATGAATTCTGAACAGTCTTCATCATACCGTGGATTCTTTTTGAGAATTCTTTTTCTGAATATTAATTAATATTTTAATAATTAATAATATATTCTTAAATTACGCAATAAAATAGTAAATACATTTTTAGATCACTATTATTGCTCATGTTGGTCATTTATTTTCCTTTATTATATTCCACTATTTGGTAATTAACGGATTTTTACTTAGTGTGTATTTGATGTATTAAGATATTGAGTAATAAATTCTGAACAGTCTTCATCATACCGTGGATTCTTTTTGAGAATTCTTTTTCTGAATATTAATTAATATTTTAATAATTAATAATATATTCTTAAATTACGCAATAAAATAGTAAATACATTTTTAGATCACTATTATTGCTCATGTTGGTCATTTATTTTCCTTTATTATATTCCACTATTTGGTAATTAACGGATTTTTACTTAGTGTGTATTTAATGTATTAAGATATTGAGTAATAAATTATTGTATTCGATAGAAAAATAATAGTAAGTAATAATATAAATCACTATAATTAATGTTATTTTAAATTATTTAAAATAACAGGGAGTTACTAAAAACCAGTAGTAGCCCAGTAGTAGCCCAGTAGTAGCCCAGTAATAGCCCAGTAGTAATTCAGTAGTAATTCAGTAGTAGCTGATTATAGATACCACAATTCATATAAAATAGTATATTATATATATATATATATTATATTAAATAATTAACAATAAATTAATATTAATTAATTAATTAAATAATTAATCAATTAATTAATTTTAATTTATTGTTAATTATTTAATATAATATTTATATATATATATAATATACTATGTTATATGAATTGTGGTATCTATAATCAGCTACTACTGGATTATTACTGGATTACTACTGGGCTACTACTGGTTGTTAGGGTAGCCAGTAATTTCGTACGAGGTAATCTCGTACGAGGTAATTTCGTACGACTTATTTAATTTAATTTATTCCATTATTATAGAATTCTTATACGAATATATATAATACATTGTTAAATATTGATATAATATATAGTATTATATATATTCGTATAATAAATGTATACTTATAAATAAATTTTATTTAATAAGTCGTACGAAATTACTAAATAATTCGTACGAAATTTCATCGTACGAAGTTACTGGTATTCGTTGTTAGTAACTCCCAAAATAACATTCATAAATTATACAGTTTTTATTATAAATGAACATTAACTTATTATAACTGAACATTAAGTTAAACTATTTATCTTATATAATGTTACAATATTTATGATATATATTAATATAATTAAATATAATAAATTATAACCGGTTTGTGATTTTCGAGGTATTTTTTCCATCTTACTTTGTAGAATATTAGTGAAAAGAGTTTATTATTTTTTATAATATAATTTATCTCATCTGCTAAAAGAATATTATTATCCTTGGATTATTATTATTGGATTATTATTATTGAACATAAGCCAAAGGTCAAATTCCGGGATTCAAATTATAATAATACGATACATTAATTCATATAGATTTTTACATTTAATTATACTATACTACATTATATAATATTAACATTAATAATATATAATTTATAAATATTATATTGATCATTTTACTATAAGATTGGTAATGGATAGGCAAGAATATCAGAGAAAATATATATATAAAAAAAGAAATAATCAAAATTTACTTATGCGATTAAAAGATCTTTCAAATATATCTAGTACTACAAGTACTACTCCTAGTATACAGGATGATGACCATGAAAACAATCCAGCTATTAACAATTCTTTTGAAGAATTCGAAGCTGATAATTATGTAAGTACATTGACAATGTATATTATATAAATGTAGTAGTAAATGAATATTATTTATTTAAATTATATTTTATGATATAATTAATTAATTTTTTAAATTCATTTAATATATAATATATAATATATATATATGCTTACAGGATGCTGATGAATATATTAATAACTATAACTTTGATGATCATTTTAATGAAATTGAAGAATTGGATTCTGATTCTTCATCTGACGAAGAATATACTATTAATGAAGAAAGAATCCGATCCAATCTAGATCCATTGCTAATCATAAGTTTGTTATCACATATAGCCAAATGGGCGATTCAAAATCGTATAAAACTATGTGCTTTAGACAAACTTTTGAATATACTAGGAAATCATGGCATTAAATCACCAAAAACTTCTCGAACACTTCTACAAAATAATAATAATCCAAGAAATATTTCATTTATATCTAATACCTTTGTATATGAATTTGATATAATAAAAATGTTTAGTAATATTTTAAGTAAAATAAATTATACAGGACCATCAAATATATTAATTTCATTAAATATTGATGGCCTCCCAATATTTAAAAGTACATCTACTTCTATGTGGCCTGTTTTAGTTGCAATACATGGATTACAATCTTATGTATTTCCTATATGTTTAACCTATGGAAAGAAACCGGATAACCTAGATTTTTTAAAAAACACAATCCAAAATTTGAAAAATTTATTAATAAATGGATTGAATTTCAATGGCAGAGAATTAACATTTTCTATTAAATGTATTGTCTGTGATGCTCCAGCAAAAGCATTTGTTAAAGGGGTTAAACAATTTAATTCAACATACGGCTGCGATAAATGCACTATGAAATCTGTGCATATTGAAAGAACACCCTGTTACCTAAATACTGAATTCATTAATAGAACTAATGAAGAATTTCGTGAATTTTCTTATGATTTCGTGAATTTTCTTAACCATCAAATTCTTCAATCGCCATTTACAAATTTAGATATTGATATGATAAAGGATTTTAATATAGACTACATGCACTGTGTTCTTCTTGGTGTAATGAAAAAATTATTAAAAATATATTTAAATACTGATAAAGCAATAGTTACTTCACACAAACTGAACAATTATAATAAAAAAAGAATGAATGATAGAATATGTTTAATACAAAAATATATTCCTAAACAATTTGGCAGAAAATTACGGACATTTGAAGAATTGGAACGTTTTAAGGCAACCGAGTTTAGACAGTTATTACTATATACCGGAAAAATTATATTTAAAAATATTTTAAATGCCGAATATTATGATCACTTCATAAGTTTAAATATTGCCATTTCAATTTTAAGTTCAAATTTATCAAAGAATAAAATATATTTAGATTTTGCAAATTCGTTATTAGTATATTTCGTTGAAGAAGGTCAACGGCTATTTGGACCTAGATTCTGTGTTTACAATGTACATTCGTTATTACATTTAAGACAAGATGTGGATAATTTAGGAGATTTAAATGAAAATTCTGCCTTTAAATTTGAAAATTACATGCAGGTTTATAAAAATATTTTTTATATTTAAATTATATTTTAAAAAAATAAATAATTTATATTCTTAATGATTCTAGTTTCTAAAAGTAATATATACTTATATCATATTCTAATTTGTCTTCATACACTATTTATCTATTATATAAATAATATATTACAATCAAAATGATATTTTATCCGTAAACTGAAAAAACAATTTACAGGAGATTAAAAAAATGGTTCGTAATGGAAAAAGACCATTAACTCAAATTATCAATCGGATGGAAGAGAATTTTAGGATTCAACCACTAGTAACGAAAACGACCAGTAATCTATTTATTGCAATTAAGCCACCAAATAATGTTTATCAGATTAAAGATTATTTTGTTATTATTATTGATAAAACAGAATGTAGAGATAATTATATATGTAAAGTTTATACAAAATTAAAATCATTATTTGTTTATGAAAACTTTGATTCCAAAAATATGGGATGTTATCTATCAGAAGAAGATGATTTTTATTTTACTTATATTTGTGTTGACAAATTAATTAAACCTTCTATGTGTATTTATAATATTGATTGTTATTTCAAAAAGTTAATATTTATGACGTTATTTCACAATATTTTATAATATTGTATATTTATATATATATATTTTAAAATATTTATTAATTCAAATTATTGTTTAAAATAAAATGTATCATACAAAATCTAATGAATATACCCTCAATAATATAAGTATGATATATATCATCAATAATATATATATACAGTAAAACCTCTCTATAAGATACCTCTCTATAAGAAACCTCTTTATAAGAAATACCTCTATATAAGAAACATTGTCACACATTTTGTTGGAATTCAACCTTTTCCACATTAATAAACCTCTATATAAGAAACTTATTAAAAATATGATATAAGATAAACCTCTTTATAAGATATTTATTGTATACAAAACATAAAAAAAAATTATATATAAAAATAAATAGAAGTATTGTATATTGATAAAAAATTATAGAAATTTATTAATAAGTTTAATGGGATTTTTATTATATAAGATATTTTTTTGTCTTACAAATATTTAATATTACATAAATAACTCAAATTGAATTACAATTAATTAATAAATATTATTGTATGTCATTACATTTATTAAAATTAATTAATAATTTTATTGTATATCCTTGAATGTATTACAACTAATTTAATTTAATTATTAAATGTTATTTTTATACTTGAATTTATTAAAATTAATTAAAAATTTTATTGAATTTCCTTAAATGTATTAAAATTAATTAATAAATTGTATTATATCCTTCATTTTATTAATGATAACATTTATTATATTATAAAATTATTTGTTAAACATATAATAGATTAGTATTCTATTCATTATATTATACTCATCAATGATGATTACTAATTAATAAATGCTAACATAAATCTAATGAAATTTGCATTATGTTGAAGCGCAAACAATACAGTATAACTTTTATATCAAATATAATTATAGAAGTTAATGAAGGTTTAATGAACAATCAATTATGTAAGATACATGATATTTCTCCATCTTTATTATCAAAATGGTGTAAAAACAAGGATAATATTATAAATATACTATATATATAACCTATAGGTTGTATAATGCATTTTCAATTATAAATTAATTCTTAAAATCATTGGAAAAGTAAAAACCTCTTTATAAGAAATAAATTATTGGAAAAAACCAGTTTCTCATAGAGAGGTTTTACTGTATATATATGTATATTATACATAGTATAATGCTTTCATTTTATCTAAAAATAAAATGTATTTAACTATATTAATAATATAGATTTGCATTGGTTCCTAATATAAAATAGCATTCAAAATAAATGAATTTATTATTTTTATTTATGATTTAATTAGATTATTTAATATGTTATTTATTATATTTTAAAAATGTGAAAGTATACCTTATATTTATAATTATTACATATACGTATTTAAAAAAAGGTTTGAATAAGTAGTTACAATATATGTATTGACTCATTGATTCTTATTATTAGCAAATATAAGGTTATAAGTATCATTTAAATTATAATTATAATAAATAACTTACAATAATTGCTAACAAAATTAGTTAAATAATTTGTTTTCGTATTCAAATTACCACTACTCAGTCAAAATGTACTGATTTAAATAATATTTTCAGAGAATGTATATCATATAACAATATACAATAATAACTAGGAACTAACTTATGTTTAAAAAAAAAATTACTAACATTTTACAACACATTCTTGACCAGGCCGAATAATATGGGCTTATTCGGATAATCATTATTTTAGAGAATATTAACTGAATAAGATACAATTTATTTTAAAACGATTCATTAATTATAATTAATTATATAAATAATTATTGAATGAGGAATGTTATTTAGAATAAGGGTATTTTACTATTAGTATACATTAGACATCTGAATTCAGGACATAGCCATATACTGATATTATGCAGAAATATATTTACTTAATAAATATGTATAGCTATATATAACATTATTTGAGTTTATTATGCTGCCATATTAAGTATATTATGCTGCTATTATGTGGCAATATATTTCATTTACTAATAGCATTATTTGAGTTTATTATGCTGCCATATTAAGTATATTATGCTGCTATTATGCGGCAATATATTTCATTTAACAATAGCATTATTTGTGTCTATTATGCTGCCATAGTAAGTATATTATGCGGACGTTATGCTGCTATTAATTTATAATGCTATTATGTTCCTATTATGTTGCTATTTTTTTAACATATGCTATTATGCGGATATTATGCTGCTGTTATTGTTAGCCTGGTTAGGTTAAAAACGGAATATAACATTTTTTCATATAAGGAGCGATTATAAATTTATTGATAGTGGTCATATTATAATATCTATATGATAATTATCAATATGCATAATTAAATGTAGTATATTGTATGTAAGTGATTTAATTTAGACATATTACAAATTAAATGGATGAATAAATACACTCTTAATAAGTAATGGCCTCTTTTTATAGTCTCATATAATATCTCCCCTTTTTAATTTTGTCTTTGAAATTAGGCCATTGCCTTTATTTAAAATATTACTTATTATAATTCCATTATAATTATTATTTTTTATAATATTTTCTTTTTCCATTTTTGTATCTTTTTTTATCATTTTAATTCTCTTCGATCCATTTTCTATTAATATTTGTATGCATGTATTTGTTTTCTATATATTTATATTTATCTTATTTTCCTCAGTTATTTTTTTCCTTTAAATAACATAATTATTAAATATAATATATATTTGGTATATATGGTATATAGTATATATTTATTATATTATAAACCTGCATAATTTTCTAATTTCATGTTCTGCTTCCGTTAATTTGTAGTCAATTCGAATCATTGTTTGCATGGATTTCGCTCTTTTTAAATTTATATCACATTTTTCACACCATTTCCTTATAATTTTGATATTAACCACATTAAACTTATTCTCGGATTGGAATAGTTTTACCAGTTCCTTTGTGGATTTTTCTATAAAATGAATATATTATATATATATATATATTACAGAGTTATATTATATATAACTTACCAGGGATTTTCCGGTTAATGGTTTCATTTGAATCTAAATTAAATTAAATTGATTATAATATATAAATTATAATCAATTGTATATATAAATATTAGCAAAATTATTAATTATTACATAAACCTTGTATCCTAATATGTGTGCAGTCTATTACACCTATCACATTCGGAAAGCCACTTTTTGTCAGGCGACGTGTTCATTTTCTAAGTTTAGGTAAATCCAGTCATCAAAATATACGCATATAGCGTCCGATATCTGATGTATTATGCGACATGTTGTCGACTTATGTAGTCTCGGACAACTAGTTGGAAACTACCATTGGCATAGTAATATAGAGCTATCAGTAGTTTAGCGTCATCGGTGATATCGTGCTTGAATTATGTGATGCCCTTCCTAATATCGCATTTATTTCTATGTGTATTGCGGCTATATCTATCGTGTCTGTTATGTCTGGGTGCCTTATTCTAGATAAGATATCTGCTCTTACATTATCTAAGCCTTTCTTATATATAATTTCGCAATCGAATTCCATTAATATATATTAATAGTTTTTAAATTATAATTTTATAATATTACTTTACTAATTATTGATTATATCTTGCAATTACATCAGAATATAATGTTTATATATGTTCGAAGAGTATGTTCACTTTTTATATCTTCCATCGTAATTTCAGATATTTATTATATTTTTCATTATAGTTGTATTATTTAATATATTATTTATTTATTATATTTACTATATATTTATTATATGTATTTTGTTATATAACTATCAATAAAATAAAAATATCAGTTTATGTTAACAAGATGTGTGTTTTTATCTATACAATAATATTATAATATAACATTTTTTAAATAATAAATATATACAATTACACAAAATAAAAAAAATCGCATTTTTTTGTAGAAAGCTTAGGAAATAGTTTTCTATGCATTAGTATAACATTTATTCTTGCATCTCGTTCTTCATGAGACACAATTGTTTTTGAAGTTTGAGACACCAAACGAATATGACGTTCCACACTTTGTGTATGACTAGGATATTTATCAAATATAATAATAGGAACGAAGCTTTGTTTGTATTCATGTAATACTCTGTCGGTTATATCCATTGTAAGGATTGGTTCTAACCATGAATTAGAGTTATCAATCAATTCGTGATAATCATCTTGATGATCGTTGATCGATTAAAAATTTGAATTATTTCGCTGGTACACGCTTATCGCCAGAGCAATGTCAATTTTTCGTGCATTTACATGGGCAAATATCAAACAATATATCGTATTCCTTCACGTGGTTTAGGTAATAATCTTCAACATTAACACTTTTTTTATTTTATTAATGATATCCCAGTATCTGTTGACCTTGGTTCATATATAGGCAGGATTAAAAGTCGGTATTGATGCACGATACCAAATATCACGAATGCGTTCTACAGTTTAAAATACTGCACTTGCGAAATTTTTGGATTTTATGCAAGTAAAATGCACATAGACATCTATATATGTTGGCAACCTTTTGTATGACATAGATATAGGTTTAAATAATCATTAAATTTAGATCTTGATCTTAAATCCATTTTAATAATGTTTTAGAAATAAATAAAATATTTAAAATCGCTTTGTTTACACCTGTTATTTAAATTATCACGTGATAGGAGAAATTAGTAAATATTTTTTATAAAAAATACATTTTTGTCTTTGCTCTATCTATTTGACCTAATTAAATTCTAAAAATAAATATGTGATATAGTATACCCATGTATGTGTCTATCCCAGTTGTTTTATTGGTGTTCATGAAAAGTGACTACCCTTACCTCCCAGTATCAACTTTGGTTCTAGGTTGCCCTTCAGCATTACAAATCCGCCCACACCTTTCCACATATCGACTTCTAATTATACTTCTACATATTCTACACCAATGTCATCTACTGATGTCAACCTCAGTTCCTTCTCCAACTCTTTCATCTCATTAAAATATCTCTTATAATAAGCTTCTGATATACATAATATCTCATCTCCCGTATCTATCAAACACCTCATATCAATTGCCTCTATGCTTATGACTTCGAGGAGACACTGTACCATTCTCCCAGCACGATTATATATCATGTTCCCCTAGCACTCCCTATCTCCAAACATCTATGTTGTTAATAACAACCTGATGGCGTATTAACCCTACTTAATACCCATCAGGATACTACGAGAGCTCTGTAAAGGTCTGTGCCCGTCCGATGATTTACAAGTTTGCCCCGGTTACATTGGGGCTGGTCTAGCATCCCAGGCTATCATTCAGGCTGTTGACAGGTTTCACCCTAGTCAATATATAGGAGACTGTAAGTGTGTGGAAGTACAGTGTGGCGGGAGTTGTCCAGTTCGGATAATTTCAGATAGCCAATCAGTGAGCTAGATTAGCGTATATAAGTTGGAGATCTGTCTCAGATAAGAGTGAGATTGGTCTCAGCCTACGTAATGCAAGCTTTTGATATAAAAGATCTTATTAATGTTCTTCTAGTCATCTCAAAAGAAAATCATAGTCGTTCTAATATGCTATATATGTACCCACAAACTTAGAATGTCACTACTTCATTTAACCCTTAAATCTAGCTAAAAAGATGATTAATCTATTGACTTGTGTAGGAAACCACAAATTCTTACATTTTTATATATGACCTATATAATATGACTAATATCCTATACAAATCACTGATGCCATTTTGTTAATTTATTAATAAAAATACGATTCGCATACATGTATGTTTAATATGTATTTATTGTGATTAATATTTTGAATATAAAATGAATATATTAATTAATTATAATAAATAGGAAAGTTAAATATATTAATAAGTTTTAAATTGTAGTTCATAGTTCACTATATAATATCATATTTGTTCTCAATAATTCAACATTAAAATTATAAATAATGCAAAGGAATACTATATAAGTCATTGCTAGTTTATACGTTATCTAATTTAACATTAAAACTTCAATGTTTAGACTTATTATTTTCATAATGAATTCAATAACTATCGTAACAATAAGTAATCTATTCAATTGTATTTAGAATGGAACCAAGCCGAAACTTGACAATGATTTAATACTAAACGATATAGCAGTTCGGTGTAACAATGTCACGTTAGTTATGTCACCTATTCTATATTACTACCTAGCTACCTCGTTAAATTGCTGTTTACTTTCAAAAATATATATAATTTGTGAAAATTGTAATACAATGATAAACATTGCTTAAAACATTTTTAAACACAATATATTGATAATCATTTTAAAATAATATATTTCATAACCAAATTTTTAATCAATGTAAATATGATCACATATATCAATAGGTAACATAACATATTGTAAATATATTAATTAATATTATATCATATGTTACAATTATTATAATAAAATAATGATATTCATGTTAATAGTTGTATTTATTATACATCTCTGACATATACATATATCAATAGGTAACATAACATATTGTAAATATATTAATTAATATTATATCATATGTTACAATTATTATAATAAAATAATGATATTCATGTTAATAGTGGTATTTATTATACATCTCTGACATATACATGTATCTCAAGACTTACTATATACGTGTTTACTATAGAGGTGCAGATCTAGCAGCTTTAGTGAGGGAAACCAGTGTCTTAGCTCTCTCGGAATACATGGAATAGAGACAGAATGGTGATATAGATAGAAAAGCATTGTGAATCTTCAGCACTTCGATAAAGCTTTACTAGTTATTAAACCATCTATCTTCGAAAAGATTTATCATTTATTATTTATTCTCTACTATACTTACGATATTCATTCAATCTTAGGATCAAAATATATTGCAGTCGATGAAGGAGCGAGTACAAAGATAATAAGATAATAAAATAATAAATTGTTATTGTATTTATTTATTCTATATACATAGAGTTTCTTCTTAGTTATATAGAGATTCACATGTAAATATGTAAACAAAGATGCGTAGAATTGTGAATGATGAATATTGCACTGGTATTTATCGATTATTTATTTTATTTTGTGCCTACTTCTACTGCAGGTGGCTTCAAGCTGTTCAACGTAGGAATAGCATATTAGTAGAGTATTTCTAAATTTAAACATTAAATATGTATATATATATATATATTCTAATATTTATATTTGGGATATTAGAGTTAGTCGATATTACTTGTGTACTTGTAAGATATAGAAAATATGCAGTAGCTTTATGAATGTAATAAGGGTGTCAACAATTAGCATATTGCCACCAAATAAACTAATATAAACTAGATATATTTGAGAGTTATACATTTAAGATGAGTTTAGGTATACAATTCTATATAACTATTTAATGCATATCTATAAATAAATATGTATTTGTTATTAACATTTATAATATTCTGATTATATAATCGCTACTATATATATGATAAATATTCACAATTAAATAAGATCTCTGAATTATATATAATATATATATATTTGTATCAAATAAAAATATTAGATTATATCATAAATTGAGATAACTTATATTTTTAATACAAGTAAATATGAGAAAATAATAATTTAACAGAATTTTAACTGAGTTAAAATAATTTCAAAGAATGATAATAATTATGTCTTAAACATTTTTTAATGTTTTAATAAATGTATCTATTATTTATTTTATAAAACATCCCACGAGTTTCAAAAGTGAAAAGTGAGAATAAGAATTATCAATTGAATTTAATTAAAAATACTTATTATTTATAAACATCACCATAGACTTAGAATTGGGTAGAATGCTAATTTTATATTATTATTTTATTTTAACTCCGATTAAATATAATATATATTAACAATTAGTCTATATAGAGAGTAACTATGACAATTACTAAAGTTCAGTTGTCACTGAATAAATAAATAAGTTATTAGTTTTAAAACTAAGAGTAGTAGTTATTAAACGAATATAAAAGGGAAGCTTGTCCCCTTAATAGGTACCTGCGATACGAAAATATCTCAATGCGTAAATGATGGAAAGCATTATAAATTAATATAATAAACATTTACAATGACTAAAAGAGTAAAATTATTGTCTTATTATTATAACACGTATTATCAAGACCTCCTATAACCTCGGTTATAGAGGTTATAGGATGTCTTGGTATTATACTTATTATTATAGATATTATTATAATACTAAGTGCCATTTGTATAGTTTTCTCAGGTATATCGTTTGAAGTAAGCCATTGGTGTATGGACTTGATACAGGAGGATAGTCGGTCAGGGGCATAAGTAGGGGAGTCTGTGCAGTTAAGATATAGTTGAAGGTCATCGGCGTAAGTATGGAATGAGATGTCGGGGTTGTCAGTGAAGATGTCAAACATGGGGAGGAGATAAATATTGAAGAGGAGTGGGCCAAGGATAGATCCCTGTGGAACACCGTGGGTTATGGAGCGGGATTGGGAAGAGTTTGTATTTATCCTGACTGAGGAAGAGCGATTGGTAATGTAGGAGGTGAACCAGTTAAGGGCAATGCCGGTGATAACGATGGCGGAGAGCCTGTGTATGTGGACATTGTGGTCAAGGGTGTCTAAAGCGGAGGACGTGTATGCGTAGAGATGGACGAGTATGGTGCCACGGTTGTTAAGGCCAGATAGTAGGTCGGAGGTAATGAGGGTTAGGGCGGATTAAGTAGATTTGTGGGGGAGGTAGACGTTTTGGTAGATGTTAGGTATAATATTGGTTGTAAGGTATGTGATAAGTTGGGAGGAGATAACACGTTCAAGGATCTTAGAGTGGAGTGAGAGGTTAGAGATGAATCGGTAGTTGGAGAGAGACAGAGAATCAAGGTGGGGATTTTTAAGGATGGGGTAATGAGTGCTTTTTTGAAATCTGGAGGGACGGAGCCGGAAGAAAGTGAACCGCAAATGATTTGATGAAGGAGGGTTGCAACAGTGTTAATTATCTGCTTTAGTATTGGGAGGGGAAGAGGGTCAAGGGATGAGGAGGTAGATTTGAGAAGGGAGATGATTTTATCAAGTGGGGGAGATTCAAATTTGTCAAGTGAGAAGGGAAAGGTGATGGGAGTGGTGAGTATTACAGGGGTGGGAGGGTGGAAAGGGTGGTGGAAAGTTTGTCATTGAAAGATTTGTCGAGAGAAGTGGTATATATAAACTATAGTTATTCAGGGGTGACAGTGGGGAGAGGGGCTTTAAGTGAACGACCAAGCAGTTGAGCAGAAAGTCTGCGTATAGACTTACTGTCATTAGCGAGTTTGTCATATGTGTGAGTGATGTGAGAGGCTTTGGCGGTATAAATAGCTTTTCGGTGGAGATTTGTTAGATTATTGTAGCAGGCAAGTGAAGTATGGGACGGATGTTTGAGATAAGATGTTTCGACTTTGCGAAGGATTCGCTTTTGTTTCAGTAGGGATATAGTATACCAGGATGAGTCAGGACGTGTTATGGAGGTTTTAGTGAATAAGGGGGCGTATTTATCGATGGTGGAGGATAGAGAAGTATGGAGTAGAGCAGACGTTGAGGTTGGAAGGGAAGAAAAATTAGGAATGGGGAGGTTGTGGAGTTTGCGTGAGATTCTGGTAGTGAGGGGTTTGGGGTGATAAAGGGTAAGTAATATGAGGAAGTGGTCGGAGAAGTGTGGTCCGATGGAATGGTCAGTGACAATTTTATTAGTTTTGGGGGAAATTATTAGGTCTAAAGTGTTACCATGGACAATGTCCATTGGAAATGGGTGGGGGGTTACGTTTTGTACAAGGTTGAATGAGGTGAGCAATTTATTTAAGGACTAGATCATAGGTGGGTTGGTATGTTGAAATCACCTAGTATAATTGTATTCGAGGTGATAGTGGGTAGAAATAAGCTAAATTCATCAAGGAACAAATTGATGTTGGGAGAGGTATGACGGTAGAAAAGGGAAATGTTGTAGGTATGAGAGAAATGTGAGCTGATGGCGCAGCTGAGGGCTTCAGAGTGGGAGAACGAGTGATAGGAAATATTAGAGATAGTTAGAGAAGATTTGTAAAGTATTCCGGTGCCGCCACCGGGATGGGAAGAGTCGCGAGTGTTGTGAATGAAACAGTAGAGTATTAAGAGCAGCAATGTGAGGAGAATCCAGAGGAGATAGTCAGATGTATGTGATGAAGAGGATGTCGAGATCATGGTCAGTCGTGAGGGAAAGTACAGAAGGGATTTTATTGCGAAGAGAGCGTGCGACACGGCTTTTCAAATTGTATTAAAAAGCTTTAAGCCACGAACGCCGGGCGTGCGCACGCCGTGCGTTGATAAGAGCAGCGTTGATGGAAATAAGATGGGGTGGAGGGTGGTTAATTGTGGGGAGGGGGTGGGGAATAGAATGAGTGAAGGGAAGTGAGGGAAAGGAGGGGGAGAGGGATGTATTGGGTGAGGGGAAAATAAAGGGAGAGGTATTAGTAGGGGGTTTTAAGGTATCACAATATCGGGTAGGACATATGAAATTAAGGCGATGTGAAAATGTTGCCGAGGACCACGTAATTGAAGTTGGGGATAGGGTGTTAGTAGTTCAGGTGATTGGTGGTGGAGATGCAGACTTTACGAGCAAGAAGTTGAGAATTGTTGATGGGTTCACATAACCTTACTTGAAAGGGTGAGTTTTTTAGGAAGTGGAGAATGCGGATAACTGTATTTTTGGAATGATGATCAAGATAGGTGATGGATAGGGGTTTGGGTAGTTTGGAGGAGGAGTTTGGTGAGTGTGGGATACGGTGAGAGTGTATATATGGCTGGGAGTGGATATTGATGGAGGCAAAAAGCTTTTTCAGGAAGGCTGTGTCGTTTCCTGTTTTATTGTCTCCAATGATTGTATGGGAGATAGTTGGTAATTTACCGACAAGAAAGTTAATAAGTGGAGTGTTGGGGGGGTTCTTTTCCATGCAATTTTATCAGATTTGGGGGGGGGGGAGTAGGGGAGGTATGCATGAGCGGTGAGGGTTATTAAATTAAGGGGGTTTAGCTATGGAAGTTATGGATTGTGATCATTTAGTGGTAACAGGGGATAGGCGAGTGGGGATAGTAGGGATGGTAGGAACAGTGGGAGAGTTGGGGGGAGCATGGGTTATGGTTTGGGATGAAGGGTTGGGTGTGAGTGGTGAAGATGTAGAAAAAGTGGGTGTTGGTATAGGTGGGGTGCAGGTGAATGCTTGTTATAGATGGGAGGGGAGCTCATGGGAGAGGCTTGGGAGGAGCTATTGGAGAATATATTACGTTGGGACGGTCTAGGGTCAGTGTCTTTTAGTCACTACCTATTTAGAAAATAACATATGTTATATAATATTTATTTTATATTCTAAATATTGTTAAATACTATTTTCCTTTAATAAATATTGTTAATAATACTTTTTCTACTTAATTATCTAACATTATATATAATAGAAATTGAATATATATTTAATATATACATCCTACATCCGGATATACATAACTTAATCCTTGAATTTAATCATTCCAATCAGATTCAAATTAGAAGTATATTATAATCAAATATTTAAAACTATTATTTAAATATTTTTCATAAAAATTGATTAATTATAAAATACATAGTATTTATATATACATAATATTTATAATACATATTATATTTAATTAAATGAATTCTCAATTATAAAAAAATTGATGCTGATCGTTAAAATCATAGATTTTTATTTTACTAAAACAGTAAACTATACATATATGGTTCAAATTGCGAAATAAATTACGGATTTATACAAATTGCAGTCTACCCATTGACTTGTATCAATACCTCCTATAACCTCGAGGTTATAGGAGGTCTTGCTTGTATTGGCCCAATACAAGTCAATGAGTCTACCCAATTATAATGTTGTTATTTAAAAATATGATCTTTGTTTATTTATCAATCACGTGATATTATTTATTTTTAGGCGCCAATAATAATTTATTAATTATTTATTATTAATTAATATATTTTATTTATATATAACATGGTAGATTCGTGTAATACATCGATCTATAATAGTTGTGAATATACAACTCTTAAAACCGATGATAAATTTTCTAAGATAGAAGGACATTGTTCCTGTTCAATAGGCGATTTGGTTTATACATTTGGTGGTGTTATTCAAAATGAAAATGATGGTGATATATCAAGAGAAAATAAGGATTTAAATGTATATGATACTAGTTAGTAAATACAGATTTTCAACTACGATAATGTATGAAAAACATTGTGTATATGATAATCAATATATGTTGGTTACTTTAGTTGTTTAATGACATTTATGACGTGTATGCAAAAAATACTTCAACTTAAAGTTGAACTTTTAAATCAGATATCTAAGTTTAACTTGATCATCAAGTTGATGTTACTTCTGCGTTGTGATGGTTGTATATAATATATATATATATATATATATATATATATATTATCATAATAATTATGCTTCTATTACGGTGATATTCTAATAATAGCAGCATAATAGCATTACAAATTAATAGCAGCATAATTATTATGATAATACATTTAATGGCAAAATAATAGCAGCATAATAGCACAATGTAAACATGTGAGGCTATTAAATATGCTATTATACTCCTATTATGAGGCTATTACTGTTTGCTGGGTATATCATTTATATATACCATATACATATATTACATTTATATATATATATATATATATATATATATATATATATACTCTAGTATATACTATAATTATAATATATGGTACCAGTAATATCGGGCGAGTTAATCGCGTTTATTTCAGTGTTCCATAGGTTATTACCGTCTATGGTAATAACCGGTAATAACCTGTCCGTTATAAACAGGTTTTTACCATGGTAAAAACCTAGTGTTGTCTATATAATTAAATATAATATCTATATTATATTAAACCTACTATTGTCTATATAATTTACAATTATATATTAAAAACCTAGTGTTGTCTATATAATTAAATATAATATCTATATTATATTAAACCTACTATTGTGTATATAATTTACAATTATATATTATTTATATACTTTATATGTAATAGATAATATACAATTATAAAGTTAAACAATACTACATTAAAATCAATATTATAAGATTTTTTATATTTTTAAAAAATAACCTTTATTAATTTTGACTCTAAGTAAAGAACATTTTTTAAAAATAAATAATATGATAGTGAAATTTAAATAAATGAGTAAATAAGTCAATATATATATATATATAAAATATTGAATATAATAATATATTTATTTTTGTATTAGTAAAAGGTAAAGCCCCTTTCACACCAAAAAGCGGCCGACTTTTCGTGATATGCGCAGTAACGAAATACTCAAGAATATTTAAATATTTAGAGATATCTCCAAATGATGAATAATGATATTGTCACGATATCGGTGATATATTGGTGATATATCGGTAGGGAGAGAGAAAATCGGAATGATATCGGTGAAAAATCTACCGACTTTTTCGGTGTGACAGGGGCTTAATATTGTAAAAAAAAATATATATATTAAACAATATAACTAATATAATTTTCATTGAGATATTATTTAAATATATTCATTATTTGATTTTATACCATGTTATTTAATTAAATATATCTACAGATATTGTTAATTATATATATTGATTGAATGTTTATTTAGACACTTAAATAAATCATAAATGATTTCTCAAAAGTATATATATATAGAATACAAATAATAAAAGTAGGTAAACAATAAATACCATTAATAATAATAAAATAAAATAGAATAAGCTGTACGGAAATTAATAAATAAAATAATAATGACAAACAATATTAGTATTTCAGGTTCCCACCTGAGATCAATTGTTGTATATATTTCATGAATGTTTTATGCGATTTTATGGATCTAATATAGGGCGAGAGTGAATTCCATAGCTTAGGACTAATATAACTCAGTGCCCGAGTATTCATTTTTGAGGGACGGAGAATAGGGGTAGATAGAAGATGAGATGCATGGTTTCTAAGTGATGGAAGGGATGTTCTTTGTACTAGAGAAGCAGAAATATAGGAGGGGCAATTTGAAGAGTATATTGAGGAATGAACGATAGATAGTATGCGATAAGCAGAGTTTGTTAAATGTGAACCATGGAGGTAAGTGTTGGTGTTAGGAAGTAGAGGAATTATCTCGAATACGTAGGTTATATGTTGTACGGATTGATGAATGAATAACTCGATTTAGGGGAGAGATTGAGGATAATGGAAGATTGATAAGGATTGAGGAACAGTAATCTATACGTGAGAGGACAAGGGAATTAACTAGAGTTTAAGTAAGAGATAGAGTAATTGATTTTCGTATTTTTCTAATTCTAAATATATGATAATTTGTAGATTTAGTGATGGCAGTAATATGAGGAATGAAGGAAAGAGTAGAATAAAAAAGTACACCTAAGTAGGATGCAGTAGGAGAAAGAGATATTACAATGTTATCAATAAAAAAAGAAGTGAAGTAAGTTGGAGATGAGATGTATGGTTTCGGAGAAGGAAGGGAAGATATTTGCACTAGAAAAGCAGAAATATAGGAGGGGCAATTCGAAGTGTATGTTGAGGAATGAACAATATAGATAGTATGCGATAAGCAGAGAGTTTGTTAAATTTGAACCAGGGAGGTAAGTGTTGTTATGAGGAAATAGAGGAATTTTCTCGAATAAGTAGGTTATATTTTATACAGATTGTTGAACGAATAACTTGATATAAGGGAGAGATATAGGATAATGGAAGATTGATGAGGAGTGCGGAACAGTAAGCTATATGTGAGAGGGCAAGGGAATTAACTAGAGTTTTGGAAACAATTTCAACAATGTAGTTTTTGAGGTATTAAGGAGAAGATTATTAGAAATAAGCCATTCTTTAATATCATTAGCACAATTAGAGAGTTGATTATTGAGACCTGGTGATTAATTAGTTGGAAGAAACATATATAGTTGTATGTCATCTGCATAAAGATGGTAATATATATTTGGATATTTAAATATTATGGATGGTAGTGGGTATAAATAAATTGAGAAAAGTGAAGGACCGAGTTCCCTGGGGAACACCATATTTCATAGGAGAAGGGGAAGAAAAAGAATTATATATTTTTACACTGCTACTACGGTCAAATAGATATGAAGTAAACCATGAGAGGGCAAGGTCTCTAACTCCAAGCAGGTGTAGACGGGACAGTAGAATTTTGTGATCAAGCGTATCGAAAGCACTGGATATGTCCAGCATTACTAGTTGACAGCAGTTTTTAGTATTAAGGGTAGAAGTGATTACATCAATTACGTTTAGTAGTGCTGTTTCTGTGGAGTGTTCTCGGCGAAAACCACTTTGTTGAGGTATATGGAGATTATTGGCGGTTAAATAGGAGATTAGTTGGCGAGAGACAACTCTTTCCAAAATTTTACTCACCAAAGGTAGCTGAGAAATTAGGCGATAATTGAGAAGTGATTCAGGATCGAGTGAAGGTTTTTTAAGAATGGGAGTGATTATTGCTTGTTTAAAAATAGAAGGGACAGTACCGGAATTTAGGGAATATGAGATGATGTCATAGATAGTTGGACATAGATAATCGGAGTAAAGTTTAAAAATAGATAGTGGAACAGGATCGGAGGGAGATATCAAAGAGGATGCATTTAGTAGTTTAGATATGAGATATATATTTGGCGGACAAAAAATACTTAAGAAAACAGATATAGGTGGGGTAACTATGATTGAAGGATAGATGGCAGTAGGATTATGGTTCTTGATCTTTATTATGATGGAGTCAATCTTTTTATAAAATGTTTTGGAGAAAAGACAGCTTAATTGTAATAGAGAAATGTTAGTTATAGATGGTAGTAATGCTGGTTTTGGGAGAGATAACAACTTATTAGCCAGTCTGAAAAGTCGTCTGTTATCAGAAGCAAGATCGTTTATAACCTGAGTATAATAGCTAGATTTGGCATAGGAAATGCTAACTTGTAGATCTTACGTTGCTCAATGAATGACGATCTAGAAGATGAAGATTTCAAGGATATGTATATTATTTCAGATTTACGAAGTGATCATTTCAAGGACATGAGGTGGGAAGTAAACCATGGGGTATCAGGATGTAGAATACTGATATGGTTTTTGAAGGCGCATGTTTATCAAGCAGATGGGATAGTATGGGATTTAATACAATTGGAGAATAACAATAGTCACCTAAAGCAGAATGTAAGTCAGCTAAGAATATAATTGAATTAATATTCTTAATGGGTCTGTATGTAATACGTGTTTTCTGATTAGAAGTGATAGTTAAGTTAATTTTGAATGAGATGAGGAAGTGATCAGAAAGTAGATCAAGTCTTGAAATATTACTCACCATGAATCGAGAGAACTGGAGTATACAAGATCAATAATATTACAATTTATATGAGTTGGGAAATTTACATGTTGCGATAATGAATTTGTTAAATTAGTGAACATAATATGTGGATTTGAGGTAGCATTAAAATGATAGTTGAAATCACCAAGGATAATAGGGTAGTATGTGGGTTAACTTATGAGATCAGTAGCAAGATCGTTAAACTAACTTAGAAAGGAAGCGAATTATAGTTTAGCTTGTCTATAAATGACAGTAATTGATATGGATTTATGTTTTTGGGTGAACGATATAGTTAGGCAATCATATTAGGAGAAGTTATGGGATATGGATATACATGATAAAGGTAGATAAGCTTTTATGAGGAAGCCAACCCCACCACCACGATCTGATAATCGTGGCGATAAGAGTAACATATAACCAAAATTGTGATATAGGGAAAATATGTCGGAATTATCTTTAGAGATCCATGTTTCCGTTAATGCAATGATACAAAAATCTGACTTTTTAAGGAATATTAATAAGAGTGAGGCATTGGAATGAGAGAACGAATATTTATTAGGGCAATGTGTTCAGATAGTCATTCAGATTTAGTTAGAGAAGGTGTAGATATATGATTAGATTTTAGTGAATGAACAACTGGGAAACTTGTGATGGTGGAACTATTTAAATTAGATGGAGTTGATTTTACAGGAAAATAAGGAGAGTTGGAATTTTCAGAAGGATTATTAGGTGTGAATTAGTATTAATAGATGAGGGAACGTAAGATTTAAATTTAAGGTAGGAAGATTCCCTATATATTCGATATATACATATATTTATATATATCTTATATATATATATATAATTATATACTGAATAGAATATTTATTTTTATATTATCAAATTAAATATAGTTAAAAAAACATTTTACAATACTGTATAACTATTTAGTAATATTTTCATTGTGTAATTTATAGAATATATAGCACAGTATGATTTTATTTCATTTATAAAATGTATACAATTACATCAACTTGTTAATTTTACAATATAAGGGTGACATCAATATCTAGGTGGATTTAAAAAAATAAATGTACTATAAATGGCATAATTAAAGCAGAGTGATAAAATATTTGGAAAAATTTTCAAATAAAGCTGCTATATTAGCCATAACATTTATATATAAATGAATCAATATTTTAAATTTTAATAGAAATTTTTTTTTAAAGGTATTATATTTTATGAGTACTAAGTTTTTACCAGTTTTTACCGTAAATTAACATGGTAGAGATAGGTTATTACCGCTTTTTGCTATTTTTGCCCGATAAAAACAGATTTTTACCAAACATAATTGAATCCTGGTTTATTTCAATTGTATTTTATCCGAATGAAGAATTAAATATGTCATATGTCATAATATTACATTTCACGGTTCTACTCAGTGTATATCGAGTAAAAGTAGGTGAAATATATCATCAGATTGAGTTATATAGGCTAAATTGTAGTTAACAAATCTTTAAAGTAGATTTTATTAATATAAAATAATATCAAAGTTATTAGCGTAACCATAGAGAACGCACTTCGTTATCTATGGGCGTAACCTATATGCTGCTTCATGAATTGTTATGTCAATTGTTTCCATTATATGTTATATATATCATTCAATTCATTATTATACAATGTGTGACAGATTGTATAATAATTATTATAAATATTAAAATAAATATATATGTTAAATGCTAGCATCCATTATACATCATTATATTTCGAATGTGAAAACTAATACTATGCATCAATTTAATAATGTAAAATTAATATACAACAAAATTCATTATTCATATTTTATACTTTACTTTGTATGCTAACATGGGAATCAAATATTTATTATAGTTTTTTCTTCTTTCTTTTATATTTGTATTTATTTTTTATTTTATTATACATTTTTATGTAATTATAACACTACTGTTAGGAAATATAGAATTATAAAAGATATGGCTTTTAAAATTTGATATCTCCAAAGTATGATTCGATATCTGTAATGTCATATTTAATTCTTCATTCGGATAAAATTCAATAGCAATAAACTTGATTATAATCACTTCCACTGATTCTCCTGATTCGCAATACGCATTGTTAATTAATTAATAATGCATACCAATGTATTTAATGATTATTAATATAAATATATGAATATACTCAAATAATTGTTTTATTGATATTTTAAAAATTGGCCCAAAATTACTTCCTGTTTTTTTAAAGTGGCCCGAAAATACCTGGACCGAGTTTACCTTGCCCGATATTACTGGTATATATATATATATATATAGACTCATCATTAATTATATAATAGAATTTATTTAATAATAACAAATATTGGATCAAATATACATTACCACCACACTGCATCACCACCACCACCACCACAACAGTAACGGAGAAATGGTCTACAGTGGTGACATCTGGTGACCTGCCGTCGTCGCGAAGCACCGCCTCCCTGGTTGCCGTGGGCGACGACATCTATCTGTTTGGGGGCGTGAGCGCGCAGTACGGCTGGAACAATCAACTGTTCAAGTTCAACACGAGTTCGTGCACAGTAGCAGAGTTATATCTATAGAGACTTGTGTTCATTCTAGTTATAGGCATGTGTTGTTCTATTTAAGAGAGATATTTGATTCTATTTACATGTATATGATTATTTGTATAGGCATGTGTGTTCTATTTAAGAGAGATATTTGATGCTATTTACATGTATATGATTATTTGTATAGGCAAGTGTGTTCCATTTAAGAGAGATATTTGATTCTATTTACATGTATATGATTATTTGTATAGGCATGTGTTGTTCTATTTAAGAGAGATATTTGATGCTCTTTACATGTATATGATTATTTGTATGGACATGTTTTGTTCTATTTATATAAATTTATATAAATTTATATAAATTGTACTCAATAATATTATAGTTATATACACACATGTGTATATAGATTGAAATTTAGTGTATTTTCTTGCCCAACCATTTTGAAATGCCACTTGAATCATATGTTTACTCAGATTTCTATTCAATAATTATTATGAAATACTATTACTTTGACTAGGTTCCATTAATATCTCACTCGTAATCTACATGACATTACGTCTACACCTAAATAGCTCGTATGTGTGTGATCTGATGGTGCACTGAACTACGTATTCATGATGAAGAATCACTTATTATTACTGAATATACCAGTATAATAACTGCCCGTGTGGCTCAGTTGGCTAATGTATCATACACACAAGCAGTAGAACGCAGGATTTATTACCAAACGTACATGACATATTATAAATAGCGAGTTATTATCGATTACCTCCTCCTCTCACCCTGCCACTGCCCCCTCACCCTTCTGCGCCCCCTCACCCTGCCACTGCCCCCTTACCCTCCTGCGCCCCCTCACCCTGCCACTGCCCCCTTACCCTCCTGCGCCCCCATAGAGACTGGTGAATGGAAGCTTATAGAACACAAGTTTGCCCCTTTACCGCGAGACAAACACTGCGCCGTCACCTTCAACAATGATATGTACATCTTCGGGGGTTTCGGTCCTACGGTAGGTCATCGCTAGGGTCATCGCTAGGGTTGTTGTTAAGGTCGTTGTTAGGGCTGTTGTTAAGGTTGTTATTAAGGTCGTCGTTAGGGTTGTTAAGGTCGTTGTTAGGGTTGTTGTTATGGTAGGTATTAAGGTCATCGTTAGGGTAGGTGTTACGGTCGTCGTTAAGGTCATTATTATGGTTTCATTAACCCCTGCAATCATATTGTTATAATAGCATATTATAATATTGGATATTAAATAATTAGCATTGTATATAAATATTACCATTATGGTGATAACAAATGTATTTTAAACGATATAATCAAATTATTTTTTTTGATAAAGTTTATTTCATTTGGGGTATATTTAATTTATATTAATTTTTAAAAATAGTAACTAAATTTATGAAATAAATAACAAAAATTATACCTTAATTGTACCTATTGTATGACCATGTTGACTATCTAATGATCACTAATGTCCCATTTTGAATAATTTGATACTACATTTAGAAAACATAAGTGTTGTATTCCGTTTTTGTAAATTTGTTTAAAAATATCTAAAATAAAAAGGTATTTTACAATACGGTCACATTTACTTATACCAAGGACATGATGTCCACTCGCTATTTCTGCAATGGTTACTTTTTGTACTCACAACTAGATACTTTTTAGTGGTATATTTAATTATATGTCAATGATTTAAATGAATCAAGAATATCAGAAATATTGATTTATTTGTAAAATATAATGCATTCATATATTTAATTTTGTATTTCTATATTGTTGTTATTAAAACATACAAATTATTTATAAATTAGGTTTGAACGATATTTTATTATATTATTTATGTCGACATTCCGATTGATATAACGTGTATTAAATTTTATTATGAATTTTATAATCATATTGAAATCATTGATTTAAAAACGAGTTTTTGTATTGATTCAAATGTGTACTCCTGGATCATGGTGTAATACGATAAAATCACTCAAGCATAAAATAATAATTTCACAAAATATGCATTGGCAGACGTCCTGTCCTTTGTGTTACATAATTGAGGTATGTTAAATTATTTAATAATAAAGTAGAGGAATACAAGTCGATTCAAACTTATATTAAATAATAATTAGCACAGTTCTATTCATTTAAATTGATTATTATTGTATTAATTTAATTTAATTAATAATTATATAATAATAATAATAAATATTGTGTTTTCCTTTATCGGGTGAATTGACTTCTACTATGTAGATCCTCATAGTTATTGGTATATGTATAGGATAATAATGATTGGTGGTATTTCATAACACACGATCTTAGTTCGAGTGCCGCCTTCGTATTGGATATTCAATAATAATAATAATTTACTAGAAGACATGTTTATATTTCTCATTTATTTTATTGTTTATATTACATAAGTATTTTGTTCCTACTAAAGGGTTTTAAACTTTAAACTAATAGTGTCTCTAGTGTTCTCACCCGTTCAATACATGGTTAACTGTTGATACTATTATACCAGGAGAATGAGAGAACCAACATCATGGAGGTGGACAGCTCCAGTTTCACATGGTTTAATGACGTCTTCAAGTACGACACAGGTTTTGTGTGTGTGTGTGTGGTATTTTTAACTACCAGCCTGGGTAGTCCAGCAGGCATCAGACACAGGTCTGAGCCCCGTCCGGATCAATAAAATAGGTCCGAGGGAATAATATTTAGAAGTGAACTTATATAATTGTGTACAGTAAAATGATCGGCTTTCATTAAAAGCATGGATGCCTTAACATGAGAACGACTTAGAAGGGACATTTAGAGCCTTATATGGTTATAAGTAAAAACTTAATCTTAATATTTCTCTGTGGGATGAAAGACCTCCACCACAATAACAATACGAACACAGTGCTACGTTAAGTACTATGCATTGTGCACAAGCTAAGCATTATTGCTTATTAATTATCGAGTGCTACCGTGGTATTAATTCTCTTCGAAAAAACTTCATCGAAACTAATAATAATTAATCACAACTGATGAAAACATCAATAATTATTTAATGTATATAAATAAATATCTATATAGTATTTCTACACTTTATAAGATCGAGAATATTCCACGAGTTTACAAATTATTATAATTATTTATAACCGATGATACAATCTACACAATTACGTCGTGACATCGGGTGTTGTGTCGTGGCCTACATATCTAATGGCACCCGCTAACACCACTCGCTAGTCAAGGATATCTGGTTACTGTTGAGCGACCACAAGAACACTTCGGCTCCGACCGCCCGCGCCGCCTCCAGTCTGTCAGCTCTCAGAGGTCACCGTGACCTTCACGTCGTACTCTACATGTTCGGAGGACGGGATCGTATTCGCAGACAGAACGATTTCTTTAGCTTCGATACCAGTTAGTAGAGCATAGGTGTACTCTACATGTACGAGTGTAGTTGTGTAAAGTTCACCCTCGATATAACACTCGCCTAAATAGGCTGGTGCAATGTATATCATTGTTTTTCTGTACATTAATTAATATTCGTTAATAATGTACGACATTATCTGTACTGAAAATTATAATACATTGAAACCGAACCATTTTGCCGTTTTACACGTACAAATAAAAGATGTGTATTTATTATTAGCTGTTGTTATACTTTTATCACTATAGATGGCGATAGTTTATACATAATTTATAAACAATATTAACATTTCTAGAAATCTAAATTTGAATATATTAAAAGAAATATTCAAGATTTGATATCAATACAATTTTCTTTAAAAATAAACATATTTATTGCTCACTATTGGTGCCCCTCACACTTGCATTCTATTGGTGGATCCACTGCAGCAACCTGCACCGGTGTTAGTAATCAATGAGTGATCATAATGGTGAAGTTCTATGACCATTCATTGTAATCATATACTCATTTATAATATATATCACATTTTAAGTTTATATTCCATCTAATTTTGTATATTTTTAGTTTATCATATTGTAAAAAGAATGTAAATATTTACAAACGCTTTCTAACTTATAAAGTATATACTAGTTATTTAGTATCTTATTAGATATAACACAACATTAATATTCTAATGAAGTTATAAAGTTAATCAATGTATTTCAAATTTGAAAGAAAAATGCATCACTTTATAAATACAATTAATTTAAGTTTAACATTCACATTATAAGTTCAGTACATTTAATAATTTTTCAGTCCGACTTCATTTATAAAATAATATTTCATTTATAAATTAATTAGATTTGTTTGTAAAATTGTCTATTCGATCTAAAATGCGTAAACTTATAAAATTATCTCTCAAAAAGTAAACAAATCCACTTGTATAACATATTTGTAATATAGTGAATTGTATATAACCCACAGTTACAAAAGAATGGAAAACTATCGTTATCGATATCAATCTTCCGATGGCTAGGTCATTTCATAAGACCGTGACTTTGGATTACGAAGGTGGAGTTATCGCCTTATTTGGAGGTCGTTCCAACAGAGACAAACACTTTGCAGACGTGCATATTTATAGTCGAGGTTATGTATATCCCGATCACCATTAATTATAAGCATTATTATTTATAACTTTCTAAGTTAGAGTCTTTCTACTTAATAGGTTACTAGTTTATTCGATTCCATGCATATATCAATATCATTCATTATCTCTTCGTACGATTTTTTTCTTTAGATAATGTATTATCATAATACTTTTGTTCAGTCGTATGCATCAAGTGAATGCATCAAGTGTATGCATCAAGTGAATGCATCAAGTGAATAACTATTGAGTTTCATATTCACTCTTCACTGTATTGTGGGCGCATTATTCGGTAACACATCAAACATCCACTATTTGTATGATTAAATAAGTTCTCATTTATTTCAGTAAAAATTAATAATCTCTTCTAATAATTTCTACATGATCGGACTTATTTTCATTTGCTACCTATCATATAGATTAGATCATCGGAAAGCTGACATTTGTACATTTATTATACGCGATATTGCATCCATAAAAAATGATGCATTACCTAATTAACATTTGAATATAATGCTTGACTAAAGTCTCGAATGACATCATCAACAGATGAGAACTCGTGGTCGAAGCTAAAGAACGCTACGTGCTCGGGTCGAGGCTGTATGACTGCGACCTGCGTTGCTAACGGTAACGTGATCATGATCGGTGGTTCGTCCGGCTTCAGTGCGGTATCCATGTCCGCAGAGAAAATACATCATGAAATCTACGCGATCGCGTTCCGTAAGTCGTATGCAGTTACACTCGCGAGCAGTGTGTTTAGCGTTATTCGTAGCATTAGGGAAACTCAGTTTGGAAATTTAAAAAATCAACAAACAAAATAAAATATTTAATTCGATAATATTCTTTATTATACGTTAATTGGTAACTGTCGACGAATTATAATTGAAATTGATTTAGAAAATACTGTGAACAGCATCGCAATAGCATTCGTTACGTAATCTCGGAGACCAAAGTACAACTATTATTTCGAGTCGAAGTTCTAATACTAGTTCTACTCTCTCATATTTAATGATATACGATTTCATTTCTTAAAATGTACATATTAAAATGTACATATACATTATATATGATCACAAAATATATATATACTTTTTGTTATAGATATTAACACATTGTTATTGTAGATAAAGTTAACATAGAATATATATTTATATACTTTTTGTTATTGATGAGTTGTTATCACGGGCGATCAAGACCCACAAGGGGACGTCCATTTTAAAAGGGCGTTCATACATTTATTATATGTAAAAAAAGAATAATTTTTATTTTTGCCCTCATTCATTTAAATTAATACAAATTGCATTCGTTAGGTTAGATAAATTATAAATTTATTAAAAATAATATTATAATTGAATTTTTAAAATGTCCATTAAAACTTTAAAAAAAATTACAATGATGATTTCTTTTAAGAAATGCTATGGCCTTTGGTTTCACAACATTAATAGATAAAGGTGTTGAAAACAACAGTGTGTTATATGTAGTATCATAGATTAGTATTTTACCTATAAATAATATCTAATACCTATAAAATATAATATCATTGATAAATAAATAAAATTATATCAATTTAAAAAATATATTTGAGAGAAAATATTTTGTTAGGCATTCGCCATGATACCACTGCTATCGATATTAATCGCATTATTATTGCAGATAAAGTTAAACCAGAAGAAGATGAGGTGAAAGAGGTGGAGAAGATAGTTAAGGAAGAGGAGAAAGCTGTAAATGGGAAGGTGGAGGAGGAAGTCAGCCCTTTGATTATAGATCAGCGGCCCACAGACGGAAGCGGAGATGCTCCTAAAGCTACGCTGAAACATTCTCTCATCGGTCAGTACAACCACCTCTATATTCACGATCATCACGCGTGTGTATCACCATAGTAACATGCACGTGTAAAGGGGAAGCCAAACCCTTAAAACTCACCATCGGTATTTTTTAATATTTAATTTTGTTGACCAACCTAAAATTATATATATTAATATTAGTAATATGTATAAATGATGTTTTATAAATCACCTATTAAACATAAACATTCATTGTACGATAATACAAATATTTCACTAAACTATGACGTCTATTTTCTCAGTATTTTAATTTTATGAAATATCAACTACTAAAAAGTCCGGAACTATTCTAATATAAATTTGTGAAATTGATAGTATAAAAAAACATATCTTTTAGAATATCTTTTTAATAATATAATTTAATAATTGAAATGTTATCATATTTCTATCATTATATTCACTTCTAAAAAAATGCATTCGTTTAAATTACTTTATTTAAAAAATAATTTGTATTTAATTTTCTTTAAATGATGTATTATTATTATATATATGTGAATAACATGTAAAAATCAGGGATGATATAGGTAATCATAGTTTTTTTATTTTTTATCAATTTAACTTTTAAATTATAAGTTATAAGTGCCTACATTATATGTTATATCAGGGAGTGGGTAGGACTCTCATCTAATTACATTTACATGCCTACGATACAATGATTATGTGATTACAAATTTAATTACGCCACCATTAGGCTGAATATTCTAATTATGAATTGTTTATATATTGATATGTAAAAAAATATTGTTTTTGTGGTAATAAATTATTACTAATAATAGTTAGTTATATGTAATAGCCAAATATTACTAAATTTAAATCTTATTACTAAATAATATAAAATAAAATATATTTTAGTATATTGTAACTTATCCTAAATTAATATGATCATTAAATTATATTTTCAATAAAATTGATTATGTTTTAATAATAAATATATTATTATAATATTATATAAATGTTATAAATATGAATAAAACATATAATATCAAATGTAATCAATTATTTTTAATTAAATAGCTATACAAATTATATATATTCATTTATAATTATTTTTCACAATAATAAGTATTATTATTCTTGATTAAAAATATATTATATGTTTTAAAATGATATCTACTTATTTTAATTAATTATTGAAGTATTGTATTATATTATCAAAACCCATTTGATTACATTTAGATAATACTAAATTATATTATGTTTAATAATATAATAGTATTAAATAATATGACAGACTTAATAATATTTAATATTTTGTTTTAATATATTATATAATATACTCGTAACATGAATATCAATCAAAAATAATAGATTCTATGATTCCAACTCTTCTATTGTTATATTTCACAAAAATGATAATTAAAATAATATAATTGCAGATGCTGTATAGATACATTTATGTTTTAAAAACGGGCAATAAACTCTTTGTTATTTTGTCGGTAAAAATGTACTAGATCTACTTTTTGTTATCTTATATACGACAATTGTAAGAGCCTAATAGTAATAGATACGAATGTTATCTACGTAGTACACAAAATTACGAAATATTTATTTACCCAATCTTAAAATCTATCACTATTCTATTACACATAAATCCCTTATCTTTTACATGTAC
Organism: Osedax fenrisi; assembly: GCA_964019155.1. NCBI lineage: Eukaryota > Metazoa > Annelida > Polychaeta > Sabellida > Siboglinidae > Osedax > Osedax fenrisi. The sequence continues at coordinate 77,462,092 of OZ025240.1, read as the reverse complement.
CTTAAACTATTATAGTAATAGTAATTGTCTATTGTGTTCTCGAGTGACTTCGTAATAGGGTACATTGTACGGAGAAACTGTGTGGAAAATATGTGTTGTCGATGTGAAGGATTGCAAGGCTGTATTTAAAACTGACGTGTAATGTATATTGAGGTGTAGCTTATATAGTTGATTTTAAATATCGAATTTAACATTAAGCTCTCTAATAACGATGTTTATTTCACAGATGATGATTCTGATGATAACAAGACGAATAAGAAAACTAAAGTTGAAGAATAATTGTATATAATAAAATGTGTTTTTGATTTCATTGTGTTCACTGTTATTCCATTGTGGCCATTGATTTGTTCATCTTGTCCTTTAGTCTAGCCTGTAATCATCATGTTAATAGAATCAATATATATATATATATATATATAATAAATGTATTACATTATTATATTACATAAGTGATCTTATATAATTGTGTATACAATAATGATCAGCTATCGGTGGTGTCCTTAACATGAGAACGGCTTCGAAGGGATATTAGAGTTATTTCAGTTATAATTGAAAACTTCATCTAAGTTAAGGGGATTAGTGCGGGTTGAAATATGATTAATATTTTTATTTTATAGGTAATAAAATACTGATTATTCAAAAAAAAATATTTAACTATTTTAAACTATTATATTTAAATAATTATAATGTATTATATTTAAAAAGATACAAGATACAAAAAAAATTATTTAATTATCTTTAGTAGTTATTTATAGGTTGAGATCTAGCTAGAGTTATAATTAATGATAATTGACATTGTAATTGCGAACTCCCGCTAATGACCTTAATGGATGGGATGATAGGAGCAAATAAGTATGCTGGTGTGACCTGTAGTAGAATATGCTGCACGACCCCTATCCTAGTATCCATACGAGAGATTTCGTCCTTCATCTTGGCAATCGCCTGTTTGATCTTGATGAGAGGCTGTCCGTCTGTCATGCTCGTACCCTTCTCGTCCATTGCGAGTTTCACCCTCTCCAAGTCTTCGGATACCTGGGTGGCGGGGTTAAAGTATTATAGGATCCTAACTCCGTAGGTGGGAAATAAGCTTTGCATTAAAAATAATACTACTAGAAAATTATTATTCACGTAAATATCGGTAAATATAATGGAGTATTTGCTAATTATAATGCATCCAACAACTGTTACTTTCTTAATATGATATATTCCTGTTTATTTTAATACAAATTTGCATAAGGAAGGTATTATTTTCATTTACCATGAAAGCCTACATTGTACATGCTATTTCATATTTTTTATATAAATAATTTATTAACACTTTAATATATTATTTGAGCTACTGGATTATTTTCAAATTTTAAATTGACTTATATTTTATAAAAATAAATATATATATATATATATATATATGTTTAATTACTATTTATGCATACAGTATTTAATAATTGTATATTACAAGTATTGATTTTATATTATTTTAATGTAAATAAGAATTAACATTGATTGCTAATATATTAACTATTATTATGATATATTTCTAACTACTGTTAAACGATAACAGGATTTTGGTTTTTTTTCGTCTATAATCAACTGTAAAACGTCTTAGCACTTTCTGACATATACTCTTCTTGCTAAAATAATCTACTTTACCATATATATATATATATATATAATATAAGGTGTATAATTTATTTATATTTAGGTAAATAACTGTATATGCAAACTGAGTTATGATATATACTCACTATTAATTAATATAGATACAAGAGAATGGGTTATTAATATAAGTGTGTCTAGTGAGATTTCTTGTACTAGTATATTAAATATGGATATGTCAAAAAATAGTATAAATCGTATTCAACCAACTATATCATTTAACAATTATATAAAATAATTGTATATTTTATTCAACTTAACAAGTTAATATTATATATATAAAACATATTGTTCACAAGGAAAATATATGTAATACTTTCTTATATATGTTGGCTATGAATCATTAATTTAATGGTGTACATTATAAATATTATGATATATGTGTAGTTCATATGAACATTATTTTATTTTTTATTAAACAACATTTGAAATCAACAAAAAAGTGGTATTAGAAAACCTAACTATTAAAATTAAAACATTTATAAATTATATTAACAAATGTTTATTATTACATATAAATTATAATATAACTATTTATTAAATATATTATAAAAAGTTGATATAAGCTGGTATATATATTTAAATAATTTAATACATATTTTTTTAATTATAGAGTTTAAATATAATGATAGGGATTTATATATTATATAATAAAATAATATTTGTTATATTAGTTAAAACTATTAAATTAATAAATATAATTCATGTAGTATTTGTATATTTAAAGAAATATATATATGCTAATATTTATACATTGCATTTTTCTATATCCCAAAATGAGATTTGTTTACATATTTCTATTGGGAGATATAGAGCGCTTTGGAATAAATATTAGTTTGATCTATATTTGATGAAATGGATTGGCTATATCTAGTATGAATATGAACCTGCGCCAGTGTTTTACTCCTGTCTATAACTCCTCCGTTTCCCTTCTTGTATTTCTCTTTAGTTTCCATGAGAACAGTAGATAGTGTTCGCATCTCTCCCAGTGAACCTACATCAGAGATGTAATGTGTGTATAGGTGTATGTAAATAGCTCATTTAAACTAGACATTATCATTGTGATTTTAGTTATGTTGAACGATAATGTTAATAATTAACCTGAGAACAATTACATCATTTTAAAATTAATTTCAAAAGAAAATCAATAAACAGAAATGTTTTAAAGATCTAGGCTATAGATGTAATTAACTATCAAATGATATTTTAAAAGACAAAATGGTTTTAATGACCAGTTACAATTATACAACAGATTATATATTTATAAACAGATCTATTTTTACACATTTACTCACATAATATGCGTTATATTATTTTATAATATACAATTAAAAATAATGAATAATGAGTTGCACATTGTTAGCATACATTCCCCCTCCTCCTCCTCCACGGCAAACCTTCAAGTTGTGTGTTTAGGTACTTCTCTCTACTGCCGATCTTCTCGAGGGTCCTCGCGATCTCTGCGTAAAGTTTATCCAGTTGACCTTTGGCCTCTACGGTAACGGACTCGATGGCGGTGGAGTGGGTGTGCATCGCATCGACGTGGTATCTCCAGTCTTTGTTCTCGGATCTGATCGCCGTCACCTGCAGAAACGGTACATAGATAGATAGAGAGAATGAGTGATTGATGATTTAAGGGGTACTGATGATTCGCTTACTTGTAAAAGATACAAAAAATTACTACTTTTTATAGATCAATTCACTATAATATACTTATTCACTATATTAAATTTATTAAAATTATTTAATTTTATTATTTTTATAATAATTAATCTGATAATTTAAATGCACATTCTTTTTTTTAATTTTCTATATGGTATGCATATTTGACGACCACAAAAACATCAAAAAAGGTCCGCAAAAATGACAAAAAAAATATTTTATAAATAATTATCAATTTTTATTAATTAAAAAAAGTCCATAATAATGCTACATATGTTATGAATATATGGTACAAATTTTAAATAAAATATTTGAAATTATAGTGACGTTCTTGGTAAAAATAATTATTTTGGGTAAATCAAGTTTAAAGTTTTAATTACATTCCATTGATATTTCAAATAATTGATTGATATATATAAATTAATGCATATATCAAATATATGTTACTATAAAGCGTTTTACATGTACCGTAAGATGTGTTATTGATACACAAATATAACAATGAAAGTTCTCATTATTGTTTTAACAACAATGATAATACATAAATAAATGTTCTAGTAATTTTAAAGTAGAAAATAAATAGTGACAGTATGGTTCCATGGAAGTTATTTTGCTTTTTTTTATAGTTATTTATTAATTAATATTAATTTTCATATAATTATGGTTATATTTATTTGTATTATATGTTATATTTAACTACATCATTATCTATACAATAAACTATTTATATTATTCATTTTATTTGGTGGCGTCAACCAAATTTACACAAATTTAATTTATGAAGTTTTACTTATAAATATAGTTCTGTCTATTCGTACATTCTTTATCTCAATATATCCATGCGAAGCTGCTCTCATGGTAAGGCATCCATATTTTTAATGAGAGCCGATCATTTATTTATACACAATTATATAAGTTCATTTCTAAATGTTATTTAAAGACATATTTTATTGTCTTAAAACAGACAAGGCTTGATCCCATTTCATACTAACTATGTATCTGATGCCTTAGCCAACTGAATATGTTCACAAAATAAGTGTAATGGTTGTAAATTTGTATATAATTTAGACGATAGAAATATAGAATAACTTACGATATGGTAATTAAATTGGAGATCATTTCCTCATATATATATTGTATAGACATTATAGTATTATAGTATATAATATCATATCAGAGTATATATTTTTATCGATAACCGTAATAAGTTCATTAGGTGTATAATTTATATTTAACATATGAAAAATAAGTAATAATAGTTTGAGTGAAATACGATACCCTATATGGTAAAGATATACCGTTAATAATGTTGTGCTACACTATGCAATAGATAACCTTAAGTTGCGGAATCACTCGCTCCACTTCAAGTCTCCATTCATTCGCATCGGTCACCGACTCTAGAATTTCATCGGGTTTAGTATCTTCTTCCTATATTATTGTGCAGAGTGTTTAAGCGATAACTTTCACACTCCCTTTTATCTACTTCATCATATCGAACACATGTTATGTAACATTATTATATAAATTACTATAGAGGATCTCGTATTACTCGGTGATAGACTATTATACAATTATATATATATATATATATATTATTATATACATTATTTTATATTATTTATGATATCTACTGATTACCTTGTTTATTTTCTTAAGGTCATCTAATCCCAAAACATTTTCCTCTTCCGATTCGTAGGCCTCGGTGACGCTGTCCTTATCTTCTTTGTCGGTGAAGTCGAGGTTCATCTCCGCATCGTCCTATAACGTGATCGCAGTAGCATAGTGACGCGTGATAATGCATGTGACTCATATTTTATTCGATTTTTCGAATCTATAGAAAAGAACACTAATTTATGATAATACATTTCCGAGGTTATACGTTAAGAATGGAGATACATAGATAGAATGATTATTATTCATTCTACAGCACTTAATATATGCCTAAAGTTAATTGCTTGATTAATATTTTATTTGACCAATTATTTAATCGAAATTATGAAGTAAAATATTCGCTAACGACAACTCGTGTTATAAACAAAGATAATACGAAATTACTTAATTAAGAAATCCGGCGCCTCATACCTCGATGATGTGGTCTTCGTCGACCGGTTCCTCCGGATAAATGGGCGACTTCCACGCGAAGTTCTTAGCCTTGAGAGCCTCGTCTGCGAGCTGGTCCAACACCCAGAGACAGTTCTCCCCATAGCCCGCCTTTAACTGGGTTTAAGGGGGGTGGCTTAGTAGTCTATGTCACACCGATAGTAACTGTGTGTAATGCATACCTATAACAGTGGCCATAGTTTAACTATTATAACGTTACATTAGTGTGCGACTAATGATTACCAGTCATTTCATGCCTCGTTTTTCGTAACAAAAGATAACGATTTTACTTATACATATAGTACGATTTGATTAATACCCTGATGGGTGATATACTCTGCCAGTTTTACGAGTAATAATAGTACGATCGTAACTAATATAACGCAATAATGCGTGATTATTAGAATGCTATTTATTTTAATGTATAATATCTAATATTATTATATTAATAATAACTATTTGTTAGAAGACATTTTTATTTTCTCTTTTTTATTTATTTACTCTAAATTTTTGTGTGTTCCTCATAAAAGGCCTTGATTGAATACGATAGAAAAATAAGTAAATATATATCACCATTTATAACTTATTATATATATGAAATCATTCATTTTAGATTAATTAACGTATTAATTATAGTTATATATATAGATATAAAAACGTATATGCAAATTTTATGAATAGGATTAATCGCACCACATAATATACGGTTGTTAATATAATTTATATTTAAACGGTGTATATAATAATAATAAAATTAATTCAAATTTGCATATATAAACGGGAGACGATCAAAAAGGACAAGTTGGGGGTTAGAGGCAGGGATGGCAAAAAATCCAAAATATGTTGCTGTGGTTTTTGGGTTTTACTGTGGTTTTTTGGTGTTTTACTGAGGTTTTTGTGGTTTTACATAAAAAATTAAAAGCTATAAAATCATTTTATACGTTTTAATTTTAAAAATGATTAATAAAAGTATAGTTTATTATACAAATTGATAAAAGTATAGTTTATTATTAATTTATTGTATAATACACAAGAATGAAGTATATTAATTTAATATATAAAAACAGTGATATCAAAATCATAAAAATTCCTTATTTGTATAATTTTTTAATATTTTCTATTGTATTATTTTTATATAATTTTATTATATAGAATTGTAATAAAATATTTTTTATTGAATCAATTTCTATGAAATTGTATTTTTATTGAATTTTAATTATTTTCTATTGAAAAATATTATATCTATTCTATAGAATTTGATTTGTAATAGTAATACAAGGGAGGTAATACTATTTATTATATTCATATTTTTATATTATATACATTTTATAACATTAGTTATATATTTTCTTAAAATCTAGAATTAGTTACATAATGTAATATATATTATATGTATATCTATTAGAATTAAAATTATTAAATGTATAATTAATTAATATAAAAAATCGAAAAACCACAAAAAATATCAAAAGGTTTAAACCCAAAAACCCAATCTCGGCCAACCCTGGTTAGAAGTTACATTTGAAATACGAGTCAATAGTATATATGTATATATTGTATTGGTATTTGTGGGTTATTTGGTTTAATTGGTTTATTTTTGTCCTGTTTGTTTTTTTTAGCTACATTACATCCCAAAATGAGTCTATATAAATTTATTTCACATTTGAAATTTAACCTTTAACCTTTGCTTTTTCAACTCATCCTTTTTGATGGTAACCCATATTAATTACCTTCATAACCAATACCATAATGTGATTACACATTATTAACATCCGATTAATATGTATAGGTAAAGTATTTAAAATAGTTGTAATAATAATGCTGTAACGTGTTAATATATTAAATATTGACATACATTTTTGTAAACTGAAATTAATAATTAATCCTTTTGAATATAAATTTAATAATACATATCAAACTATATCAAACTTTTGCAATATAATATATATATATATATATATATATATATATTAACTTATTAATTTAACTTAACTTAACTTGAGTTATGTAATAATATTATATTATATATATATTATTATAATATAATAATTATATATTTAATATAATAATTATCTAATTTATGAACCTTTGAAGGCGGGAAATCTGGGGTATATCCTAAATTTCTTAATTCATCTAGAATACTGGATATAGTAGCATTTGGATCATCAAATTCTTGTGGTTGCTCAAAATGTTTACCAGACATCTGTAATAGCCATGCAGATATGGAAGTAAATGCATAAAATTGTTCTCCAGAATTTGTTTGTAATGCAAAAAATAATCTATGGAAAGGTTTAAAACCAAGTTGAAGGCAAAAAGTTGATTCATATTTTAATAGTTTTAATTTATCAAGAAATTCTTCCATTAAAACAAATGTTTGGTATGCGTATCCAGGACCTTGTTCTGATGATATATCATCTCTTTTTCTTTCTTCTGACATATTTAAAAGGGCGTCTATAGAAACCAATATATAAAATGGATACAATTTATCAAATGTATCATGTGATATAAATAAACATTGAAAAAAAGGTAAATATAACATTATAATTATTGTGAATTATCAATATTAAAATTATTACATAATTATTATATATTTTTTAAAACCATTACAACAAATCAAAAGAAGCAATTATTATATTACTTCAATCATAATAAAGAAATATATATAATTAAAATTTAAGCATAATGTATATAAGTATAGAAATTTGTATTACAATTATTTTTATAAATTCAATATCAGGTAAATATCAAGGAAATCAGTATGGAGATAAAAATTCTGTAAAAAAAGAAGATAGTGAAAACTCTGAGGATTATTATATACAAGCAATAGTTAAAGCTTTACATGATGAAATACAACAGAAAATCGAATCTGAGAAACAAATCAAGAATTATAAATCAAAAATTAAAGATTCTGATAATTTACAATTTGAAATAAAAAAGAATACTATATTAGATTTTACATCATCAAAAGCATCCGGATTTTTGTTAATTAATAAAGCAAATGTTTATGATATAAATGAATGTATAAAGAATTGCCATAATACTATAAATTGTACCGTTTCCATATTTCAAGAACAGGTATATACACATATTATATTAAATAATTTATATATACATTATAATATTATAATAATGATTATTATAATGTATATAATGATTATATATTTATTATAGTAATATTATATTAAATATATTGCATTGAAATTATCATATTCAATTATTTAATAATTAAATTATTATAAATATATTAAACTCGAAATATCATAATAAAAATTCCCTCCTACATCTACACACACCCATCACTCCACTCCAGACCCGTTCCTCCAACACCTTTATTCTTACCACTCCCCATCTACACGAACTCCATTCTTCAAATATACGCTCCTTTGCCTCTCTACCCATTACCACTGGAACTCCCTACTCAAACACCTACGAATAAACTCATCAACTCCCTCCTTTAAACTCCAACTCATGACTCATTACTTCTCCCTTGCCTTCCCTCCCACTCAATAATTTCCCTCCAACGGACGGCTGATTGCTCACTCACTTGCAGTCCATAAACCAAAAAAAGTAAAGTATAATACTTCAAATCAACCCATCAAGGAAATTAACATATCATATTTATTTATAGAAAATAGTAATATATTTATGTAATATAATTATTATAATATATAATATATTATAATAATATTATATACTTAGTATATTTAATATATTTAGTAATATAATATTACTTAGTATGATATTATGTAATATAGATATTATTCTCTAGAGAAATTAATATATTTACAATGATATTCATCTTCTGAATAGCTTTGTCAATGTCTAAGTCATCATGATATTATCATAATAATATGATAATGATTAGAATAATATTATATATTATAGCTTATAATGTATAGGTAATGAATAATATCTTTATAGAAACCGAAAGATTGTTATCTATTAGATTGTGGAACACCATTGGTTTGCAAATTTAAGAGTCAAGCCGACTTCTCTACGATAGTGTTCAATAAGAAGTTAGTTCCTAATAAGAAGTTAGTTCCCAGTGAACTGTAATCAACTTGATTATCAAGTATACCATATGTCTCCAATTATTATATATAACATTGTTGCATTAATAATTAATATATTATTAAAGCGATATTACTCTTATTCATATATCAGTCTTAATATCATGGCTGCGATTATATTTACAAATTTATAATTTCAAAATTTGAATATCTATATTAAAAAAAAAATTATTAAAAATTATTATTTTCATTTAATAACAAATTATGTTTATTACTTATTACTGTTTTTTTATTATAATATTTATTATAATTAATTATATTAATTTTAATTTTATTGAACTCGCTTATATGTAATATTATGAATAACCAGGTTCCCATACAGGGTACATCATATTTGTTATTTGTAATGTGTGTCCTGTAGCAGGACTCCTGCTGATGTAGTTAATGACCCTGTATGTCAGTCCTATCTGTTGCCAAGTGGTCAATTGCCTATCCATATATAACATTATATTATACATCTGCAGTTCTATGTTACTCGGTGTTCTGATCGAGATGCATACATACACATATATTTATTGTGGAATATTCCATATGTTCGCATATGGGAAACCAGTGGATTATAATATATGACAACTGATAGTTAGAATAATTCTATAAATAGATATGTAATTAACCGCTGACAAAGTGTTACAGCTTCCACAACAGAACACAACAGAACACAACAGAACACAACAGAACACAACAGAACACAACAGAACACAACAGAACACAACAGAACACAACAGAACACAACAGAACACAACAGAACACAACAGAACACAACAGAACACAACAGAACACAACAGAACACAACAGAACACAACAGAACACAACAGAACACAACAGAACACAACAGAACACAACAGAACACAACAGAACACAACAGAACACAACTTAAATACATAATAGTATATACCGCTGTGCAGATAAAATGCTCATATGCATAATTAGCGCCTATATAAATATTAGAGTTGTAGGAAAGATATAAAACTCATGCGAAATAGTGTAATTCAATTTTGTATACAAAAATCAGCAGCTCCACCTATATAGGGTTAATTATCGGGACAATATGTTTACAATGTAAATTTGTATCAAACTACACTTTTAAAAGGTAAAATAAAATGCTTATTATAAATTATTATGTGTATGATGAAAAATAGTTCATTACTAATATAATATTATATTAGTAATATATAACAATAGTATATGTTGGTTTTTAATCCTATATATATCTATATGGCGATTAAAAGCTAATTTATATTGCATGTAATTTAATAGAGCCTTGAAAACATTGTTATATAGTAACCGCCTCAAACGTAAATCTATATCAGTGATTTCGATACTACTGCTAGCACCAGGATGCCTGAATACTAATCACGTTGCGTAGATAGGGAGTGTTATATCTTTACTTCGCATGATCTATGGTTGTAGTGTGATGGTCAGTGCGGTGTGGGGATTTTGAATAAGTAAATCATAGATGTACGGTATAAGCTAAATAAATATGTTATACTGTGATTGCATAACAATCACAAATTGTTTTCATAATTGTTATAATGAATGACTGATTCATCTATGTCAATATAGTCATTCTATTTATAAAAGCTTTTTATCCAACTTATCTCAGTGCATCAATATATCTATAATTGTATATAAATATATATACCTATCAATCACTTGCTTATTCAAAATACACATTGTAGCTTATCCTGCACTACAAAAATCTACTTTAAGATACACGCCGGTTGTTTATTATATGATCCCTACTAATGTATTAGTGCATACATTATTAAATAAGTTATATATATTTGATGTATTAATAAATATATATCAAAGATTTAGTTAATTATACGAATATATTGATCATTTTATAAAGTATAATTTTGTAATATTATATTTCTATATTTAATATTAGGTATAATTACGAGTATTATATACATTCAGATCTGAGCCTAGATCATATGCTACCACTACTACTTCTACTACAACACCTACTACAACAACCACCACTCATGCTCCGATTATAAAGATTCAAACCAAACAGACTAAAAAAAGCTATGGTTATTTTTGTTTAATTTATTAATTGTAATATTAATTTCATTATATATTTATATATATATATATATATATATACATAACTAGATAAAGTTATATAAGATGTTGTCATAAAATATAATTTCCATTTATATTCATAAGTAGATATATCCTTGGAAGTATCATAGCTAGTATGTTTGTTTGCAGATATTGTTATACAGTTGAATTATTTAATCGTATTGCATTATGGGAGTACACTTTTTTCTATTACTAATAACTAAAATAACTAATAATTATATTTTAAAATCACGCAATGTAAAGTTACCATTGATAGATATAGACGACAGGAGATATCCAATCTTGGAAATAGTAACTATATTCTTACTATCATTTTATTATTATACACATTATTATTTTCATTTGACTTGACATCATTGACATCTGAATCGCAGTTGAGCTGTTTGGAATCTGCATCGCGAACGTAAGCGAATGTTCCACCGCTAACAGTTACTGCGCTAACAACATCTGCATGTGTAGACGGGGCTATGTGCACCAAGGAGGAGAATGCCGTTAGTAGTAGTAGTAGTAGTTCTGTTACTGCTATTAGTAGTAGTCTCTGAAATTAACTCTGTCACTGCTATTATTATTAATCACTGGAACGTGATAACAATAAACCTATTAATATCCATCTAAATAACTCCTAAAAACATAATATCCATAATACATATCTTAATAATAGATTATTTTAGCGCGTCATTCTACTTAAACTTCTAATATAGACCACACATATAGTACGTATATCTTCACGGATTTAAGGTAAATTTTTGAGTTTTCCATAGGCTTTATACGCAATTTAATAATGCGTCACCTGATTAGCAGAGATATTGATATAATTATTTATCACGGATAGGCTAATAATTATCTATAATTGCTTATATGCATAAATAATTGCTTATATAATAATAACTGCTTATATATTATAAGAATTGCTTACATAATAAGAATGTTTAGTTAGCATTAGTCTATGTTTTAACCACTTAATGCCAAGTCTCTCTTTCTATTGCCCTGGGTGTAAGGTAAACGTTGCGGACATTTTGAATACCAGTGCGAGAACGTGCAGGCTCCTTTAGCCACGCCCCAATGCATCGCAATCTACGACAAGTGCGACGGTATGGCTCAGTGTTCGGATGCTTCCGATGAGGCTTTCTGCCATCAAAGTGCGTTAATATCATTAGTGTCACTGTCATCATCACTAGTGTCACTGTCATCATCACTAGTTTCACTGTCATCATCACTAGTGTCACCGTCATCATCACTAGTGTCACTGTCATCATCACTAGTGTCACCGTCATCATCACTAGTGTCACCGTCATCATCACTAGTGTCACTGTCATCATCACTAGTGTCACCGTCATCATCACTAGTGTCACCGTCATCATCACTAGTGTCACTATCATCATCGCTGACGGTATCATTTCACTACATTATTATCACCTACGCACTATCATAACTACCATTACTGTTACCATCGTTGTATAACTTACGTATCTTCGACATAAGAAGCTGTCCCGATAACGACGTATCTCTTAAAGGGGATGCCAATATTGTCGAGGAGGGGCATATTCGTCTTCATCAACATCAGAAACAACAACAACAACAGCAGAAGCAGGATATCAGCAATCGTGTATCCTACGCAGACTACCTTGGCCACCTGAACCGTCGTAAGCAAGTCTATTCGCAATACTCGTTACCAAGAGGAAAGTATCATCAGCAGCAGTAGTAGTAGAGGATGTCGTGTTTCTCATTGTTATTGTAGCCATTATTATTCGCCTCTATGAAGTATTCTTATATTGGATGAAACAAGTGAATGTTATACAACCTTTGATGTCGTTCATTGATTGTGTCCTACTTTATTTCATTTCTATTATTATTTAATATAATTATTTAGTAATTATCGTTATCTGCATGTCTATTTCACTACGTCGATGTGCTACTTTTAATGGGCGTATACTTATAAATCTACTATATTTTGTTGTCGTATTCCTTTTCTATAATTACAATTACGTTGTCGTATTTGCCTATGCGTCAACAACCCCCTATTACCCTCATTACATAACTGTACACGTATACAGATAAAGTATTACACAATGGCAGGAGAACGATGCCACTGTTTCCCACCGCCGTGTCTACTATCGGTGTGAATACTAAGCTGAGTTCAAAGGTCACCTCACCCACTAAAACTACCACCACTACCACCATTACAATGAAGGGGTTGTCGGGTTCAAAGGTTGCACTGTCTACACTTTCGACGACACCAACATCGCCCCCCTCGGAGAAAATCTCGCCTAAGAATCAAGGTTAAACCACAGCAGCCATGTCTCTCGTCACTACCCCACATATCTTTAACGCATCACTTTGCCATTATTAGGTAAAGGTGAAAATTCTCCCAAGGGTCAAGTACATCTAAAGTCATTGGTTTGTTTACGGTACCCTTTTATTACCTAGTTATTCAACAATGACTATTGCCTTAATAAATTCATTGCTTTACAGTTCTGCAATAACAATGTTATTTTGTAATATTCATAGCATGTGTATATACTAATTAATAATAATATCATATATATATATATATATATTTGAATGTATAGGTAAATCCTGTATCAAACAAGACTGCCGTGATAGCTCTATCACTGGGTCTACTTATTACAGCCTTCCTCTTGCTCATCGTTAGTTTCTTATATGTAACGCAATGCATTAACTTAGCACTCTTTAATTGTATAGCATGGAACATTAATATATAAATTAATCCTACTTTGATCATAGATAATGAACAAATTGATATAAAACTTGTACTCAAAATTATAATTTATTCAGTGATAATTAATATTAAAGTTATTAATATTAACCATTTTAATAAATGAAAATGTGGATATAAATATAAAAAATGTTCTATTACAAGTAATATTTTTTTGGTTTAGTGTTTAACATAGTTTATTAATCTGGACAAAAATTATTAATTAATTAATTATTAAAATATACAATCAATTAAAAATAACAATTCTAATTAATTCTTTCAAATAAAATAATTATATTTCAAACCTAAATTAATATATATAATACTAATATTTTGTATATGCATTTAGTATTATAAAGTGGTAACAATTGTTAATATATTAAATATAGTAAATATATTAATATATATACCAACAATACACTGAAGAATATTGAATAATTTACAAGTAATAGCGCACAAATAATATAACATATTTTTTTCTATTATTAGATTTTTAAATTTAAAATAAAAAGTATATATAATTCTGTACTATTGGCGTAAATAATATTATAACGTATACTTCAGCTAATTTTAATTTTACTACGCATGTTTTATTTATATAATTACGAAAAAAATTACCATAAATTATTTTTCGTTAAAAAATTACAACATAAATAATTAATGGTAATATTTATCTAACTTTTTATTAAATTTGAAATTTGTTATTGATATAAAATACTTTTTATTGAAAGAACTATTTATTATAATAATATTTACTTTAGTTACTATTAACAATAAAATATTTAAGCTATTTTATATATTAAAATGAATTTATTATATAGCACAAATTATATTAATTTTTCATTTAATTTTAATTAATAAAATTTATTATATGATTAATTTTATTTATAAAAAAAACCCATATAAGGTTATATTATACCAATTTACTTGAAACTAAGATATGAAACTTATCACAAAGAAAATATTTCACTCTATAATATTGATACATTTAAACAATAAAATGGACAAATATATCATAAATAGTAGTATCATAAAAGATGCTCAATAGAAATCAACAGTTCATATGCAAAGGGTTAAGATCCGGCAAAACATGAATATGAGATTTTTTGTTTATTAAAAATACAATAACTTCTGAAATAAATAAGTGAATGATTTTAAATTTTTGTAAGTTTTATTAATTACATTTAGATATCTATATTAAGTTATAGAATTATATTAATAATAGTAATTTCCAGTAACAAAATTATACTTAATATTTATGAAGAGATATTTATTATGAATAAGATCTGAAAGTTTTATATACATTTATAGTTATGGATATTCAACGAATGAAAATTAAGTTTAAAAACAAAGAGCTGTAATATCAGTTTTAAAAAATATAGACATATTTTACTATAATTTTAATGTATATTTTGATATGATTATAAGGTTGTATTTATAAATACTTATTTATGATACTCATAGTTACTTTTATGCATCGAGCCCTATATTATTTTAAAGATAATATATTATATTTAATGATTTTTAGATAATATCAGTTTAAATAAATAATAAAATGTTTCATCTTAAACTATTTATAATAACTCATTGAATAGGTTGGCTGCAGATTGCGAATGGTGAAGCAAAGACTAAGGAAAGGTCGTCCGATCAATGCCAAAGAAGCCGATTATTTAATCAATGGAATGTATTTATAATCTACATTCCACTCTCGAGATATGGTCGTGTCTCTCGAATTATTATTTTACCTACCCATTATTATCACTCTACATTCCAATGAATATTATACAACGCGGATGTTGATATCTCAAGGTACGTCCTTACCCATCAAACTATATATTGCGATTCGGTGAAATAGCCAACGCATACCCGAGATGGTAGTTCATTAATTTTTAGACCATTTCATTTCATTATTACTATCGTATGATACTATTGTACATAGCAATTTATTATATTACATATATATCTATATATATTAAGCTGGAAATAAATATAAGTATATTTATTTATTATTATTGAGATATGATGACTAATATAAATAAAAGTATATTATAGATTTTAGATAGGTCATTTTTATTATTTAATATAATAATATTAATTTATTCCATTTTTTGTTAAATCTATATAATTTTATACAATTTCTATTAATAAATTAAGACAATGGATTGGAAATACTAATTATTGTATAAATATTTCTATATCATCTTATGAAAATCATGCTCATATATATTTCTGTGTTTAGAATTCATTAAAACCCTTTTTTCCGAGATTTTATAATATTGAATTATTTGATAATATTGATCTTTGTAATTTTTAAATTAACATAAACAACTATTTTCTGTATGCTATTAAATATATTCTATTAAATCACTAAAAAGGCCTAATATCATTAAATTGTATATTCCAGAATAAATAATAACGTATATATCAGTTATTATTGCAGTAAATAGAGAGCAGAAATCGTACTTTAAGAGTTATAAACCTAAAGATTATCTTTAAAGTAATAATTAATTACATATTATTTAAGGTATTTTTATTAATATAAGCTAAACTTCTATATATATTATTTTATATCTTATACATCTAGTATAGTATTTATTGGATTGTTCTTATCTCTTATATAATTCATTATTGGATTAATTTGTTAAAAGTAATAACTGTCGATAGTAATATTTAATAAAATAAATATCTGAGGTAGAGAAATGTTTTCTTAATTACCCACCGCAAACAAACTAATTTCATATCACATATCTATATATTGAAATCAATTTTAATGTTATATTGTTATTAATCTAATGAAATCATTATATGTATTAATAAAATTATGTAATATAATATTCTACCATAACAATTGTTTTATTTAATTATTAACCAAAGTTTCAAGAGATTTAAAAGATTTGAATAGATAATATATTTGTATTCATAAGTATATAATATGTTATAATATATACTGTACATTAGACCGGTTCGTTCGATTCAATTTTTAATCCTTCAGGTAAAATATAATACATATCTATATTTTAGTATAATATGTATTAACAATTTTTATAAAAAAATAGTTACCTTTTGTCACGAAGCATTTAAAGTTTGAAATGTAAATTATTATTTTAAGATAAAATGTATAATATTCCATGTATAATGTTAATGACACCATCTTATTATCTTTGATGTTTACAAATATTTAAATTAATATTTAAAATTAATTATGTATTTTTATTATATTTAATGAATTAATATAATATATGCCATTATTTATATTTATTATTAATATAATATCTATATTTCATTTTTATATATACAAATTACCAATATTAATGTCTCCTAAAACTCGAGAAAATACACCATTTTACAAAGTATTTATTTCAAAATAATTCAAAAAAATAATTAATTTTTTAAAATTAATATATATAATTATACTTTACATAAATTTGAGTGATCAGATTGTATTGAATTGTGGATATAAGTTAGATATAAATGTCCTTTATACAAATAAAATTAAAAAATATGTAAACTTATTTTGTATTTCAAATTTCAAATAAAAATCCAAAAAAATTTAAAAATATTGTTAATTTTTTTTCTACAAATAATTTTTAATTTTTTAATAATTAATTTGAATTGTATTATTATTATCTATAAATTATATATTTTAATTTTTTAAATTAAATTGTAATAATTTATTTATATTAAATTATACGATTTTTAGATATTTTTTTGACTACAATTATTTTATAAAATTTGGGCATCTAGATTGTTATGAAAAATATTTTGTACTGTTAATACTACTTGTTATATATGTTTCTATGATATATCCATAGTTGGCTTAAAAAAAATCATCCAATTTTATAAAAATTGAATAAAACTTATTTCTATATCTCCCCCATGTTAACTTTTGTATGTATTCAATGTTAAAATAAAAAGGTCTCGTGACATAACAATATTTAAGATATAGGTCTAAAATTTTAAATACTTATTCATCATAGCATACATAATTGTCACAGATGTGAAGGTTTTTAAAATTGCGAAAAAAAATTTAGTACGAACCGGTCTACTGTACATTGTATTGTAAATTTAAATATATATCGAAATACATGAATTTCCCATAATTATTATATTAATTTAAATTGATATTTTATTATATTGTAATTGTAAGTTTTATATATATTAGAAAAAATTAATTCAGACAAATTTATTGAATTAATATTATGATATAAGATTATAAAGAAAATTATAAATGACAACTCTTGTATACCCGTATTAATTTGAGATTAAATTGCAGCAAATTATTTGTTCCATTGCTTTTTCTGTGAAGTCAACGGTACGTACACAACCCCCATTAATTGTTTACGTTTTATCTTACCGCTTTCATCTATTTTATCAATCTGCGATAGGAGAGACAAGAATGCATTAATATGAAATTAACCCGTGAGCTATTCTATAAGTAAGCTACTAGTAGAGTCTATATATTTACATAATTTATATGTATATATTGTAAGTATGCATTACTTATTATGTAATAGGAAATTAAACATATGGCCAAGACACTTATTGGGCAACTGAAGTATGCTACTGTACCTGATCCAGTGATTGGTCCTGGTGTTCGGCTCCCACTGGGATAATAAGACGTCCGCCCACTTTCAATTGTTTAATCAACTACAAAAGTAGGATAATATCGTGTTTAGTAGTATACTAATGTATAAGTTTTGTGATCGCGTGTGTCTACATAGGATAAAGAAGGGTTGTTAGTTATTTCGTAAAAATTAAAATACATTATTTTTTATGGTTTCAAACAGTTTTTTCAATAATAATGAGTACAAATAATAATTCTTTCATAACAAAAAACTAACTAACTATTGTTTTTATTATAATTATTAAATAATGGAAAACATTACATAATGTAGGAGTTGGAATCGTAGAATCTATTATTTTTGATTGGTATTCACTTTACGAGTATATTATATAATATATATATATTACATTTTTTAAAAATTATCAAGTCCGACATATTATTTATTAAATATTATTAACATATATAATAAAATATATTATCTAAATGTAATCAAAGTGGTTTTGATACTATAATACAATACTTAAATAATTGTTTTAAATTATTTATAAGTATATATCATTTTAAAACAATATATATTTTTTATAAAAAATATTAAAATGAATACTTTTGAACTTTTACATTGAACAAAATTATTCCATATACACCTATTTATATATCACAATGTGAAATTTATATTACTTATTAAAATCCATTATTGTGAAATAATTATTTATTTTAAAATGTTTTATTGACTACAAAATCATGTGGTGGTTATGGGCGTCATGAGAAGGAAACAAAAATAAAGTACAATAAAAATAAAGGAAAAGGGAGGGTAGGTTACAATGTTAATAGGTCGTAGAGAGTTTTAAATAATGACAGGGATTTCAAACAACTAATGTCATATGGTAGAGCATTCCAGTATTTTGGAGCTACCACAGAGAAAGCAGATTCAGAGTGAGCAGAGATAGTCGAGCGTTGCACAATTTTCATCATGTGACAATTATAAATGAATAGATGTAATTTTGATAGCTATTTAAATACAAATTTAATTATACATTTGATATTATATTTTTGATTAATATTTATAAAATGTATATAATATTGTAATATATTTGTTAATAACAAATAATAAATTTTATTGAAAATATAATTTTAAATCATCTAATTTTATGATAAATGGATCATATTATGTTAGAATAAGTTACAATATAATAAAATAGTACTTTACTTATTATTATTTTGTAAAATAATTACATTTGGTAATATTTGGTTATTACATATAAATAACTATTAGTAATAATATATTACTACAAAACGATATAATTTTAAATTTCAATATATAAATAATTCATAATTAGAATATTCAGCCTAATGGAACAAATCAACTTTGGATAAAGGGAAACATACAGAGTTAAAAGCTTCATCTTCAAAAGGGTACTGATCTAGGTTAAATCCATGACAGATAATATAGTTTGGTACAGAAATTACAGTTGATATTACATTTCTTGTCTTTCTATTAAATTTCTTGGATTATAGAATTATAGACTTAGAATATTTATTAGAAATAGTTTATAAAAAATTTATTTATTTCCGATAGTAACACTGTATTTGTGCAATAGAATAATAACATAATTGCATAGTATTTTAGTTGAGAGTAAATACAGTATTTGAAATTAAACTTTAAATCAATACAAATAACGACGGAAAGTATAACAATGAATTGTTATCGAGCGATTTGATATTTCTCCGAAGTCAAAGGAACGTAAATCACGCCCATTAGTTCTTTACGCGTGATTTCATCTTCGTCGATTTTATCAATCTGCAATAGACAACGCGGCGTGAGCAGGTGAAGAATGCGACAGTAAACAAATATACCTGGTCCAGAGATTGGTGGCAATTCTCTGCTCCCACTGGAATAATCAGTCTACCACCGACTTTCAATTGTTTAATCAACTAAAATGTAATAGCAAACTGTTTACTGTCCAATAGTAAGTGAATTGATGGAGTGAATCTCAGTCGAAGCTTTTAACTCGGTTCGTATGAGGAATATAAAATAGAAAGATGTAGGAGTAGATTTAAAATGAAAATAAGAGATTTAGTGGAGTAAACTCTACTATGTATTACTCAATTAATCTATTGCTATAAATCATGATAGTTGTAGAAAAGCCCAAACTACACAGTCGAGCAATAACTGTCAAACATTTTATTCACGGTCTAATGATTTATTAAGACAAGCCCATCTTGAATTGGTCATATTTATAAATTTCTTTGTTATATACATACAATTTATTTAAATTTGTCATATAATATACAATTACATATATAATTATTTAAATATAGAGACTAATTTAGTACATTTAATGTTTAATATTTATAATCAATATTAGATAAAATAATTTATTATATTATCAATATTTTAATATTAATTTAAAATTATTTAGAAATTAAACATTCGAATACATCACAATTTATGATAATATATATATATATAATTACATATTTATATAATTATGTGCATAAGTATAAATAAAATATATAATTTGGGAAATATTAGATTGTGATTTTTATATTGATGCTATTGTAATAAAATTAGTATCATTGGAAAGATTTTTAAATTATATAATATAAGTCATATTTTAGTTTTTATTTATTTTTAAAACAAAAGTAATGAGTGAAAAAATATGGTAACAATTTGATTGATATTAAATTAGATGATTAAATTAATTCTGTTATGAATTATAAATATTATGAAGAATAGAATTTATTAAAACAAGAAATATTTATAATAATATATGCCTATTAAATGTTTACTAAATTAATAATGCATCTATTTCTAAATAATATTAATATATTTAATAAATATATGCATACATTTCTATTGTATACATAAGAATATGATTTTAAAATTAATTTTATTTGGCTTCTATTTACCAAAGACATTAATATATTATTAATATCTATGATACAATTAAATACCCATGTTTTCTACTCTGTTGGGTGAAGTGACGTACTACATATTACATAGGCCTAATAGGCAACCGTGTATCTTGGGCTTTAGTTGTAGTGAAAACATGTATTGATGATGTGTTTACCTGATCGGGAACCTCGGGTGCAGCTGCACCTACGTGTATGGCATCGTAAGGGGCATTCGGGGCATAACCTTCTCTTCCGTCACCGGTTATGAACTCTATACGACCTACGGAATAGGGGGGGGAGGGTGAATTAAACGTGAAACTATGTATATAGTGATTGTATAATAAATGTGTATAGGTGATTATTTAATATTTTATAATTAAATTTACATGGGTAAAAACATATATATATACCGTATTATATTTATTAAATGTATTGTATATTTATTTATAAAAGCTAATTTGTATCTATAAAAGTATACATTATATACATAATTATAATTGTTTAAACATTTTTTAATATTATTTCGTAAATATTTGCTTGTGAAATTATATAATATCACATATTTATCATATAATAACAATTCATGTATTAATTTTAATTTATTATTAGTGAATTTTATTTAATATTAATTAATAATAGGTGAAGTAATAAAAAATATTTAACTTTGTAATGATCAAACTAACTTCTATTATACCAGGTTTATATTCTTTCATTACTCCTAGATTTAAAAACCAATTGATATATTATAACTATCTATATATATAAGTGGATAAGCAATTGATGAATGAAATGAATATAAAAGATAGACATGCGAATGGCAATTTTATCAATAAATTAACAATATGGTATCATCGATTTTGATTTGATATTAGTCATATTATATATGTAAAATATTAAACCCGTAGGTTTTTCGTCGAAATATATAGAATTTACTTCTATCTATATCTGTGGATTTAGATTATATATGTCAATAAAATTATATGATATCTTCAATTTAAATACATTTAAATCTGAAAAATGATGACGAATGTTATGTTGTATTTTAAATATATATATATAACTATTATTTTTAGTACAGATAGTACATTAAAATTGATCATTATTATCAAAATAATATATATAAATAATAATAATTTGAAATTAAGTAGTAGGTTTCGACTGCAGTGCCCCTATCACAAAGTTGCATACTACCGATCTTTAATTACCACTTTTTTACATCAATGTTTCATATGTATATCGGGGACAAATTTCTAAATAATTTAATAAAATTATATCATTTCTATAACTATATTATACATAAATTAAAATTTTAGATACAATTATTTTCGTCTAACGATGCATGTATTTCAATTAAATGAATGAAACTTATTATTAAATCAATATTTACATGAGAATGCAGAGAGGTTTTAGAGTGGCTATGTACAAGTGTACACGGGTGACCTTTCTTCAGTAGTTCTACTGACTTCGGATCGCTCTCCACATTCTTGATGGATTTCTCTATCAACTTAGCGATGTGTTCAATACCGGTAACTTTTCCCCCTTCTCCGACCTATGTGACACGTTATGTAGTCTAGTGTCCTTGTTAGTACAAATAATCAATACTCTTATATATATATATTGATTATATTGATGTATAAATGAAAACTATGGTAGTGTTTTTGTAAATAGTGGGTAAAAATATTCTAAAAATAATATTTTATAAAAAGTGTATATTTTAAACAATACATTATCATAAGTTCAATAATTAATATTGATCACATTAATAATATAATATTGAATTCATCCGATATGTGATCAACGTACAATATAATATATACTGATGTACGCGTAAACAATTTGTCTGTAATTAATGAATAGCGTAGTAGTTACTAAAGAGATGCGGTTCCTAAACATACGGGGTAATATAGGGGGTAATAGGGTGTGGGGGGAAGGGTAACCATGTGAGCTAGACACGCTGTCAGATATCCAGAACCACTGCCTACGTCGAGTATGTTGTCGCCGGGCTTAATGTTGAGATTCTCTAGAGCATGGGCATGCTGTAATGTATGGAGTGGGCATGCTGTAATGTATGGAGTGGGCATGCTGTAATGTATGGAGTGGGCATGCTGTAATGTGTGGAGTGGACATGCTGTAATGTATGGAGTGGGTGTGCTGTAATGTATGGAGTGGTTGTAATGTATGGAGTGGACATGCTGTAATGTATGGAGTGGTTTTAATGTATGGAGTGGGCATGCTGTAATGTATGGAGTGGGCATGCTGTAATGTATGGAGTGGGCGTGCTGTAATGTATGGAGTGGGTGTGCTGTAATGTATGGAGTGGGCATGCTGTAATGTATGGAGTGGGTGTAATGTATGGAGTGGGCATGCTGTAATGTATGGAGTGGGCGTGCTGTAATGTATGGAGTGGTTGTAATGTATGGAGTGGGCATGCTGTAATGTATGGAGTGGGCGTGCTGTAATGTATGGAGTGGTTGTAATGTATGGAGTGGGCAGGCTGTAATGTATGGAGTGGGTGTGCTGTAATGTATGGAGTGGGCATGCTGTAATGTATGGAGTGGGTGTGCTGTAATGTATGGAGTGGTTGTAATGTATGGAGTGAGCATGCTGTAATGTATGGAGTGGTCATGCTGTAATGTATGGAGTGGTTGTAATGTATGGAGTGAGCATGCTGTAATGTATGGAGTGGGCATGCTGTAATGTATGGAGTGGGTGTGCTGTAATGTATGGAGTGGGCATGCTGTAATGTATGGAGTGGTTGTAATGTATGGAGTGAGCATGCTGTAATGTATGGAGTGGGCATGCTGTAATGTATGGAGTGGTTGTAATGTATGGAGTGGGCATGCTGTAATGTATGGAGTGGGCATGCTGTAATGTATGGAGTGGGTGTGTTGTAATGTATGGAGTGGGTGTGCTGTAATGTATGGAGTGGGCATGCTGTAATGTATGGAGTGGGCATGCTGTAATGTATGGAGTGGGCATGCTGTAATGTATGGAGTGGGCGTGCTGTAATGTATGGAGTGGTTGTAATGTATGGAGTGGGTGTGTTGTAATGTATGGAGTGGGCATGCTGTAATGTATGGAGTGGGCATGCTGTAATGTATGGAATAGACTAAATATTAGTAGTGTATTCATGATTTATAATTATGATATAAAAATGAAAAATGTTGATCTATAAATTAGATGAACAATATATTCTTTTATTAGGTACATCTATATACATTACTTTTTAATAACTTCTACATAATATAATCATTTTAAAATGTAGGAGCTAAATTATAACATATATATAAATAATATTTATTGATAATGGGTTTACTTTTTTTCCTTATGATTTTATGAGTTAAGGAGGCCAACAATTTAAAATAGACCTTATAATAGTAGATATATTATTAGTAAATTCTAAACTGATATGGTATAGAATTGAATGGTTTCAGTTATAAATTTAAATTTTCTTATTTTATTTTCACTTAAAGATTGCGAAACAAATCAGGATTCATTTCTAATTGTTGAGAAATATTACGAATAATATCACATATTTAAATGAAATATAATTAATTAAGAGTATTGACTAATATGTGCGATATAAAATAAATCTAATCAATTTCATTGTATTTGTTATTTTTAATTATCGTTTTAATAATATTATAAAAATAACACATATATAGTACGACTATAACGACAATCCTACTAATACATTAAACACGGCTGATTGGAGGGTAACCATATGAGGTGCACTGATCGTAGCGTTGTAGCCTATGGTCTGTGGAGAGTCGTCGTAACTAGACTTCGACGTGTAGTGAGTTCTGTCGACCAATAGCATCGCGTTCAGAACACTAGACTTCTTGATGATTCCATTGGCTATAGTCGTTAGATTAGCCATAAGTAGAGAATATGATATAGTGTGATATTTCTTATTGATTAAATTATCGTATCAGTTGAAATAGGAGATAATAATATTACTAGTTAATATAGGCGTATTGTAATAACCAATGAGCATTGAAAACCTTTATAATGTGTAAACATGATAAACTAGAGGTTTTACAATGATTACAACTTATATGTATTTATTAACTGTAGTCTATTGTATCTGCATTAAAAAGAATTCTTATTTATGAAGTGCTAATTTTAATATCTGAATACAAATTAACATCACTCTTTAATAACTGAATTATCTAATTCATAATTAATTCTTACTACATAAAATTTACAATTCTTAAAATTAATTCAAATAAAACATTAAATTATTGAAATAATTCAATCCCTAATGTATACATATTTTATTGCAGAATTATTACCACATAACGAATAACTATATTTTAATAATAGTTATTATATTAATATGATTTTACCATGTTATATATTATTTATGAATATATTTATTTAAACAAAATTAACAATAAATTTGTAAACTTTTGATCGTAAATTTATTTGGTTACAAATCATTTGATATCAGATTAACAACACATGAATGTTTAATACCCACTTGTTATTGAATGCATGAAATATTAAAATTACTCTCTATATTATATCGCGAGCACACTGCTTCTAGTGCACGGTGTCAGTATGTATTATCAAGTGCATTACTTCATAGAGTTTACAGTTTATATAGTATTAACCTATCTATAATAATTACAATATTATATAAGAAAATAAAATATCTTAATAATACATAATATCATAAATTAGGATTCATTAAAAGATAATATATAACTATTTTATAATGTTATAGCCTAACTTATAGGTTATTAACATAATTATTGATGACCCATCCCGCTGCTAGCAGTATTTTCGAAATCACTGATAGAGATCTAGGTTTACGCTGATTTTCATACAAAAATGTTGTCATTATTCTAATAGATTACATGTATTATAAGTTAGATTTTACTAACCTCATATATATATAGCATTTTAAAACTACATTGATTTTTTATATAATAGTAATGAACACTTAGTTTTCATCATTTAAATAATAATTTAAAACATATTATTTTACATTTTAAAAGTTTAGTTTGATACGAATTTACACTATAAACAACACATAGTTCAGAAAATTAAACCTATGTAGGTGACGCTGTTTTATTTTTGCGTACAAAATCTAATTATATGATTTCGCGTATGTGTTATACGTTTCCTTAGAAAAATATTTGATATTATATTTGATATTATAAATACAAGAATGTAATTTTCTTTTGATAATTAATTATATAAGTTAAATTATATTATAAAAGTAATACGTTTCTAGTGACTATATGATACATTTTTATAATTAAAATGACATTTTTCTCAAGTAAAATTACCTTTAACCCTTATATATCTAAAGCTCTATATACATAAGCAATCTTATTCCAGCAATTTCGCAGTAGAATTCCAGTTTCAATATCCCCCAGCACCGCTAGTCTAGCTGTATCAATTTTAGGTTATTCACATGAGCAATCTATTCCAGCAATTTTCACATTAGAATACTTAATGCATACTTATCATAAAGTGGTAATATACATATATTTAATAATTATATATTATAATTATAAATTAATTATTAATTAAACGATCATAAACGCTTAAATAACTTAATGTTAATCACTTAAAATCGTAAACGTTTATAAATTGATTAATCCCTAAATATGTATTCATTAATACCATCGATGTAAAGAAACTTTCTTTATATCGATGATTAATACTCGTGCGTTAAGCCGGTTCGGCTCGGTAATTTTTGTGTAAATATTGCCTATTAATTTATCATTTAATGTTTGGGGTATTTCTTTCATAATGGTATCATTTTTATTTTTTATAAGTAGTATTCGATATGCGGCAGAGCTTTTAAAAATGCTTATAAATATTTGTATATAGAAAAAATACCGCTATTACCTATATTGAAATCATTTGACAATTATATTATAAATAATTATTTTTCAAATTTGTATTTCATTTTTATTATATTTCTTTAATCATGAACCTTCGTAATAATACACCTTTTTATATTTTATATAACCCCAAACCATTTACTAAATGACAGATACCCACATATATAGATATAATCGGCTAATATTACTGAAATAAATAGTAACTATAAAGTTATTCGAAGATGGAATATAAGTACTAGAATAAGATTTTATATATTGATGCTATTATAATAAAATTGGTATCTTTGGAATGCTTATAAAATTCTATTATAGAATTAATATCTTAGTTTTTTTAATTTTTATTAAAAAAAATGTTATGACCACTATTGTGTAAACAAAATTGGTAACAATTTTAGGTGTTGTAGATAGAAATGATGAATGTTTTAATTTATTAATAATAATATTATAACATAACTCATTCAATAATGAATATTTTATAATGAAATTAACAGAATATATTTATTATTATATATTTAGCTATATAAATATTTATAGAAATAACAAAATTATCAGAATATCTGACCAATATGGGAAAAATTAGGATTTTTTTTAAAATAATATTTTTACCAAGCTCATTAAATTCTATAATATAAGTTGTATCTTGGTTTTTACAAATTTACAAAAGAAAAATATAGTACAAAGTTTGTACTACAAACTAATAATTTATAATTTATAAAAAAATAAGATAAGACGTGAAAGGTTACTGCACGAGTTGGGAACGGTTTTCAAATTGTTCAGCAAATTGAGGCGGGCGGCGAGCGCGCATAGCGTATACAGTTAATCAGTGAATATCATACACGCACCAATGTCTACCTATATCGATAAAGCTTATATAATAGCAAATATAGCAAATAAAGCAAATAAGATATATATATATATATATTAATTATATTATATATATATATATATATATATATATATATATTATACACACACATACACATATACACACATACACACACACACACACATATATACACACATACACACACATATAAATATATATATATATATATATATAATATAATATAATTAATATATATATATCAGTGTTCATTCAAGGTTTCAGGGCAACTACCAAAAAAAAATTATTATAGGGCATATTATATTATATATATATATATATATATATATATTATACACACACATACACATATACACACATACACACACACACATATATATACACACATACACACACATATAAATATATATATATATATATATATATAATATAATATAATTAATATATATATATATCAGTGTTCATTCAAGGTTTCAGGGCAACTACCAAAAAAAAATTATTATAGGGCATTTAAATATATTTTACTAAGTAAAATGTAGGATGACATATATGGGTAATTTCGCTATCTATTTATAAATTCATTTATGATAAATAATATATTAGATGGACACTTATACCCTGAGGCAATTTAAACCTGTAACAATTGTTACTTACAAAAGCTACTTAGGAGACTTTTTGAATTAGAGATGTAAATAAATAGCAAATAAGTATTCGATTCGATTACTTATTATTCGTTTACAATTAAATGATTTACAAATTGTAATTCTAATACATTGATATCAAATAATTCTTTTTATATTCAATCTCTCAACATTTGATTCATGAGATATTCAGATATTAAAAATTTGAAATTCAAGCATTATGATTATTTGAAAATTATATTGAAAATTATGTTGTCGATATGTTATAATATTGAAAATTAGGTAGTCGAGATCTTATAATATTGAAAATTATGTTTTCGATATGTTATAATATTGAAAATTAGGTAGTCGAGATCTTATAATATTGAAAATTATGTTGTCGATATGTTATAATATTGAAAATTAGGTAGTCGAGATCTTATAATATTGAAAATTATGTTGTCGATATGTTATAATATTGAAAATTAGGTAGTCGAGATCTTATAATATTGGAAATTAGATGGTTAATATGTTATATTGAAAATTAGGTAGTCGAGAAGTTATATTTTTAAAATTAGATGTTCGAGTAGTTTGATATATAAGTAATTTGGTTCTCGATAAGTTATACTATTATGATTATTGTAATATCATATATATATAATTATATATTTATTATAGTAATGTAATTGTAACTCTATCAAACTTATATATATATATACTTATTTTTTTATATAAATGTATTGGTAATATTACTAATCAATCGAATAGTATATTTATAATTTAAACTTTCATATTATTATAATGACTATTATAAGCATAATGATATATTTCGCGAGAATCACCTGTATACTATTATGTTAAGTATACAGGATTAGTTATTTGTATCATTAAAGACTATAATACATGGAAATGTATTTATAGGATATATAAATAAATAAGTTTCTATATAATACAAATTATAAGATACTAAATATATAATATATATAGTAATTATTTTCATTAATTATATATTATATATATATATACAATTAACTATATATAATATATCATATTTATAAATACTTAAAAATACTTATAGGTAGATAAAAATATACAAAAATACCTATATCTATATTAATATTATTATATCATACTGGTACACATTATTATATATAATTTATATAAGATATTTTAATTTCATAATTATTATGATAATATAACAAATTAATTAGAATGTATATTATAATTGTATTATTATTAAAATTTAATAATTTGTTTGCACATTTTTGTTTAAATAAAAATTAAAAAAAACATAATATGAATTGTATTATATAATTTAATAAGATTTCCAGTGATACCAATTTTATCATAATAAAATCAATATAAAATATGTCATGCTCATGTATCAACATGCAGTACGTACTCCGTACAATGGTTGATTTCAAATTCAATATATATATAATAAGTAGTATAATACATGATATTTATGACATTATATTTTAAACATTATATATTACATATAAGAATAATAAGTATGATAATTAATATATAATATGATATTATTAAATATTAATGTAATAATAAAAATAATAATTTTAAATTTAATAATTAGATTATAATACATTTAAAAAGTATACAGTTTAATTATTATGATTATAAAAAACAGTGAACTTATTAATAATATTGGTGATTAAATTTTTCATTATTTTTATATTTTCATGGTTTTTAATATGTCATATATCACTTTAATATTACATTTTAAAATAGGATTTTGAATAAATATATAAAAATTAAAAATTTTAAATAAAACAATCACATGATTTATATATATTGGGAGAAAAAGAATTGGAATAAAAATAATTATTGAATTAATTTTCATATATTATTATAAATATAAATTGGTAGCAAATTCACTACCCAATATTTAAAGTTTTCTACCCACTTTTCATTTTGGGTAGTGAATTTGCTACCCAATCTAAAAATAGATTATTCTAAATATAGATCAAGCAGTTTATTATCATATTTCATATTTAATTTGTAATTGAATCTAAATTGTTTGTTTATATAAAATATCAAACAGATATAACAAAGGGCAAATAGTATATATTCGCCATTATTTGAAAAATAATGAATTTATTCTAATGTTATGACAGAAGTTATTCACATTCTCCATTATTTTAATACTTAAATAATAATAGAATAATAATAATAATACATTTAATCGCCATTTTATAAATATTTATGGAAAATCTGCCATTTATTAAATACAAATTCTCCATTATTTTAATATTTAAATAATAATACATTTAATCGCCATTTTACAAATATTTATTAAAAATCTGTCATTTATTAAATAATAAATTCTTCATTATTTTAATACTTAAATAATAATATAATAATAATAACACATTTAATCGTCATTTTATAAATATTCATTGGAAAACTGACATTTATTAAATAATATATTCCTTTAATTATAGATATAACACTTTTAATTAATGATATTACAAGTATATTAATAATAACTTAATAATTAAACTTAATCCATATAATTATATATTTAGGGCAGCTACCCACAAAATTAGGGCACTTCCCAATTTGGGTAGCTGGGTAGCTCTAGAATGAACACTGATATATATATATATATATATATATATATATATATATATATATATATATATATCTTATTTGCTTTATTTGCTATATTTGCTATTATATAAGCGAATATATCGATAATGCTTATATAAATCAAATAGGATACATATATATATATATATATATATGTATCCTATTTGATTTATATAAGCATTATCGATATAGATAGGCATTGATGCGTGAATAATATTCACTGAATATAAACATATAATCTATTTTTAACTGTATACGCTATGCGCGCTCGCCTCAATTTGCTGATCATTTTGAAAACCGTTCCCAACTCGTGCATCCCCCGACGTGAAATATTAAAAAAAAAATATCTAACCCTTTAAATTGTTTAAAAAACCCTATTATTAATCCAGTCGATTAATAAAATTGTTTGTAATAATTCGTAAATTCTATTTATCAATTATAAAATTTATCATATTTTTGCATTAAAATAGTGAATAAATAAGAATATTGTATACTAGTATAGTATGCAATACATTAACTTTTTCTTATTAATTTCATTTAATAGTACACTCATATACTTATATATATTTATGTTTATATTTTATTACAAATAATTTGTTTTAATTAAAATTAAAATAATTTGTATTTTTCCAAAATATTCTGGAAAATCGAAAAAAAATATTATACAATAATATCTTAAACAAAAATTTATAATTCAAACTATAGTTACAGATATATTTACAAACAAAATTTGTAATTATGATAATTCGAAGTTTCGAAATATATCCTATCCTCTCCATATTAAAATGCCTATCTCTTCATGTTAAACTGTAATGAGGTGACGCATCTCCTGTAATTAATTTAATATTTTCTTGTTGTATTTAATTTATTATGTTATCTAGTTCATACAAAAATAAATAAGGCAATATTCATAACAAATTTACCGAGACGAACCGGCTTATTGTAAATGCATTTATTTACCAATTGCATAAATTCAATTTAAAATAGTCACAAAAATACATAGATATTGACTATGTCATAATCATTATACTAATGTCTATGCAAAAACTAGAATAAATTCGGATTAGAAAATTTAGCAATAATCGCAGAAAAAAACATAGAATTTTATAATTTGGCAATTCTTAAGTATTCTACTGCGAAATTAATTGGATATAATGCTCATGTATATAATGAACACTGTTCAGAACAGTGCTTAATAAAGTATTGAGAGAATGTTAATCATTAAAGTAATGTTATGTTAACAATTAATTATAATAACTTTTAAGGTTATTGACTAGCTCTTCATTTGTAGCACCGCCACATCTCCAAGCCATATTTCGATATGTAGCACAAACAACCTTATTTGAATGGATAAATAAAAATACCATAAAATAAATAATCATTTATTTTAATATTAAAAAAGTAAATATTTATAAAAATCTTTGTAGGGTAAAATTAGGGTATTTAATTTGAATGACAGCCAATGGTAAATAATGAATTTATCATGTGATATATTTTCATCAATACCTGTAAATAAAGATGATGATTTATAATAATTTATATTTATAATCTGGATATTTATTTGGCTATATAATAATCGTATTTACGAAATGTTATTAATTAATTTATAATATACTCTCATTACACGTATAGTTAGTATTTAAATATAAATATTCATATTTTATATTACATTAATATACCCATTAATATTACATAAAACTTTAAGTTTAACTTACTTAAATAATAATTATTATAATTATAATTATTATAGTTTAACTTAAAAAGTGGCCTCAGTTTGAAACTGAGTATCAATTAAAGCTACGCCACCGATACCCGCCAATTTCGCTTCAGTTATACTATATACATATTCATTATAATATCTGATGATTACATTATCATAATCATTATGATAATGCTGTTCACGTTAATTTATATTACGTAATATCATATTAAATATGATATTAAATTAAATAGATAATTTATTCGCATTTATTTATATATAACGTACGTTACCCTGCAATTCGTTCGTAACGAAATGAAGTCTGCTTTCTATATATGCAATAGACCATTGCAATGGTGACCATTATCATAATGACCATAATGATTATGGTCACTTGTTTTTCTCCGAAATAGATAATTTTCAGTGGTAATTATATCAGAATTACTTATTTATTTATTACTTATTTGATATTCAATATTATGATATCATATTGATTTATTTATATAATGATCCATTCCTTTTTTAAAATTTGTTGTCTTTATTAATATTTTATATAATTTTCTATATAATTTTATATAATTCAAAATTAAAAAAATACGAGTATGTGTATGTCCTATCCTTGATCTTTACTAAAGGAAACATGTGTTGAACAATATAGTATACAAAGTTCAATTATAGAGGGTTCAAATGTTATCAACATAATTTTGGAATATCTATTAGATAATCTAACGACTATTGTGCAATATTGAATATGAATCTCTGCATGTCAATAATGGGTAAAACGTGCGTTAAGAGTGATTTTAGACATGATGTTGACGATGGATTCGGCTGCTTCACATGATTCATCAACATTTTAGTATTGAGATTAACCAAACAATTTTTTTTTGATTTAGGTCAAATTTTCTGTGCGAGGGCATGTTCACTTTACAAAAAAGTTAACATGGGAATAGATAGGAAAATTCCAAAAAAAAACAAATATGTATATTTTTCACATTTATAATTAAGATATAATCATACAATTTTCAGAATATGTGTAATGTCTGAATAGTTCCTATTCATGATACCAAATTTATAAAAAAAATAATTTAATTTCTAGGATTTTTTAAAAAATTATAGGATTTTCCAGAATTGTTGTTGACCTCTCATAATTTTGTACAGAATTGTTATATTTGATAAATTTATATTATATATAATACAAAAACAATTAATTAATCACTATATATTACAATTTGGCCGAAAAAATAATAACTACCTTGGTATTTCTTTAATTTTTTTAAAAATCATCAACAAATTACAATGTTTTCTGTGGATTTGTACCTTTACAAATTTTAAGATTTTTTTTTTCCTTCCTCATCTTAATGTTATATTTTAACGTATAAGTATTATACATTTTTAAAAATAGCTCTTTATAATTTTAATGAAGTAGTCAAAGTGGCCTAAATTTTAGAAAATTTGTATATATATAAAATTAGTCAAAGTGTCCTAAATTTTAGTAAATTTGTATATATATAAAATTTATTTTATTGTTTAAATTAATTATCTAATAACTAATATTGTAAATATGGATACTATAGATAATATTTACTATAATTTAATGTTATATATTAGAAGAATATAGTATTTAAAAAAAAGTACTCATTATTATATATATACCCATTACAATAAAATACAAATAAAATGTACAGAATTCAAATAAATGTCCTTAAGGACATTTGATCATAAACATATACAATACAATTACAATTACATAGGAATAACGAAATTTCGAGATTTTTTTTTTAAATAATTTATTTTTTTAAAACCTCCATCGCATCACCAATAATGAACCAAAATGTATATGGTTTAATAAAATAGTATCATGAGCATCATATCTATAGAATCTAGTATGAAGCAGTATGATCTGGAAAATAAAATCACTCTTAACATGCGTGTTTATATTATATAATGAATGAGTTTATAATATTAACTTTATATTCAATATATAATCATATAGAGATAAGATATTTATTAATATAATATTTAATATCAACTAGCTAATCCCCATATAGTTGAACATTATGAATTGTTGCCTTTAGTTAGATGTAAGTCATGATATGCTATAATTAGTTTATTAATTTTGTTAAAAATCACCATATTAGATCACCTATTTTTGGTTTTTTCGTAAAAACAAAAAAAAAACGATTTTTATAGTTTCATCGGTTTTTATACTTTTTCTCGGTTTTTTAATTAAAAAAAGTACAGATTATAATTCTTTCATAAAAAAACTAAATTGTATTATAATTTTTAAATATATAGACATATCACATAATAGAAGAGTTATAATCTATTATTTTTGATTGATGTTCATGTTATAATTATATTATATAATATATATATATAATAATAATTTTAAAAAAATATTAAATATTATCAAGTATGTCATATTATTTATTAAATATTATTAAATAATATTATATTATTAACATCAAGGGATTTTGATGTTATAATAAAATACCTCAATAATTGATTTAAATAAGTAGATATCATTTCAAACATAACATAATAATATTTATTTATTGAAATCACAAATATAAATATTGAATAAAATACAAATAGCGGATACAAATGGACCCCTCAAGAAGTCATATACTTATACATGTTATAAATAACTGTGAGAGCAAAGAAATTTCCCCGGACAATACAATACAAATAGTAAACATTTTTTTCTTGTGTTTTGATTTTTTGTTTATTTTTATTTAAGTTCTTGATACACAAGAGAAAAACAAGAACTGCCTGGAGTCAAATCCGGACCTCTAGATTACTAGCTTTTGGTTGTCCCACTGAGCCATCGATCCCAAACATATATTTTTTAATAACAAATAATACAATTTTATAATGAATATTTTTCATTGACAAATATTATTCCATACACATCTATTTATATATCACAATGTTAAATTTATATTAATTATTATTCAAAATCATAATAATATTAATAAGTTCCTCAGTTATTAAAAACCATTATTGTGAAATAATAATAAATATATAATATAAATTGTAATTATATGATTATATTTGATATTATATTCATAACATTTATATAATATTATAAATTATAATTTATAATAATATATTTGTTATTAAAAAATAATAAATTTTGTTGAAAATATAATTTTATATTATAAAATGTTATGATAAATGGATCATATTATGTTAGGATAAGTTACAATATACTAGAATAATACTTTACTTTATATTATTTAGTAAAATGATTACATTTGGTAATATTCGGCTATTACATATACATAACTATTATTAGTAATAATGTATTACCATAAAAACGATATCTTTTTACATTTCAATATATAAAAAATTCATAATTAGAATATTCAGCTTAATTAAATTTTTAATCACATAATCATTGTATCATAGGCATATAAGTGTAATTAGATGAGTGTCTTACCCGCTCCCTGATATAAAATATATTGTAATAAATTATAACTTATACTATAACTTATAAATTAATATTTGATAGTTAAATTAATTTTTTTAAAACCAAAAAAACCAAAAAAAACATGGTTTTTTCAACTTGAAAAAATGACTAAAAACCCATTTTAAAAAACCAAATCTATCCTGCCATTTATACACCTAATTTTGTTTTTTTGGGTCATAATTAGAATATTCAGGCTAATGGTGGTGTAGTTAAATTTGTAATCATATAATCATTGTATTGTAGGAATGTAAGTGTAATTAGATATGAATTTCCTACCTGCTCCCTGATATATAACATATAATGTAAGCAAATATAACTTATGATTTAAAAGTTAAATAAATTTTATTAAAATGAAAAAACTAAAAAACCATGGTTTTTTAAACATGAAAAACCGATGATAAAACCCATTTGAAAAAACCAATTGAAAAAATCAAATCAATCCTGATTTAAACACCAGTCAAGTAACCTTTTGACAGCTTTTGATGATTAATGTGCACTCTGAACTCAGTGATGGGCACGATCACGATCGTCGATTGTTTGAAAATGATCGACGATCGTTAGAAAATGATCGAGTAAAATGATCGACGATCGTCAGCAACTGATCGCGATCGAAGATCGTGGAAATTTTTTTAAAAATGACGAAATCCCAGCTAATATTTTTTTTCTACAAATCTTGCATGATGCTTCAACTTTATTATTAATTATTTTTAAGTCATTAAAATAAATATTTGATTTAATAAAGAACGAATTTATCCAAGACATTGTATATCTTAGAACTTAGAACTTAGAACTCATAATGATCTAAAATATTAATAAAGTTATAGTCCTATATAATACGTCAACGGGGAAATTGACAGTTTGACTCATTTATGGCGTAGAGACTCTATTATAGAGTAGATAATTAAACGTATTGTTCGATCTTGCATGTCTCGCGCGGTAAAATATTACGATTACATTAGTAAAAAAGATACATTGGTATATATATATATATAAATATATTGATATGACGGCGTGAATGGGTGAGTACTCGCGAGTACTGCGTGGATCATTAGTGGTTCATGCAGCAGCCCGGAATTCATACGCTTATATAATAATACGATCGAGATCCACGATCGGCGATCGATGATCGAGATGGCGATCGACGATCAAAATAATTACACGATCGACGATCGTTAAAAAATGATCGAGTAAAAAGATCGACGATCGTTAGAAAATGATCGACGAAATTGATCGACGATCGGCGATCGTGAAAATTCGTGATCATGCCCATCACTGTCTGAACTTAGGATTTATACTATTTTCTATAATTGTAAAGGATTGAATTGGATTTGAAGGCTTCGAAGCCTTACATTTTTTAATTGCAAACCTTGATTATTAAAATTTGGCTTCGAAGCCTTGCATGTATTTGAAATTTTACAACCCTAATAATTAGTATAGTTATTATAATTAGATTTTTATATTAACTTTATGCTATTATAATCATTTTATAATTCATAATAATCATAGATAAATCGGTATATTAATAGATAGATAGTATATAAATATGGCAGGGATGTGATGCAGTATTAGAAATATCTAATACTAAACAATTACATAAAGTAGACATTATTAAGAAATGGCTAATAATACATTAAGCATCAACATGTTATAGTTTCATGTGTATTTTTATTTATATTAGTATATACTAATATATATCTATATATATATATATATATATATATAATAGATGCGCTACTAGTGTTTGAAATGAAAAGCCTTAGAGCTATACTCCGTATTACTAGGTCTGACAGACTCAGAAACACTATGATACGAAAGAAACTAAACATAAGCGAGACGATAGAAGACATCGTTCTTAAAAGAAGACTTCGCTGGTTTGGTCATGTTGTCAGGAATACGTCAACACTAAATTCCAGCTACAAGCTAGATTTAAAAAAAAAGAGACCAAGAGGACGCCCGCCAAAAAGATGGTCTGATGGCATAAGGGAACAGTGCGGTGAGCCACTCTTAAATATAGAGAGACGAGCCAAACGACGAGATGCCTTCGGAAACTATGTATTCATGTGGAAAGCAAAGGGACGATAATCCTACGCATTTAAGTCAAGTCAAGTCATTTATATATACATTAATTATTGAACTGATAAAGTATTTTCTATGAAATTATCTGATATAATAAATACTTTCAAGTCGGAACAAATTATCTTCGTGTTCAAAGCTATCTAATGAAATTGATACTGAATACATTATTAATCGTTTTGTAGAGAATAGATCGAGTTAAATAAATATGTAATTATACTTATATCATTTTTATTATAATTACATAATTTATAAATTATAAAATATTATATTGCATTGATTGACTTCCTTCATAAATTCTATTCTATTTATAAGCAAATTTATATTTTTTTAAACTAAAAAATAATTTATATAATCATTTATTTATCAGTTCATGTACAAATCTTACCTAAATTGTTTATATTAATAATTATAAATGATATGTTATAACACCTACTATTAAAAATAAATATTCATTATAATAATACCATTAATATATTTAACTAAACTTTGAAAGTTATTTTCTGAGTATTTTAATTTGGTGTATATTACTTTATTAAAAATTGCGGAAATATTGTATTCGTTAATGATTGAGTGGACACCTCACATTGCATGCTAGAACTTATATTTGTTAATATCAATGAATTCATATTCACAATAGCCTATATATCTATCATCATTATTCTATGTTATTACATAATTCATAATGGTAAATAAAACATTAATTTAATGTAATAGTGCATAGATAATAACTTTACATAAGTCAGTATTATATACATATGGTAATTAATATTTTTGGTTTGAGTTGGTTTCACTGGTTTGGTTTAGTATGGTCTGAATTGGTTTAGTTTTGATATATGTAGGTTTTTTTAGCTGCCTACATCCTGAGTGAGCCTATATAAAAGCATACTTAATTATATATATATAGGATATCACTCAAGTTTCTTGTTACTTTTATTCATATTATATATATATATGTATATAAAATAATAATTCATAAATATAATATAACTCATCCTAAAATGTTACAGATCTGTATCTATACATTATTATTGGTACTTTACACTAAAATAAGTATACATTCAATTAATGTTATCTTTACTTTTATAATGTTATGTAATATCATTGAATAATGATGATGTATGATATGTATTGGCTATTTTGAATGTAAATGTATTCGTATTGAGAAATATAAGTTTTCACACTGTGCACTTGAATGTAATAGGTATGCCAGACTTTCTCAATTTATACTTTTTTGTTGCTACTTCTCATACAAACTCTTTCAAAGTCATCACACATTTCTGCGACACTACTAAATGAGTAATACTCATTGAGTATACTATCTTGGTATTATATTCTATTATTATCATATATTATTATTATAAGTTTGTACATACTAGATATATAATTCGATCTCAAATGTATTAAAAGTTAACTTCCCTAATAAATTGAACATTTACAATTGCCATTAAAATATCATGTAGTATTTATAAGAGAACATATTTTAAATCATTTATTTGTAGAAGTAGCGTGAGAGGTAATACAAATTTTATATGTATAAATATTGATAGTGGCCGTCCTGATTATATGTGAGATGTTGTCAGTTACCGATCAATTTAGGTTTTAAATAAGTTTAAGTTTAATTCTAAGATTATCCTAAGTAAATGAAACCCAAATCTCCCTTATATGGGTGATAACCCCCACTGTGAGTACTACCTTTATATTATAACAGCTATAGTTCTAATATTATACATTGTAACAAGATATGTGAAACTTAATGAATTTCCATCATTGTTAAAACATACAATAAATACTTTATTTACATAGTAAATATCATAATGTATAAGTTTTATATAGAGTATTGTAATATAATGCATTAAGTGAATTAATATACTGTTAGAAGCTTGTACATCAATACAGTCAATTAAACCAAAGCCCTATAGGGCTTTGATTAAACTAAGCTCTATGCATCCAATATTAGTTTATAAACAGTTAATTGTTGATATTTTATTATGATTCATTAGCATGAATCAGCTTTACTCAATGAGTAATCAATGTTTTCTATATGCCATTACAAAATGTTAGTGATTTCAATATTTAAAAGATGATATCTAAATGTATATTGAAAAATATGATATATATTTGACATTTGATATGTTAGATTTCATAGAGAGATAAAGTTTTTCATATTGACAATATTTGTACCTAATTTTACAATGTATTATATCAAAACAAACTATCGCATAACCACCCATCTATGTTATAATCATAACTAACAGATACATTTACTCTTCTGCTGAGACGCTATGTCACACAAATACACCATTACTGAATATATATTAGAACACAAATAAATATCTAAAATATAAATTGTATTACCTTTTGTCATTTGGTTTATATGTTAATATTTAATATTAAAAATTAATATATTTTGTATTGTTAATGGTCCTATTTTAATTGAATGCAAATTTAGTACAATTTATAGTCAAATGGCATTATTAATTTCTAAATTAAAATATCATCAATATAAATATATTAAA
Organism: Osedax fenrisi; assembly: GCA_964019155.1. Taxonomy (NCBI): domain Eukaryota; kingdom Metazoa; phylum Annelida; class Polychaeta; order Sabellida; family Siboglinidae; genus Osedax; species Osedax fenrisi. The sequence goes on along the minus strand of OZ025240.1, from coordinate 77,420,646 downwards.
TATTATTTTTAATGAATTATTAAAATTTAATATATAATAGAATAAAAAAATGGTAGGTACAATATGATAGGTCACTTTTCATCAACGTTTAATAATGTAATATATAACACAATGAACCATTGATATCATTGATATACGAGAAAGCTTGACTACTTGATGTATTACATTACTCATTTCTCTCGTCTAATTAACCTTATTTTGTGTATACGTAACTGACCTGTTATTTCTAGTGTGATCGCTTACTAATAAGTAAGTTACTAGGTTAATAGTATATGCATATACACATACACACACACATACACACACACACACACACATTATATGAGTATTCTACGTGAATTGTTATTGTTATTGTTATTGTTATTTTATTTGGTGGAGTCCTTTCATCCCATCCAGGAACTTAGATGAAGTTTTCACTTATAACCATATATGGCTCTAATGTCCCTTCGAAGCCGCTCTCATGTTAAGGCATCAATGGTTTTAACGAGAGCCGATCATTTATTTATACACAATTATATAAGATCACTTCTAAATAATATTTTAAGACCCATTTTATAAAATTAATTAATGGTCCGGACTAGGGTCGAACCCGTGTCCTACTGCTTGTGTGTCTGACGCCTTAGCCACTGAGCCACACAGGCAGTTTACGAATGCCATGCAAATTACGCATGTATCAGTGACCCCCATTCTCACGTTATTTATAACTACAGAAGTGATAGTGGTAGTGGTAGTAGTAGTAGTAATAGTAGTAGTAGTAGTAGTAGTAGTAATAATAGTAGTAGTAGTAGTAGTAGTAGTAGTAGTAGTAGTAGTAGTAGTAGTAGTAGTAGTAGTAGTAGTAGTAGTAGTAGTAGTAGTAGTAGTAGTAGTAGTAGTAGTAGTAGTAGTAGTAGTAGTAGTAGTAGTAGTAGTAGTAGTAGTAGTAGTAGTAGTAGTAGTAGTAGTAGTAGTAGTAGTAGTAGTAGTAGTAGTAGTAGTAGTAGTAGTAGTAGTAGTAGTAGTAGTAGTAGTAGTAGTAGTAGTAGTAGTAGTAGTAGTAGTAGTAGTAGTAGTAGTAGTAGTAGTAGTAGTAGTAGTAGTAGTAGTAGTAGTAGTAGTAGTAGTAGTAGTAGTAGTAGTAGTAGTAGTAGTAGTAGTAGTAGTAGTAGTAGTAGTAGTAGTAGTAGTAGTAGTAGTAGTAGTAGTAGTAGTATTTTATTTATTTATTTGTCTTTGTTCATATATAGTTATGTTGGAATTTAGTAATTTAGTGTTGCAGGTGTGTTGTGGTGAGTAACTAAATGTGTGGTAAGGCAAATCTTGTGAATTATACAGGATTTTATTTGCAGCAAATGTAAATTGGTTATTAGAGGGGATATATGTTGTCCGGAATGTTTAGATATGTTGAATATGAATCTGATGGCTAAGTTTGGGAGGCGTTGGAGTTTATTTATTATAGATTGTGAGGAGGCATAGAGATAGGAGTTACAGTAATCAAGGCGGGGTAGAATGAGGGATGTAGCGAGAAGTTTCGCAGTAGTAAAATTAATGAAGGTTCTTATTATTCGTAAATTGTGTAGTATGAAGTTAATTGACTGTGATATTGATTTAGTCTAAATATAAAATTGTAGTATTGGGTCAATTAATATACCAAGATTTTTTACTTTATTAGCATTAGAAATACTCAAATTGTTAATGGTAATTTGTGGTGGAAGGCATATAGTAGTATATGTTTGAATGTGGATTGATTCAGTTTTAAGAAAGTTTAGTGATAAGTAGATGTAGGTAAACCAGGTATGTATATCAGTAATGCAGTTGTTAGGTAAATTTATGTCATTATTAGGGTCTGTCAATCTACAGTGTACTTATATGTCATCAGCATACGAGTGATAGTCTATAGTGGGGTATTTGTCAATAATTTTAAATAAGGGAAGTAGATAGATATTGAACAGGAGTGGACCAAGGACAGATCCTTGGGGTACCCCATAAGTAACTTTACGAGGTTTAGAAATTGGTGAATATGATAATTTGATAACAATTATCAGTTAGGTATGAGATGAACCAATCAAGTGCAGATATTCCTATAGAGGACAGTATGTTTATAAGGATACTATGGTCTATACTAGGGTATCGAAGGCAACTAATAAATCAAGGAGAATGACCATTGAACCATATGGTGATGCAGAAGATAGGTGAATGTGATTAAGGAAATGTATAATTGCTGTTTCATTACTTTTGTGATTGGTATAGGCACTCTTATATAGGTTTAATATGTGATTTTAATGGAGATAACAATTTACTTGACGAGCACAAATTCATTCTAGATTTTGAAGAGCGTTGATAAGTTGGAGATTGATCGGTAGTTAGAAAGGATTGATTTGTCAAGGTTTGGTTTTATATGATGTGTGTAACATATTCTGTTTTCATATATATTGGAATAATGCCTAAGGTAAATAAGTTTTCTATTATTTCTTGGTAATAATATACTAGATAAATGTGTTACTTAATTAATATAAAATGAGGGATTGAATCTAGTTCGGAAGAGGTATTTACTGCACTGAGGAGTTTTTCAATGGTAGTAGTAGATGGTAATATGAAGAAGGAAAGATAATATAGAGGTAGATTATATGGTTCATTGAGTGGTGTAGGGAGTGATGTTATTATATTAATGAATTAGTATTGAAATATTGGTCAAATGTATCTATTAGCGTTGTTATGGGTTCATTTGGTAGAACACGTAATGATATTATACAGAGTAGCTGATTAGAAATAGAGAAAAGTTTCTTATATTTATTTGCTGATTCTTTTAATAAGTTATTATAGTATGATTTCTTAGTCTTTTTGAGTAGGGATCGATATAGGCTACACTGTTTGATGAATATATTATAATTATTAAGAGATTTAGATTTTCTCCAGTAATTTTCATATAGTCGTATTATAGTCCTATTTGCAATTTTGACGTTATACTATATATTTATATTTAATGGGGTAAAGTTTGTCAAATGTTTTTAATAGAGCTGTTTTTAATTTGGATACTGAGTTTGAAAAATTTGTGTTATTAAATTGTTTAAAGAATTCAGTGATGAAATTGGTGTCATTATTGTTATATTTAATATTTATGATGGGTAGAATTTATCTTGGTGAGCTAATGTGGAAGAATACTAGATGAAAAAAGATTCTTTATCGAATGGGAATTAGTGAGGTTAGAATGAGTTTGAAAAATGATAAGGTCAAGTTTATGTATGTCATGTGAACTTTGCCACGAGTTCGCTCAGTGACAGATCATTCATCTCGGATATATAGGTGATTGTATATTAAGTTACTGCGGATGAATTGAATTTTGGAATACAAGTAAGAACACTGACTTGATGTATTGAAGAAAATAATAACATTTGAATCAACAAAATGATATGATGAAAGAGTATATGTTGGTTAATTAGTGTAGGTTAGTAATTCTAGAAGAAATTTACGAGATTTTGTGAATGGTTGAATATGCTCAATAACAACAGAAAAGGAGGATGAGTGGTTTAGTGAGTAATGGTTTGTAGTGAAAGATGGATTAGAGTCTGGTCGAAATGCATATTAATGAATAATTTTAGGAGATTAAGGATAGGGGTAGGCGGTGGAGAGGGGGAGGAAGGTGGATTGAGGAAGTAGGGTAGGGGAAGGAGATGAAGGGGGATTGAGGAAGTGACAGTATAAGGTATCATAGTTGTGTACTTGTATTGTGAAGATATATTGAGTAGAGATAGGTTCTGTTGGTAAAGGTGGGTAGATATATCTTTAATAAGGAAGGTAATAGTATTGAGTAAGTCAGTCATGGTAATGGAAAGCGGAGGGATTGTAGGTGAATGAATGATGGAGGTTTTTGTAGGAAAATTTTGCAGTATAATTTAAATAAAGGAGTCGATAGAAACAATGGTATGAGTCCATAGGACATTGGTGTAGGGGGCATTAGTATAAGGTGGAATTAGTGTAGGGGTATTAATGTAGGATTAACTAATATAGGGGGGCATTAGTGTAGGGGGAATTAGTGAATCAGCGAATGCAGTTAAGCTACTAATAGACCTATAATAGTAGTTCATTCAGTTATTTCTTAATCTTATCACTGATACATACATGCTTTAGATAGATATGGTATATTCAATATATACTATATTATAATAGAAATTATAATTATAGATATAATAGTTATATCTACACCCCCAGATTGAGCATGGGGTTCTTGTTGCAGTTAAGAATCCTGCTGTGGAAGAACTTCACCCTAAAGAAGAGAAGTCCGGTTAGTATGCTAGCAAACATTATATTTCAACTAATCATGAATTCAGATAAATTGTTCTCTATAAAAATGCTGTAATAATATAATTTTAAATTATCAAAACCACAGAATTTCCATGTAATCATATTATTAATTAGATATTTGAACTTAATTAAATTAATTACATGCATTAATTAAATTAAATTTAATAAGATACATTGTCTAAATTACATAACCAAAATAATAATTAAACTATACAATACTTATATATACATTACTCATTACACATTCTAAACATGATAAATTAGAACTATATTATCTAGTCTATTTAATAATATTTGATACCGACATCTGCATTATTTCATTACTTTGTCGCTTAACATCCTTATTTACTTCACATTATTTTGATCAACTTCAATATAATACTACTATGTGATAATGATTCTACAGTTTGTGGTGTTGTTTGAGATCATTCTTCCGCTAGTTCTGTTCATAATTCTACTGATGATACGAAGGAAACAACCAGCATATCCTGTGAAGGCAAGTTAGTACTACCTTTCAAAGTAACATGTTACATGTATTCCATCAGATCTACATATTATAATGTATGTGTCTTGCCCAGCTACTCGGTGTACCTCTATATCTTCTAGTACTAATCATGAAGTTAACTTACTAGTCTTTCTATATAATAAATGTAGGATATATTTAGTTGTACATCGCATCATCACAAACTATTGTTAACTGAACTATTGTTAACATATATAGCCCGATATCGGCTGCTTTACATTTTTATTTTATGAATATTTACTAAATATCTAGTAGGTCAAATATGTCAAATTTTAATCACTAATTCCTCCCTCCCCACATAATGCTAATGAATATATTTATACATATTCTATAGGGCAATAAATATATATATATATAATTTGAATAAGGATGTACGGCGTACGTCTACAATTAAATTAGTAAATATATTATGTAATATTTGTATAAGCTGTTGGAATTCTCCGTAATCTTATCAAAAGTGCCTAGTTAATAAATTAATAATAGAATTGTATAGAATTTAATTATATATTAATATATATATATATATATATATATATATATATATATATGGTAGTGCATATATGCATTATCTGCAATACATTAACAAAGACATTTACTTATGGTCATTGTTTGAATAAAGGTTCAAGTTTTTCATATCGGGCTATATTGCCCGTATTTAGAATATGTTCTAAAATCTGACTGTAATTCAATGGTATATAGCGGTCTATATTTATAGCTTTTCACAGCGAAACTGGCCGCTTTTGATGTTAACCGATATCGGCTATTATTAATATTTAAATCGGCGCTCCTCCTTACTCCCCTATAACTAATTACACCCCTCCCTTCCCTCCCCCACCTACTACACCCCCCTCCCTCCTACCCCACACCTACTACACCTCCCCCCTCCTACCCCACAGCTAATTACTGGGCCTACCCGCTACCCCACACCTACTACACCCCCTCCTTCCTACCCCACACCCACTACACCTCCTCCCTCCTACCCCACACCCACTACACTCCCCTCCCTCCTACCCCACAGCTAATTACTGGGCCTACCCACTACCCTCTGCTGGAATACTGCCGATCATGCAATTGTTCTGCAGTTCTAGCTACCAGGACAAGAATGGCTTCATCAAGTTCCCTGATAATCAGTAAGTGGGCTTATAGCTTAAAGTGGGTCTATAGATTAAGGGGGTCCTACATATTAAGTGGGGCCTACATATTAAGGGGGGCCTACATATTAAGGGGACCTATATTCAATTTGCGGTCAATTATATTGTTTATAATGTAAATTTGTATCAAACCATACACTTTTAAAATATAAAATAATATGTTTTAAATTATTATTTATATCATTAAAACTAATTACTAAAACTACTACCAAACTATTACTGCCAGCAGGGGCTGGGTGTACTAATAATTAGGTTGTCTAGATAGGGGAGGTTATATCTTTAATATTACTACCAAAGATTTTCCGAAGGAAAGATATAACACTTACGCGAAATCGTGTAATTCGAATTTGTATACAAAATACCCTGGTGCCACCTATAGCGGGTTACTTTTAGGAACTATGCGTTGTTTATAATGTAAATTCGTATTTAACTATACACTTTTAAAATGTTAAATAATATGCTTTAAATTAATATTTATATGATGAAAACTAAGTGTTCATTACTAATATATAACAAACAAATATTATATGTATGTTTTAAATGCTATAAGTATATATTTAGTGAGTAAAAGCTAATTTATATTGCATGTAATTTAATAGAGCAATGAAAACATTGTTGTATGCAAACAGAGCCAAACCTTAATCTATTTCAGTGATTTCAATACTACTGCTAGCAGCGGTTGGGGCTATTACTAAATTACGTTGCATGCATAGGAAGTGTTATATCTTTGCTTTGCAAAATCTTTGTTACTACCACTCCCACAACAACCATAACTACTCCTATCACCATCATTCCTACCTCCACCACTACCACTTCTCCCTCTACCTCTTCTACCGATACCATTCTGATTTGCACCTCTTATACCTGCACCATACATATCGATACCACTCTAACCACCTCCATTACCATCACTATTTCCACCAATACTAATAATATTACCACTACCATCATCACCACCCCTACCAGCATAAGAACAATGTTGGAGGACATACAAGACGTTTCCTCCAATAACAACTTCTTTGAGCCTGGCTTTACGGTGGACAAGTTGAATGACCTGCCCCAGCTGTATCGCGATGTCATAGAGGACCCTGCAGCTGTCAGTCACGTGTTCTTCCACGTTCAAAGTAAGTAGACACACAGCTGGTGGGGGTATGTTAGCCTGCCTATGTAGTCGAGTATCTTGAATATATGCTCATTTAAAAATGAACAACCTAACCATATTCGTATAACTAATAGATATATATATATATATCAGTAACACAAATTAAATATAAATATTTCCTTTTAAATAATCTATATGTAATATTTGTATAGTATAATAATGACGAAATAGATATGAACATTGTATTGTGTTACTATCTGACACTGGCTAGACATTCTACATAATTCTCACTGATTTCCCTACAGATATATCTATATCGGACCTTTTGATAAACCGGACGCTACTGAAAGATGAACTGGTGTCTAACTTCTCGATGTCACCCGACTCTGTGGATGCCATCTTTAATAGCCAGATCAACTTCACAGAGGTTAGGTGTACAGGTGCGTCAGTTAATACATTATCTAGTATGTACATCTGTCCTGGCTACACAAATCACAGCCTTAACAGGACCATTGTCTAGTTGCATGCAGGGTAGTTCAGCAGGCTATATCATTGAGTCATTAGGACACGGGTTCAAACCTAGCCAGCACCATTACATTAGGTCTTAATATATTTAGAAGTGATCTTATATAAGTGTATGCAATAATGATCGCCTCTCATTAAAATATGGATTCCTTAACATGTGAGCGGCTTCGAAAGAACATTAGATCCATTTGGTTATAAGTGAAAACTTAATTTAAGTGGACCATATAAAGAACTCCACAAAAATAATAATAACCTACCAGAGCGATTATATAACGATTACCTTGTAATACAGCCATGCAGGATGTTGTTACTAGCCCGTGCTTGAGATAACAGATAATAACTCGGTACTAACTTCCCCATCAGATAAACAGACTGCTCTACGATTACGGGGTCATTGAAACAGTATCACAAGAGAGATCTAGAAGTCGACGCAGTATAATCGGTTAGTGTGACCTCATCACAAACTGATACAATTGTAACTGAGATGATAGTTATATCAAAGATACAAACAAATGCTCATGCGCATTGATTAATCTCATCATTAAATGATACAAGATATTAAACTAGAGTATGATTCATCATCAATTATACGTATACCTAATAGTTGATTATATGCAATCTTCAAAATCTTAATTGTATTCTTATTCGTGGTTATTACGAATAAAATTGAATACCATTCCCGTATATTTTGCTTGACTTTTTTTAGGTTTGACAATTATTTTGTATATTTTTCATTAATGTTTATTTTGTAAAATTAAATAAGGTACTTTATATTATATATATTAACTAATTATAATATAAAATTTCAAATATATATTTAAAAAAAACGTATACCAATTAGGTATTTTTTGGATTTTCAACCATTTCTGTATATAATGACTATATATATATATATATAATATGAGAATATGTTCCAATAAACAATGATAAATGATCACGTTTTATTGCTATATATATAGCAATAAAATGTGATATTTTATTGATATATATATATATATATATTACCTTAATAGAGTGCTATATTTACATAACAAATATTAGCATATCTCCAAAAGTTATCTGCATATTATTAATAGACAATAGCTAATATTTACTATACGATAACATCTATATTTTTAGAACGGCTACACATTAACAAGACAAAAAGTATAGAAAAAATGAAGAAATTACGAAAAAATTTAAAAATTATTTATCACAGTGAAAATAAGTCAAAAGGTCCTTACGTTATGTTACATATGTTGTGCACACTCTTACATAATAACTTACATAATCTCATTTAACTTAAACAATCTCATATCTCTGCTGATATCACAATACTTATATAATCTTACAACCTATTCCAATACAATATTCCGCAATCTTACACCATTTTATATAATGATGATCTTTGGTAACCTTACATTTTTTTGAAAAGCATACACAATCTTATATTAGCATCATATTAGTAAGAATAATGACATATCTCACACTATATTATATGCACTCTCTCACACACAACACAATATATTTGTTTGACCTAATTTCATATCTAACGCATGTTTGGTAGATAAACCCAAATGGATGAAATTATTGTGGCACGATAGATTCCTGAAAGATCCTCAGATCATGAAAGTTGCCATGGTGTTCCTAGGTTTCGGAACACTGAATGACCTTGACCCTGACCTCATCTCCGACGTTGTGGAGGTCATTAATCTAGGCCATTTCTATCACTTCATATTGTTTCTTACTCCAATCTATCACACATTATACCTCACTTTATTACTCATTTTAATACATATTACAATATATATTCTAACTTATATTATACCTTATGTAAAACATATTTACTATACATTCCACCAAACATACTACATAATCTACCCCATATTCTACCTCACATCGTACCTCCCATACTTTACTACACAACACCCTACCACATGATAATGTTTACATTAACTATACCATATCATACTTACTTCAATAATACAAAACCAAATCTTAGCTAATCGGAATTCTCGACTTACAGACCTATATCGCAACTACCTCTACTAATTAAAATTCTTGACAAAATGGTTTATACTCAACTCTCATACTACTTAACTTAAAATATGTTTCTGTACATCAAACATAATGCGTTCTCCATAGTACTGATTACACTTTATAACTTAACCTCCCTATTTCACAACCTACAACCTATTCATGAGATAATAGAAAACATATACTACTAATCCTACTTAACTTATCCACTATATTTGATAACCTCAGATGTGATATACTTCTAGAGGCTATTAGAAAGGCTTAATAACATCGGAATAAAAGATAAAATCCTAGATTGATTTTCTAATTTTATTAAAAATAGAAATTATTCCATACAAATCAGAAATAATGTCCCTACTTCTAATACCCTCGACCACGGTGTTCCTAAAGGATTAATACTTACAACCTGTCTCCTCTCTATATATCTTATTTCAATACAAATAATCACGAAACATTACCCATCTGTTACTTACAACTTATACGCAGACAACATAGAACTACATGCACCTATAACGAACTCTACCCATCTACAAAACTAGCTAACAAATATTAACCTACTATTAAACCATAATAAAATAGAACTATTAAATATTACTAATGATCTAAATACTGACTTTCTTGATATTCTAATTAATCAAGACAAAAGTATTCCCACCAATTTATCAAATACCTCGGCAACTTTTTGAATAACAAATTTAATTTAGATAAACATTACAGCTCACTGACTCGATCTACGACTGCACAGCTATTTAACCAAAATACGACCATACTTAAATAGAAATACTACAAAACTACTGACTCAGACTTTCATACTATCCAGACTACAATACTGTAACTCATTATTCTCAGGCTCTGGAAAACTGAAAATAGACAAACTCTACAACATAATGAATCGCTCAATTAGAAATTTATACCCACTATAGAACTATACAACTAGCATTACTGACTTACGAAACAAACTTAACTGGCTAAACACTGAAGACTCTATCAACTACAAAATAATTACAATACTTCAAAAGACTATTACTTATAACTTATTTACGAAACAAAATACAACTTAAAAAAAACAATAGACACTTACAAAATACCAATTTCATTAAATTATACGAACCATATACACATTGCATCAAAGGACAACATTTTGTTTCTCTTATCAATTAAATAGAACAAACTACCCCCTTCCCTTATATATTCAAAACTCTTGATTTGTACCTTTAAAAAGAAATAAAAAAATATCTTATTGACCAACATTGTTTCGCATCTTGATTATTTCTATGCGAATTATAATTATATATAATTATATATTATTATATATAATATTATTATCCGCTATTTTTATTTATATATTATATATATAATTAGAAAATTACACATGAAATTATTATTATTAATGCTGTGTCTAAATACATACGTTCAATAACAATAATACATCTCCTTATAGTCTACATTAATAATATACCATACTACTATAACATATCATACATACCATACTACTATCACATATATACTTACATACACCTCGCTTACACTAGACCCCTCCTATAGACCATAATACTAGACCCCGACAACATGAAACTGTTGATCTGCGACAACAACGAAGAACTCAAGAGATTGATTATTCTACCTGCCGACAACAATGGCACATTGCTTGAGGTTAGCTATTCTCCCTCCCCTCTTCTATATCTATATCTCCTTCCCTTCCCTCTCCCTACTTCTTCTCAACTCTTATTCTCTCACTATGGTGCCCTCATGTGTGTCATCTATGAACTATACACCATGAATAGTCTCTGATTACACCCAGTTAACTACCCTTAGATCTACTCTTCCTTCCCCTCTCCATTACTAGATCACCAGGTAATAATCTGAGTTAGCTACCCTTAGATCTACTCTTCCTTCCCCCCCCCCCATTACTATATCACCAGGTAATAATCTGAGTTAGCTACCCTTAGATCTACTCTTCCTTCCCCCCCTCCATTACTAGGACACCAGGTAATAATCTGAGTTAGCTACCCTTAGATCTACTCTTCCTTCCCCCCCCCCCATTACTATATCACCAGATAATAATCTGAGTTAGCTACCCTTAGATCTACTCTTCCACCCCCCTCAATTACTAGAATACCAGGTACTAATCTGAGTTAGCTACCCTTAGATCTACTCTTCCTTCCCCCCTCCATTACTAGGACACTAAGCACAGTAGATTATGCAATATGACGCACGAACAATGGACACACTTCTCAGACCTCATTAAAGATGATATCAACTCTACTATGATTGCTGATAACGTTTGTGATAGCTCTGATAGTACTTACCTATTATGCATTATAACATCTCTTATATCATTATAGTGTAAGTTGTTTGTTATCATTAAATATTAACGTTTAAATAAAAACTAAGTTGAATTAGTTTTTTTTTCATCTTTTATATTTTTTAAATAAAATATTTTAATTAATAAAAATATAAAGATTATGTTTAATTGTAACATAATATTTCAGAACTGATATCACCTTGAGGTGATGTATTTTATATAAACAAGTCTACTATTGGAAACAATAGCACTGGCATGATTAATAATGCATGAAATTAGTTAAGTAATACTCAGTACTACTGAATACCAATGCTTAATGCCTAATAACATATTGTATCAACAATTATTGTACTTTAAAATATTATAAATAATTCATTAGCTTTAAAATGATGTTTACTATGTCATTCAAAAGAAACCATAAGTAACTTATTTATATTTTATAAACATACTCCTTAACAAAATGTGTATTACACATTATATCATATGTATTATACACAAAACTTTTGAAGCTTATATCTAGGAATTTTTAATTAGACAATTTATAATGTTTGGAAAATTTAAGTTTGAAGTTAAAATTTAAGTTTGAACTGTTTGATAAATCTGTATTATACAATATGATCAGAGTTTACACATAATATATAGATTTATTATATTTATAGATTTATAGATTTATTTACACATAATATATAGATGATGGTATATAGGTACAAATATACATATATTGCTTCAATACATTTATAATAAAAAGCAAATCAGTAAAAAAAAATTATAATTTTTAAGTTAATTTTTCATTATATAATTGTCATACGATTTTATAATATATTGCATATAGTAAATATAGTAATATTTGTCACTTTTAACTTTTTCTCAGTAATTGGGATCTTTTTATTAAACTTTTATTAAATTGCGATTTTTTTCCTATCTCTTAATACTAATATTTAATAATACTTTATAATACTTACTAATGCTCAATATTGACTAGATTTTTAATAATGATAATATAAAATCACAATAATATTAATTATTGTTCAATATATTATATTTTAAAATATCATATTCTACCTACTCAATTTTTATATTCATCAAAGCAATATTACCTTTCACACCATAATTTCCTGTTTACTAAAAATAGACCAATACAAATAAATACACACATTATATCATTCATTATTTCATATTCATATTACCGTCAGTACAAAATACTATTAACCATTGTTGTATGTTTAGATATATACATATTAATATAATATTGATATATTTTATTTATAATAATTGATCATATATTTATTTAATATATGATACGTTAAGTATAAATATTTATCTATAAAAATGGAGGGAATAGACATAATTATATATTGATTACATTGAAATGATCACATCTATAACTAAATTGATGATTTCTTATAAGCCATCACGAAATGTCTGTATGTTAACCGAAGACGGCTAATGAATAACCTATCTGCTGGCTATGCACAGACATGGTGACAGTATGTAATATGACATTATTATATGACATTTTACATGTTACAGGATTTGATAAAGTATTATTATTATTATTTTTATAATATTTATGTAATGTATTTAATTTTTGTTTAATTTAAATTATTGTCCTGCTACTGATAGATTGCAGATAGGTACGGTAATTCTTGTAGCAAAGTAACGCGATAGTATTAAAAATAACTCATTAGTATTAGTATAATAATCACCCTCATTACACATGGTTACAATCTTTCCACAGTTATCTTTGGAACAGATCAACATTACGAACGCGCAGAATAGAGTAGACAAGTTCAACAAAAACGTTAGAATTTCTCGCTGAACAATAGTGTCTCTAACGATACAGCCACACATCACTAATGTATATAATATCTGCTAATATCTAACTAATGATAATTGTGTTGTACGTTACGCTAAATACGCCATCATACACTACCGATACACTGTTGCCAACAGTTTCGCGAGTTCATAGATTTCCAGACGAACCTAGTGATCCTCAGCAACTTGGCGGATCGTCTGCCGAATGACGCCTGTCCCCTGCCACTCATCGTTAAGACGACGCCCACTCCGCCGCTGCCTGCATTCTCATTGGTCGGCGGTGATTACGCATTCGGCATCACCGAATTAGCGCCCGCCGCCGCGTCCACGAATACCAATACGACCTTTGAACCCTCGCACGAAGACGACTACAAGGATGATAAGGTGATGTATAAATTGTGTTTCTATGTATTAATGAAATATATATGTGTGTGTGTGTGTGTGACATTATTTACATTTATATCTACTAGATACCAATTTACATTTGTATATCTCATTTATGTATAAATATAATTCCTTAACGATTTATCAATATTTATATTTGTTTTATATTTATTTTAATTTACAAGTACAAATTTGTAGATGTGACGTTAAACATATATCACCAAGCTATTAATCTCTATCAAGATAGAGAGAGATAGGAATGGAAGAAGGGAAATAGAGATATGAATGGATAGAGGGTGGGAGGGTGAGGAAGGATATTGATTGATGGAGGTGGGAATAGAAAGAGAGATGGAGAGCATGAAGAATGATGGAAGGAAAGAGAGTGGGGAGGCAAGAGAGAAAGGGAGAGGAGAGTAGGGATAACTTGATGATAGTTGGGAGGGATGAATGATAGGATAGAGAGGGAAGGAGGTAGTCAGGGTACCGGTAAGAAATAGAAACATTAATTACGTCCAACGACTACAGAATGCTGACCATGACTCATCAAAGACTAAGGAAGGTAAACCTAAGAGACGAGCTCCGCCCACTTCTGGTCTGGTGAGAATCTGGCTCGCTATGCAGACCACTGTGTGTGGCCAACCAGAGATACCCAAATCTAAACGTGACTCCATGACACTAGGTTAGAAGTATGTAGTATTATATTAGTCTACACACATTATTATATACTGGGGCATCGGTTTGATTTCAAATGTAGTTGGGTTTGGGTTGGAAAGGAACAAATTAAATAATGTATATTATATATTCAAATAAACTATCATTTACAATACTAATATATATATATATATATATATATACCCAGCTAACAGTAATAGCCTCATAATAGCAATATAATAGCATAACTAATAGAAATCTTTATAATGTGCTATTATGCTGCTATTATGTTGCTATTCTAATAATAGCAATATAATAGCCGCATAATATACTTTTAAAATTAATAGTAGCATTATAATAGCATAATAGACTTTTAATGGCATTATAATAACAGCATAATAGACTTTTAATGGCAACATAATCGCAGCATAATAGCATAATGTCAAATTTGATGCTTTTAGTTATTCAATTATTTTGTTATTATGAGGCTATTACTTTTAGCTGGGTATATGTTAATAATAATATATAGATTAATTAATTTTGTACATTTCAATCACATTGTTTTCCCTCCTGTAGATGACCTTTCGTTGACCTACAAACAGAAACACGACCTTGGCATATTGTTCCACACACTATACAGTAATCCTCGCATCCTTTACTCCCCAAACAATACAGAGATAGATCGCGTTATAGATAAGGTTCCCCCCTAACACAGACATCTCCAATTTACGCTTACATTCAGTATTTCTACCCATGTGATTTATCTTTATTTCAATTAAAAAGTTTAAGATGAGGCAATATACACTTAAGTTTTAGTTAAATAACGTCAATGAATTATTTTGAAATAAAATGAATCAATGTATTTGTGTACACTATGGCATATTTTGGCTTAGAATATATATTTTCAATTAAATATATTTAAATTTAATTAAATATTTTGTGTGTAATTTTAAACCATTTCTGTCATTTTCTTATCAGTTATCAAGTTTGATAAAAATTATCAAATCATTAACATATTAATATTTAGACTTAAATTTAAATTTTTCAAACAAAATTAAAAAATTGTAAGATTTTACTTAAAAAATTGTAAAAATATATTACAAATAAATTATAGTATAAAATATCACATATCTTAAAATATTTGTATATCTAGGTATTCAATATTTAATCATATTATAATAATATTAGTCACTTATTACACTATCATTTGTCTTATTAATTTACATTAAATTATAATTTATTATAAATTTTATAAAATTAATATAAAAATCTTGTCTAGGATATAAATTCTATCTGTTTATCAATGATGTCACTTGTTTCTCATAGTAATAATCTGTGTCTAACACTTCAATAGGCAAACGGAATATTTAAGCTGATGAAACAGATAACCGACTATTCTAAGAACTGGTTGAATATCTCCACTAACATTAAATCTTACCTCAGTGAGCCTAGAACCGTTAATAATCTGAACTCAATCAGACAGGTATGTATGTACTGAGATAGGTCATTTATGTATTCTTTATTAGTATTATTATTATTATCTGAATTGAAAACAATAATTAGATTGTTAAATATTTATATAATTATGTGATTAATATTTATAATATATAAATCAAAACAAAGTATTTTACAATAAAATTGAATCATTTACGAATATATGTCTATTTACATTCAAATAATATATTGAAAGATAGTGACATTTAGTCTCTATAATTAAAAGTCATTAAATAGTGCTCATAATTGCCAATTTTTAAAGGTAATAATGACCTAATCATTAGCAAATTGACTGCTTGACCCCTAGCTAACCTTGACCTTTCACTGATCAGATGCAGTACGAGTTGCGCCACCTGAAAGGAGCCGCAGACCTCATCTCAGACCCCAAGATCAGACAGTTCATCAAGAACGGAACCGTCCCCACCGCTGATGAGATGAAGCAACAACTTATCACTATAGATAACGCGGCCTGCTCCTGGCAGAACCTCGTCACCGGCATCGACTTCAATATATTCAAGGTCGCGCTATCTTAATAATATAGTCAAGGTCACGCTATCTTAATAATATATTCAAGGTCACGCTATCTTAATAATATATTCAAGGTCGCGCTATCTTAATAATATATTCAAGGTCGCACTATCTTAATAATATATTCAAGGTCACGCTATCTTAATAATATATTCAAGGTCACGCTATCTTAATATATTCAAGGTCGCGCTATATTAATAATATATTCAAGGTCGCGCTATCTTAATAATATATTCAAGGTCGCGCTATCTTAAAAATATAGTCAAGGTCGCGCTATCTTAATAATATATTCAATTATTATAACCATTTCTATTGTCATTATAATATATTTATGATATAAGATTATGATATTATAATAAGCATATGTAATATCGGTATAATATATTCAAGGTCATTATGTTATTGTAATCATGTCAATTAGTAGAACCATTCAAAGTAACTTTTTTATTTATATTTACAACAAATATAATAAATTGTTTATATTCATAAAGTAATAATCATTCAATGTTAATAAATACTTTATTTATTAGATTGTGTATTATCATAACTAATTTTATGATTTTAATATTTCATAGAGATGTTGTATTGATTAAAATATTAGTTAGGCAAAATTATAAAATAAAATTTATATATATTTAATTTAAATCAAAACTGTTTCAAAATTGTGAAATTAATGTCGAGTTTACAATATTTAGGGGTTTGCGAATGAAGAAGATTTAGTTGATTATTTCCTGCATTCGGCTCAAAAAGATCACGTTACCATATTATCCAGTTAGTCAATAATTAGCTTGTATTATACATGTATATATTCAATGTAAACTTTGAATATCATTATACCTAATGCATATGTTCTCTGAATATTTTAAAATTACTTACATAGTTTGTATAATAGTTGATAATTTTATTCTTCTTTCGAAAATGTTGTAAATATTGCACAAACTTTAATATACATTTATACTTATTTATAAACATATTCATTGATATGCACGTACATATCTCACACTCTCACATACCAGTATGCGTACACTCTGTGCTAACCATGCACCTATTGCTACATAGGCGTGGTGTTTGAGAACATTCACAACAACTCCCTACCTCCTCACGTGGTCTACAAGCTACGTCAGAATGCTAGCTTCGTTCACAGCACTCGACTAGTGCGCGAGAAGTTCTGGCATCCGGGCCCCACTAACTGGGGCTACAACTACTACGAGTTTGGCTTCGTCTGGATACAGGTTCACATAACCTCTAGTTTTTCCTTATGTCAGTAATCTACAGTTACGGGTTACACATTTTATTTTCAAAATAATAATAATTTAATAATTAAACATAAGTTTATATTAAATATTTGCTTATTCTATAAAAATGCAATTATTATAGATCTATATAATATCTTTCATTATAATAAATATTGTATTATTTTTCCTATTAAATACATGTACAAATCTATTTATAGAACAGAGGTCTCACCTACCCTTAATAGGAACATTTGTGGTCTACTAAAAGTGAATTAACTTATTTTTTAGTAATATATTTTAAAATTTTCAAGATAGTATTTAATATTTTAATAATTGATATAAAATAAATGTGAATCTAACTTTTGTTTTCTCAATTTCAAAGGTATACCCTTAATATTTTTATTTTTATCAAACATTCATTATGTTATGTTTTTTTCTATTTTTCTAGCGCATTTACATTTTGATATAAATCATATTTAATAAGATTACTGCATCAACACTGATTACCTCTGCACCCTAACTATAGTCTCCCTAACTATAACTATTCGAGCGCCACCTATATTCACTGTAGAACCTACCCCTATGACAGGACGTAATAGAGAGAGCTATAATAGACATCCAAACCAACAAGACGGTGGTACAGCCAGGCAGTTATCTTCACCAGATGCCCTACCCGTGTTACACCATGGATCAGTTAGTCACTCCCCCTGTTGTACACCTCATTATAACATGATAAGTCACCATATGGTCGTGAATATTCCCTCGAAATACTCGTATTTACAAATATATCTAATATGTTTGAGCTATACAAAACTGTTTGGCTTCAACTTAAGAGACTCATAGTATATATATAGAGCGATGCTATAAATAGCGTATATTCGTTACACATTACATAGTTTAGATAGCATGAGAATTAAATGTATTCTTAGCCGTAGCATGATTATGCACTACCTTCCCGAGGTGATACCAAAGTAGTATGCGTAGTCTATGTATAAATGTGTATTCAATACATTTATTTTACTTGCCCATAATTATACTAGAATAATTACTATGTTGAAACACTTTAGATTTATAAGCTTAGAAGAAACAACAACTATTATTACTAACCACACTATTATTACTTATTTTATTATAAACTAAAGAAACACTTCATATAAATAATGTTTCATATATAATTCATGATTTAAATGAAATGTATTATCCTGCCGTTGCCACACCATGCTTAACTATGATAACATGTACCCAGATTTCTGTTCATGATAGAGCATGTAATGCCTATGTGCCTTACGATATCATGGGTTTACACAGTCGCTATGCTAGTACAGAACATCGTCTACGAGAAGGAACAAAGACTCAAAGAGGTACTTATCTCATTATCATTCACCTATCTATTGAGGGACATTATATAATTATTAAGAGTACATTTACTTAAGTATCTATCTTTAATGTACATGTAAATATATATTTTTTATTTGTTATAAATATATATATTATTATTACTGTAATATTCTACATGTAAAATTAAATTTATTATATAATTAATAATATATTTTAAAGTTGATTAATTTAATAATGAAAATTAATTTGTGTCGCTAGATATAATTATGTTACATTATATTGATGCTTATTTATAACAGGTTAACAGAATAAATATAAAAAACTTATAGTTTTTTATTATTTCAATATTTTATCATTCGGAACGCTTTTACATTGCTTTATTAACTGCCCCCCACTATTATACCATTGAACATCATGCTACTAAGATAATCATCTGCAGTATTATTAGGCAGCTGTTCTACAAAAGTATAATTAATTTCTAGGCCTATCCTTTGCATCAAAAAGTGTCAACGCATTAATAGAACTGCAGACTGAAATGATTTTATATGCGTAAGTTGCCGGCGCATTAACGCACGCTCTATTATTAATCATAAACCTAATATTTAAGTAAATAATAATCCATAGATTATGTATACATACTCCACCTTCTCTCTATTTAACAGCGTGCCCGTAAACCACTCCCTCCCTCTCCCTCCCTCGCCTTATACCCCCACGCCACACCCCACCCCCAGGTAATGAAGATCATGGGCCTCAGTAACTCTGTCCACTGGATGGCGTGGTTCATCACCAGCATAGTACAGATGATCGTAACCATGGCAACGTTGACCGCGATGCTTAAGTACGGGGGTATCTTGGCCTACAGTAGCGTGGTGCTGCTGTTCACCGTACTCATGCTGTTTGGTATCGCCACCATCTCTTTCTCGTTAGTAGTACCAGCGTATTGCATAGGTATCACTGATAATAGAGTGTAACGTCATGGTATCGGGTGATACAACTTTATTTAGGTTATTGAATTAATCTACTTTAAAATATATTTTAATTATATAATAGTTTAATATTATCAGTAGAATATTACGTTAATAATAATAATAATAAATATTTAGAAAATAAAATGTATAACAATTTAAAATAGAGTAATAGAGTAATTAGAGTACTTAGTGTAATCAGTACTGTGTGGCATCTTGGTATTAGATGGTTTAACAGTACCTGTTACCTATGAAGTTGACCACCTCCAGCACCACCTCCACCACTACTACCATAACCACTACCATCACCACTACCACACTATAACACATATGACTAGTGCCTCAGAACCCACTTACCAGCAAAACTTCGCTATCAGCATAGAGATTATGAGCTATAGCACATATATACTGGCGTTGTGGGGAGAATTTATACATACCGAAATTGACAAAATATCCATACTATCTCGTATACTATCAGTAAATATCTATTTCAGAGAAATAATATATGGCTAACTGTTATAAGGATTAGGTTAATGTAATACTAGCAAATATATGAAAACGTTTATTATAAAGTATTATCTCTACTAAATTTACCACCACTACTACCTACACCACCACCACCACTACCACTACCACCACCACCATCACCACTACCACCACCTCCACCATCACCACCACTACCACCATCAACACCACCACCACTACCACTACCACTACCACTACCACCACCACCACAACCACCACTATAACATACGTGACTGGTCCACACCTCCTCTCAGATTCCTGATATCCGCGTGCTATTCTAAAGCTAAACTAGCAGCAGCCTGTGCGGGTATCATCTACTTCATCACCTACGTTCCCTACATGTACGTAGCAATACGAGAGGAGGCTGCGGGTGATCATATCCCCGCTTGGATGAAGTCACTAGCAGTTAGTGAACGGCAACAGTGTGGCGAACAGCATAGCACAATCTTAAATAGATAATATTGATCATGATGCTGATATTGTTAAAAATGTGAATTTCATTAAATTAAGAGTTGGCGTTAGTTCGTTTTTAATTTTTTCTACAAAAATGATTTAGTAAAATATGCAAATATAACTTTATCTTAAAAATGATGTATAATATTTCATTCAAAAGTAATACTAAGTATCTAAATTATACATTATAAAAATATGCCTGTAAAAAAACAGATGTGAAATATTTGAAATATTGAGTAAATGTTAATAATATATTTAAAAAATATTAAACATCTTTTATAATTTAATACGCACAAAATTAAAATAATACTTTATAAGCTTATGATTAACCCCAACCCTACCTTTACACCTTAAACCGCAGTCTCTATTCTCGACGACGGCGTTCGGCCTAGGCAGTAAGTACTTCGCGTACTACGAGATAGAAGGTGTAGGGGTGCAGTGGTGGAACCTTCACCTGTCACCCGTTGAGAGTGACCGCTACAACCTTGCCTACGTAATGGCCATGCTAGTGTTTGATACCTGTCTGTACGGCCTGCTCACCTGGTACATTGAGAACGTGAACCCAGGTTAGCTACTACTACGTATAACACTATAACTTGTATCTAAACAAATATACCTACTTAGAAGAGATAACAAAAGTAGTAACAAATAAAATGTTCTTCAATTATTAAAAGATGAAGTTTATCATTAAAATGATATATAAAACATTCTTATAAGTGATTTATCAAAATGGTGATAAATGTATTACTCATATATTAAATAAATCTCATATATTAATAAATACATACAACACTCGTAAAATAATATTAATATTATATATATATATATATATATATATATTCATATTTTTATGTAAATTCATAAAATATTTGTATTTCATAAAAATAATCAATAATAATCAGTTCCATTCTAGGTTCCTTATAAAATAATATTCATTTGATATTGTAACCAAGTTCAAATATTTTGGATATGTATTAAATTATCTTTAGAAATAATTAAGAATTGTTTATGTCCATAGAATATTAATATTATATTTGAAAAATTAAATAAATTTTGTTATTTGTAAAAATGAAGTATTGGAAATAATTTAAATATTGTCATACATAAATACTGAAACATTAAGGGGATAGCACATTTCACAGTTTACCATGTAAATAGATAGGCAGTATATAGTCTATTAATAGTCTATCACGCAGAATTCTATTCATTGAATCAAACTATTTTATTGTATTGTATTTATAATATATGCATACCTGCATAGACATATATTTATAATATTTATTATATATAGTCTTGCGAATATATATATTTTAAATTGTTATTTATTATCATTTATTCTATATAAATTGTATTTTTACAATTATTAGAAAATAATATTTATGAAAGATATATCTATGGGAATATATATAAACATATGTTATTTGTATAAAACAAAATTTTTTTTTAAATTTTTAAATAAATAATGATTTTCACCAAAACAAGGTGTGTGACATCATCCCCTTTACATACTCAACGTATATTATACATTAATAAATCATTGATTCATTATTTCACAGGTACTTACGGTTTACCGAAACCACTGTATTTTCCTTTCACGAAATCATACTGGTTTGGCCAATCGGTGTCTTGCGAATACTCTCTGTGGTCTCTTCTTATTGGTCGACATAATGAGTTCAGAGTTATGGAAGAAGAACAACAGAATGTAGTGACAGGTAGTCTCCCTCTCTCTTTCTCTCATTATCTCTTTATCTCATTCTCTGTCTCACTCTATATATCTCTTTATCTCTCTCTTTCCCTCCCCCCTCATCTCTCTCTCTCCCACTCCCTTTCTCCGATTCAGTGCAACTGAACAGTAAACAACTATTGTCACACAGGTGAACCGGGCACCATGGAAACAGAGCCGAGGTATCTGAAGATAGGGCTGTCTATAGAGAATCTGGTCAAGGTATTCAACATAACTAATTACAATACTTATATTACCGCATACGCATATACACACTCATACCCTACACAGAAATACAAGTCTGGCAAGATCGCCGTCAATGATTTGAACTTGAATCTGTACCAAGGACAGATCACGTCTTTATTAGGACATAACGGGGCAGGCAAAACCACAACGATGTTAGTTATGTAGCAATAGTTAACCTGCGCGTGTGACATAAGTTAACATACTTATTACGTGATGACTAAGAGTGATTCATACACTACAGGTCAATATTGACCGGTCTGTTTCCGGCCACTAGAGGTACTGCTAAGATTGGAGGACATGATATCAGAACAGACATGCATAAGATACGCAAGAGTCTCGGCATGTGTCCTCAACATAATGTCCTTTTTGATAAGTTTATACCTCTCCCTCTCCCTCCACATCTCTCTCTCTCCCTCTCCCTCCTTCTCCCTCTCTCTCTCTTTCTCTCTCTCTATCCCTCTCTCTCTCTCTCTCTCTCTCTCTCTCTCTCTCTCTCTACCCCTTTCTTTATTATACCTCCCTCTACCTATAAAACTAGCACATTCTCTGTCTCACCCACTATCTCTATTTACCTCTATTTCACACACACATACAACCTGTCCGCAGGCTAACATTGGAGGAACATCTATGGCTGTATGCCAGACTGAAGGGCTGCAACAACAAGGATATCAAACAGGAGATGGACAGGTAATGGTGTCCCCAGTCCCCCCCTAGTAACAGGGGGCTGGGCGAAGCGGGGCGGGGTTGGGATAACTCTCTTTTCAAACGTTATCTATAATTATTCAAAAGTCTTACTACCGACAATATGTGTGTCTTTTTATGATTTTTTATATGTTCTAACTATTATAATAAAATTTATCCTAGCCTATCCTAGCCTACTCTAACCTACCCTAACCTACCCTAGCCTACCCTAGCCTACCCTAGCCTACCCTAGCCTACCCTACCCTAGCCTACCCTACCCTAGCCTATCCTATCCTAGCCTACCCTTTCTTATGCTATGCTATCCTAGCATATCCCTGATGATGTCCTCCCTATCTCTCATGCACAGGATCATAGAGGACATAGGCATGCCAGACAAGCGACACTGTACTGTAGACAGGTTGTCGGGTGGCATGAAACGTAAGCTATCGGTTGCCATGGCATTCGTGGGTAACTCTAGCACCATCATCCTCGATGAACCCACTGCGGGGGTTGACCCCTTCGCTCGGCGAGATATCTGGGAACTGATCCTCAAGTACAAGAAAGGTTCCGTATGTTACAACATGTTATGTGACTATTTGTTTGATATCTGAAGATAGCGAGTCCATAGTGTATAGTTTATTGTGTAAAGTAATCATAGGATGTAGTAAGCAGGTGTACAGATAGATCTAACCAGCCTAGATATAACGAGTATGTCTTATATATATATACTAGGTGGCTAGGGCCCACCTGTGTTAGTTTGCTTTTTATCTTGATGATTTATTATTATTTTAGTATAAATAAGTATATTTTCCCATGGATTAAATAATTATATTGCACTTTATTTTATAATCCACATTTGTGTATAATATTTGTAGTTACATTTTAGTTATTATTATACTTGACAAAATAGAACTCTATGAATAATAATCTATATTTGTATTGAATATATGATATTTTAATTAAATTTTATTAATTTGATATATATATATTATTATATATATATTATATATAGCTACCTGTGTGGACATGGCTAACTAGTATCTGATTGGCCAAGCGGGTTGGCACTACATTTATTAAATCATGGATATAAAATTTTGGAATTTTAATTGGTGTAACTTTTTATATTGCAATCTAATTATATTCATGTATACATACATTTATAAATATATTGAAATGTACAGAACAATTGTTTACCATAGTGGCACTTATATATATATATAGCCTGATTATAACCCATCTCATGCTCGTGTATGATGTACCCACTAATCATGTATCTACTGCCTGTGTAGCTCTGTTGGCATACACACAGGTAGTAGGACACGGGTTCCAGCCTATTCCGGAATATTATATTATATCTTAACTTATATTTAGAAGTGACCTTATATAATTGTGTATATAAAGAATGCATCTCTTTAAACCTTGATGTCTAATGGCCGCCGTTTCAAATGGACATTAGAACAACTAAAAACGTCATCTAAATTCCTGTACGAGATGAAAACACTCCATCAAATAGTCACAATAACATAACAATCCATCTAACCTAGGAGCTAATGTACAATAGATAGTAAAGCAAATAACAATGTACAATAGCATAGAACACATATTGACTACACAGGAAGAACAATAATGCTGTCCACGCATCACATGGATGAGTCAGACATCCTATCTGACCGCATCGCTATCATCTCTGCGGGCAAACTGAAGTGCTGCGGGTCTTCCCTGTTCCTGAAGAGTCGCTACGGAGAAGGCTATCATCTCAAGGCCACTAAACAACCTATAGTTATGCCTGATCTACTAAGAGACGAAGACAATAACCACGATGACGATGGTTGGGCACAGTTCTACCCTTTCATTCTATCTATATATATATATAGAATTTAATATGAATACCTAATTTAAGAATTTATAAGTTAGTGAATTTATAACTTGAAAAGTTACAAAATCAATGAAGTTGTAACCTGTGAGGTTTCGAACTAGTTACGCAATTCCGGTTCTGATAGTTAAGATTAATAACACACATAACTACAGTTACATAACTATAAGAACTAACTTTCTAACTATAAACCTAGTAACTAGAGCTAACTTTAATGCACTATTACGAGACTTAATCCACTATTACTCTCGCTTCTGTTGTAAGACTGTATACAATAGGTCCCCTCATTGTCAGTGTGTGTGCTCTTATAATACACCCACTTTTGTTTTCAGCGCTCTAATTAGCTACACCCCTTCATGTGCCGAACCATTGTTAAGCACCCTAATTAGCTATACACCCTCTCATTCACCACCCTTTTCACCCCACTATTCATTAAGCACCCTAATTAGCCGTAGCACCACCTACAGATGAACTTCTAGATCAGGATAAGTTCAAGAGTTCATGCAGCACCCGCAAGGTCACACAGTTCCTAAGGACATACATGTCGTCATGTTATCTGAAGTCTGAAACTAAACACGAGCTGCATTACATCCTACCCTTCGATGAAGTTAAGAAGGTTCCTCCTGCACCATGAACCCATGTGATCTAAATAATATAATTGTAATTTTATATTTATATTTTAATAATTATAATTATAATAAATAAATTATAATTTATGATGCATTTTTTGGAATTTAGAGTTACTTTTATATTTAAGGTTATATGTCATTTTAAGGATAAAAGATTGAATTTTATTATTATAATGTAAAATAATTTTGATTAAATAATTATTTTTATACTTAAGTATAATACTTAGTATGTACTTAGTATGTACTGTATAATACTTTATATGGACACGCTTGATTATAGGGTAACTTTGAGAAGCTGTTTGATGCCCTGGATAACAACCTGGCAGTGCTACATCTCAGTAGCTATGGTGTCGTGGATACATCTCTAGAGGAAGTGTTTCTCAAGGTCACCGAAATAGCAGAACAAAAGCAGAAAGAAGAGAAAGGTCAGTGTAAAAAATATCCTGTATAGTTTTGTACGAGTTAAATAACTGCACATAATTTGTAATATTAATAAATAATTAAACGTTACATTATTTTAATATTATATTAATTATTACAGATATTATAAATTAATATGTTTAATTAATAGAAATTAATAGAAATAATATGATATCTATTTAAATAATATTTATTTACCCTAATGTGTATTGATATTGATATTTTGTTGAGTTATTTATTTATAATATAAACTAGAAATGCGGATGATATGTATAAATAATATTAGTTAATGAATTATTTTAATAAATTCCATAAAACTATTTATAAACAAATCACATTTTTAATTGTATAATAATATCTATGTTACATAATATATTGATGACCATGTTAAATGAAAATATATATTTAATTTATTGAAAATATACATGCACTAGTAGTGTAAAATTTCAAATACTTGGTTGTTCTCGAGAACTTCAAATCTTTTAATAATATTTTAAAATAATTTAACTTAGAAAAAAATGAAATATTAATTAATTAATAATAATAATAATTAATTTATAAATAATTATTAATTAATAAATTAGAATTGAATAATTATTAATTATTAAAATAATATATAAAATATATAATTTAATTTATATATAATTATTAATAATTTATAATTAATAATTAATAATATATAATAAATTATTATTAATTAATAATTTATAAATAATTATTAATTAATAAATTATAATTGAATAATTAACAATTAATAATTATAAATAACTTATTGAATACTTTACTATTCTAATAATCCTATACCTCAGTATATACACCATAGTAGTGCTGTAAAATTTCAAATCTCAAATATCAAATCTCAAATCTTTTTTTTTTGGTTCGGTTCAAATCTTAAATTTTCGGGTATTTGGAAAGATTTGATGGTCTCAAATCTTTATTTTAAATTTAGTTTCGGTTCGGGTATCATGTCGGGTAATTGTTCGGGTAACGATCGATTAACATAATTATGTAATAAGTTTCTTTCAACTATTTTAAAATATCCATTAAACTGTATAGATACTATTAATTCGATCATCAGTTATGCCACCTATATGATAATATATATATATAGTCTAAATATAATATTTATATTTAGCCTTCTATATATGTAAGCTGTGGTGTATATAGTATATATGATTCCTCTTACAAATTTACTAAATAGGTTTTAAATTACTATATAGGTTTATATAGCTATATATGATTATTAGAATAGTAACGTATTCAATAATTCAAGTAATTAATAATTATGTATTGTTAATTATTCAATTATAATTTATTAATTAATAATTATTTATAAATTATTATTATTAATTAATAATAATTAATTATATATTATTTTAATAATTATTAATTATTTTATTATAATTAATAATTATTTATAAATTAATTATAATTATTATTAATTAATAATAATTATTTATTAAATATTATAATTATTTATTAATTATTATAATTATTTAATAATTATTATAATTATTTAATAATTATTATAATTATTTATTAATTATTATAATTATTTATTAATTATTATAATTATTTATTAATTATTATAATTATTTATTAATTATTAATTAATTTATTATTATGAATAATAATTAATAATTTATTATTATTAATAATAATTAATTAATTAATATCTAATTTTTGTCTTCGTTAAAGTATTTTAAAATATTATTAAAGATTTGAAGTTCTCGAGAACATACCTAAATATGAGAGATTTGAAGTTCTCGAGAACTTGATATTTTTGTAAAGATTTGAAGTTCTCGAGAACAACATTTTAAGATTTGAAGTTCTCGAGAACAACCAAGTATTTGAAATTTTACAGCACTACACCATAGCATATATGCATACTATAACAGGCTAAATATAAATAATATACTTAGCATATATATATATATATATATATATATATATATATATATATACTATAATTAGTAATATTAGTAATATTTATACTATAAATTAATTATTCTGATTGTGTCATATATATATATATATATATAAATGTATGTCATATATATATATATATATACTATAGTATTAAATATTTATTTAAAATGTAATTGTTGACAAATATATGAATTAACATTTTTATATATTAGTATATAGTATAAATCATTTCAACTACATCTAATGATAATATTCAGCATATACATATTAATTTTTAATGAATTAATGAATAATAAATCGAGGACATAGTATTCTTGCTAAAACGATTATATGTTAAATAAGTTATCAATAACTGATAATCAAATTAATGGTATCCATTTTTAAAGAATATTTTTAAATAGTTGAAAGAAACTTTAAAAAAGTTGTAGTAATTTCTACATAATATTGATTTATGTTAATCAATCGTTACCCGAACAATTACCCGAAATTATACCCGAATCGAGACATTTAAAATTAAGATTTGAGACCATCAAATTTTTCCAAATACCCGAAAATTAAAGATTTGAACCAAACTGAAAAAAAAACGATTTAAGATATGAGAAATGAAATTTTACAGTACTAATACATTAATACATACTAATAATACATATTAGTTATATTAGTATCCTATTTTAAAAGTTAAACTTAAAAAGTAAATACACTATGGTTAAACATATAGTAATAGCGCAAGCAATGAATGCAGTGTGGTAATGTGTGATAGTACTGTAGTCACTGATGCCTATCTCTCACCCACACACAGAACCTGACGATGTACCCTTATTGTCTAATATTAATGATAACGTCGAGATGAACGATCTATTCAACGGACCAGCAACGTTAGGCCTCACCTGTCACTGCAATGTTATGAATGTGACACTCGAGTGTCTTGAATGTGGCGCTTAAATGTGTCACTGATATTATAATTAAATCTCTTCCCGTTTACTTTATTAACTTTAATGTTTACTACTTCCTATTACTTCTGGCACTAATCAGCTAACACCTACCGCTACCATAACTAATACCATCCCCATTGACTAATACCACCCCAATATGACTAATACCATGACTAATACCACCCTACCATGACTAATACCACCACCCTATGACTAATACCACCCCCCCATGACTAATACCACACCCCACAATGGCTACTACAACCCCACTAATCGCGACTAGGTTTGTGAGAACGCACCGCAGACAGTTCAGCACCCTCTCTAATGAATCACAGCATTCTAATGATTCCGCTGGTAATGTCTCACTCAGTGAGTTTAAGTACACCGGCATCAATGCTAAGGCAGTTAACAATGGTATGTGTGTAGGTAGCTGCTTATCTCCTACACTATAGCTGTTTGTAATCAAGATATTTATGCAATGAAAATTAAAGCAATGCTTGATTTATTAAAATAGTTACAAATAAACTATTAATTCCAATATATTGGATATATATGCATGCATATTATAAAAACTACAAGCTTATACCCCCTGCTCTAAGATACACACCCCTATAAGATGTACACCACATTTAAGGGCTGGAGTAACCTTACCGGCATTTAAATGTAAAAGATAGGGAAAAATAGCTATTTTTAAACATGTAATAAACAACATAACTTTTTTATTTATGATTATTTTTTCTACATTTTTTTTATCTAGATAACATGCATCTCTAATTATTTAGGTACATCATAAAATAATAAATTTATTATTAAATGAAGTAAAATTAAATATAATATTAAAATTATTTTAAATTATATTTATTAACAATTTTTTTTATTATTTTTCAAATAATTATATTAATAGATTATATTTACGTTAGCTTATATACTTATATAATAATAACCATATATTATGTATATACTCAGAAAATGTTATAAAGATTCATAAAAGAGTTCAAAAGTTATTAACATTTAAAAAAAAAACAGTTATATAGGCATTTAAAGTTTTACTTGCATGTTTTCTAATTATTAAATCCCACCATTTTGAATAGATTTATGATTAAACTTCGTATTTGAAGCACTTATGTTTAATTGTATATTATATATCATTTAAATATAATGAATTACTTTTTAATTTTAATATTTTAATATAATAAAAAATTCCCTAAAAAATAAAATGGGAGGTTACGCCGGCCTTTAAGACACGCCTTAAGACACGCCCCCACATCCACCAGGTTCATCATCGCCCGAAGACGATGAGATAGACCAACTGCTACCCTCGGGTAACGAGCGTGTCACCCAGTTCTTCCTGTTGGCATGGCAACAGTACATCGCCATCCTCGTGAAGAGGTTTCACTTTGTACGCCGTAACTGGAAGGGATTGTTCACGCAGATCTTGTTGCCCGCCATGTTTGTTTCCATAGCGATGACTGTAGCCCTGGCCGCTCCCAGTTCTCAAGTCAGTCTTAATAGTTGTATGTATATATATTATTAGGTATTCATATATTGAATAAATATTCAATATATTAGATAGAGAATTAATATACTATATTATACCATACTTAAGTTTACATTAATAATCTATATACATGTATTAATATAAATCTATACCTATTAGGATCTACCGGAGATGGTACTATCTCCTGCCCAATACTACAACTCCACCCAGCCCCGTGGTAACTTCATGCCCTTCTCGAACATAGCTGACCCCACACTATCAGGTATTAGTAGTAGTAATGCTCCCACTAGTATCAACCCTAACCCCACATATCTAACCCGGCTAGCTATACTACCCTGTTGACACCCTTATCCCATTATTAGCTTTACCCTCTCACTAAGATGTGATCATCTCACTACTCTATATAGATCAATTCTCATACCTATTGCCACTATTACATCAATTCTCATACCCGCTATACAATGAGTCACTAACAACCTTCTTATTTAACTATATATCTCTAAAGGCTCTCTTGGATATTTACTAACCCTCTCTAAGGGTGTTGCTAACTCACCCCATCTACTTGCGTACCCCTACACTGCTAACCTACCACCCCTGACTCGTTACACTATTGTTGCCAGGTAATGACTTCAGAGAATACGCCCCCTGGCATCATGAAGCAGACAGCGCACGTCTAGTGGAGACTTTTACTTACCCTAGTGGGGTAGCTGCAACTTGTGTACTTAAAACTCCCTTTAATAGGTTACTACCTGTACTACTACTTACTTAGTTACTTAGTTACTTAGTTACTTTACCCGAGTGGGGTAGCTGCTACTTGTGTACTTAAAACTCCCTTTAATAGGTTACTACCTGTACTACTACTTACTTAGTTACTTAGTTAACCTACCCTAGTGGGGTAGCTGCTACTTGTGTACTTAAAACTCCCTTTAATAGGTTACTACCTGTACTACTACTTACTTAGTTACTTAGTTACTTACCCGAGTGGGGTAGCTGCTACTTGTGTACTTAAAACTCCCTTTAATAGGTTACTACCTGTACTACTACTTACTTAGTTACTTATTTACTTAGTTACTTACCCGAGTGGGGTAGCTGCTACTTGTGTACTTAAAACTCCCTTTAATAGGTTACTACCTGTACTACTACTTACTTAGTTACTTAGTTACTTAGTTACTTAGTTAACCTACCCGATGGGGTAGCTGTTACTTGTGTACTACATATATTACTAGAATTAAGGGGTTAGACCTCCTTCGCGCGATTATTATTTGAAATATGGAATATATATTGACATCACCTATATTCATTTAGTCCTTTTGACCTTGACAAGCTGAGAACGATGAACGGAACACATACCCGTGACCTCTTAGTAAAGGTTAACATCATCATCATCATCATCATCATCAGATCATCGTATCATCATCATAACATATAGACCTACTTTGAGGCAAGCTGCGAGTCTGTGTTCGTGAAGGGTCTTCGCCTCACTAACTTTGTGCCACCGGAGATAAACTCACCGTCAAGTTTTGTGAACACCACTATCAACAATAAAACTAAGGGTTCGTCTCATCCCATAGGAAATACTCGTGTCCTATCTCTTGTTAAATCTCTTAGCATATTATCCAGTTCTAAAATCATTTCACTCTAGATTAATATAATAATAATAAAATCAGATTGAAATTAAATTTAGTTTTCATTATATAACTGCACTTAAGTGCACTTAAACAATTGTTTACATTAGTTATTATTATTTACATACGTATGATGATGATTGGAAACTTTCCATATGGTTTACGTTACCATGATAATATGAAACTCTCTACATTGTTACTTTATTCTAATTTATACTATATATTTACTAACTGTTAACTTAAATGAGCATGCTAAGAACTTCATGGTCTAGAAGTTACTCATTATAAAATTACGTATTATCCATGGGTAATAGAAATAGAATACCCGCTGCTATATTATGTCTAGTTATATTTTTACTTCTTTAAAAATTTATCATTTTAGTGTTTATTAATTATATAAAATCTTATTATGCACTTGTTCATTATTAAAAACTAGAACCTACAAACCTCTATTACACACCTTCCACTAATACCCTATTTCCACCCCCTCCCCGATACTGGGAAATACATCCCTGTGCTACCTACATTACCCTCCCCCACAGTGGAATCCACCAACCCATATTACCCCCATCACACTCCCCCACAGTGGAATACACCTCCCTCTACTATCCCGAGTGTTCATGTGCTGCTGATGGTTCAGGTCAGATATGTTCTAAGTCTGGGTTCCTGACCCCCGACACCATACAACTGGTTACCTCAGACTACCTGCAGGAGATCACAGGAGACAATGACCAAGATTATTACCTGTCCACCGCCAACATCTACAGACTGCATAGGTTACATACTATACCATACTATACTCTATAGATACGTCACTAATATCTAAGGGGAGGTACTGTTTGTACAGGTAGTTGATACATTACATAGATATATCGATGGTGTTTCCATCTGTCCAACTGTTAATGCTACCAGCAGTACACCATAAGTATACGAGTAAGTCTGTATATCAGTAAGTCTGTAAGTAAATCAGTAAGGATGGTTTAGGGTTCTTTTAGATACCTTTTCAATATCTATGTTAAATTTAAAACAAAATATATATAGATAATTAATATTGAAATTACTGATGTCCCTGACTACACATTTTATTATAGCTTGCAAATGTTGTACAATTACATTTTATGATTTTAATGTTATGCAAACAAAATATAGTAGAATAAATAATGATGTTAGCGTAAATGTTGGTAAAAATTCAAATATAGGCATTTGTGTTATACATTCATGTTACAAAAATTTACGTGTAGGATTTTATTTTATTTATCTGATTTATCAAGATTATTACTTTTGATTATAATTTTTTATAGATTTTTCAGTTCTCAAATAAAATATGACTATAAAATAATTATTTTTTAAATATTTTTTTTTAATTCATAGAAATAATTAAAAAAGATAATTTTATAAAAGATTAATGTAATTTACCAACAATTTAGGATTTGTTGACCTTTTTACTTATGGGGGAACGCAAAAAAAATTTAATTTCAATTTTGTTTTTAATGTAAAATTATAATACTTCACATATTATCTTTTATGTGGTGTTTAAATTATGTTCATTACATTATTCATTTTGTTTATATTATATTATTTGTACCTGTATATTCATATTGTTTATATTCATATATTATATTTGAAACTTGATTTACTTTGAATAATTATTTGTGACCAATCATGCTGACATAACTAGTATTAACTTTTGTACAATTGAATATTTTGTCTTAATTTTTTCAATACAACTAGATAAAACCTGTAAGATTAAAGTTATTTGTCAAAATTAAAAAATATTTATTTAAAAAATTTTAATTAGCAATTTAGTTGGAAAATTAAAATTTTTTATCAGATATTTCAATTATTTATTTTAGAAACGTATAACAAAGATGTGTAAACATCTATAAATTTCAACATATAATATAAAAATATGGAATCTTAATAATAAAAAAAATATTTTTTGAGTTAATAGATTTCTAAAAATAGCATTTTTTCGTATCTTTTACATGTAAACCAGACCATTGTATCGCGTCCCCTTAAGTAATTATCTATTTACCTTATTATACATTAAGTGTAGTTGTTTTATTTGTTAATGTATCAATATAACTAGTATTATAAAGTAATTGTATATATTCAATAGCATTCATTCTACTTATTTAATAGTTTTTCTTCCAATGATTGAATAGTATTAATAGTATATATTCAATATTTATATGTAATAATGAGTAGTATTAATTGTATACTAGTAATAAATGCATTCATGCATTCACTAAAAAGAGATATGTATTATGTTTTATCATATTACTTAGTATTGTCATATGACTATCATTTTATGTAATAGCAATTCAATAGTCTATCTATCTATCTATTTAAATATGTATTAAATCATTAATAATTCAGCTGAATAGTTGAAGCATTACTCACACAAACACTACAGATATGGTGGGTTTGCATTCGGTTTGAAGAGAGACATAGTACCCGAACACTTTGGCTACAACACATCTGACCTGTACAAGAAGATTGCAGTCAGACACGCAGTTCAGGTTAGCATGTAATACACTATCACCTCGTACAGCTGAAGCCCCACTCGCTATTGGTGAGGGTGGCCCAGCTTACTACCCGACACCAACTTACATCTATAACTTAAGTTACTACCTTACATACCCCATTGTTGACACATATTATGAATAGTCTATGTTTAAATAAAATAATAATAATAATAATTATAATAATAGATAAGTTATGATGTTATTATATAATATTTTTAAGTAATTTTTGCAGTCTATCAAATAAATATTCATGTATAACAAACTTTAGAATTTCAAATCTTTGTTTACAATATATAAGAATGTAAATTACATAAGAAATAACTCCACTACCAATGTAATTTGTAGTTTACAATTAGTAGAAATTATTAAAACATCTATTACTTTAAAATGTATGCAAGTATATTCTAAAATCTACTTATAACCTTAAAATGTGCATGAGACACTGATTGCTTATGAACTAAATAAACAACCCATTCACACCACCATACCCCATTCACCCCCTCATACCCCACTCACATCCCCAATATCCCACTCACACCCCCATACCCCATGCACACCCCCATACCCCATGCACACCCCCATACCCCATTCACAACCCCATAACCCATTCACACCCCCATACCCCACTCACGTAGGTATGGTACAATCACAAAGGTCTGCATGCGATGCCCACCTACCTAAACAGTATCAACAATGCTATCCTCAGAGCTAATCTACCCAAACATAAGGGAGACCCCGCAGGCTATGGTAAGCACTAGCGCAGTAATGTCTAGTCCACCCTATGCTGAAAGTAGCATACACTTAATAGTAGTTTTAGTTGCACTAATATAAACAACAATATTATAATATTACTATAATATTATATCGATTCTTTATCATAAAATCTCCCTTCAATCAAAATAATTGATACAACTTTCACAATATTTTTTATAAATATAATTTGATCACACTAATGGATACACATAATAGTGATACATATTATAGTGCTACATACTATACTGATACATACTATAGCGATACATACTATAGCGATACATAATTATAACTAGCACATATATGATGTTTAGTTGCACTTACTTGTAACCTATGTATAAACAATGATAAGCTGATGATGAAGTAACGTTGATCACCATTCATTATAGGTATCACTCTGATCAGCCATCCGATGAAAGGAACCAACAACAAGCTGTCCATGGACTACATGTTAGCATTACTACACTACAGTTGTACACACTGACGATGTGGAGAGACCTTTATAGCGTAGTAGTTTGCAGAGCTATCATCTTATTGTATATAGGTTGCTCATTGTGGTCAATGTGATACTATTTGAAAGGCTGTCAATATATGCCACACCTCACATACCACCGATTTTAAATCTTAATCCAGCTGAAAATCTCAGTTTAACAATTTCAGCCAGGCTGTGATATAGCATATGCTGTATAGTGAAACATGGCTTGTAGTCTATACTTGAATAGTCTATTTTCTTAACAA
Source organism: Osedax fenrisi (assembly GCA_964019155.1). Classification (NCBI taxonomy): domain Eukaryota; kingdom Metazoa; phylum Annelida; class Polychaeta; order Sabellida; family Siboglinidae; genus Osedax; species Osedax fenrisi. The sequence continues at coordinate 77,383,780 of OZ025240.1, read as the reverse complement.
TCTCACCGTAAGAGCCACAATGCTATCCCTACGCACTGCTACCCCTACACACTACTTCCCCTACTCAATGTATGTCCTTCTTGTGATTAGATTGGCTGGAAGTGATGTCCTCATTGCGATATTCATCATCTGTGCCATGTCCTTCGTGCCTGCTTCCTTTGTCCTGTTCCTCGTTTACGAGAAATCAATCAAAGCGAAACATCTTCAGACTATCTCCGGATTGAACAGAATTGTGTACTGGATAGCCAATTACAGCTGGGACATTGTTTGTATTTCTTATATTTATTATATTGATGATAATAATTGTATCATAGCCATATAGTTACTTAAAGAATTACACGTAGATCAAAAAACAAACTCTCTTATGACATATTACATCTCTATACATGCAATTAAAATATGTCAATATAAAACCTTTATGATATTTACTTTTCTCCTTTACAAACTTTAAAAACATATACAAATATTTATTATCCTATCATTTTGAGTATTCCCTATTTTATAATATTTATCATCGATTTCGATTGGTTGGACATTTAAAAGTAATTATTATAAATACTATTAAAGTAGGTGTAAAGTAGGAATCACGTTACTCGACCTTTAACCCTGCAATACCTCTCACCAGTGTAACTTCCTAGTTCCCATCACGTGCTGCGTGTTGATACTAAAGATATTCGGCATCCCAGCCTATGTATCCTCCACTAACTTCCCAGCTGTAGTAGGACTGTTCCTTCTTTACGGGTTAGTGCCTACCCTTCGCTTCCCTCTTCCATCCTTTCACCTCTCCTTCTTCTACTCTACCCTTCTCCCTACTACCCTATTCACCTCATGCCCTATATTTACTAAATATCAATTATTCTAACCATAAGTATTATATAATACTTTCTTTATTTCCACTCTACTATGATATGCACTACTATATATATATAAAAATATCATTAATTTTAGGACAAACTTGTGAATATTGGTGAATAATATTCACTGAATAATCACTTTTATAGTAAGTGTGGCCATATCTTTATATATTAGTAGTTTATTAAGTTTGCAGTATATTAAGTGTGCAGTATATTAAGTGTACAGTATATTAAGTGTGTAGTATATTATGTGTGCAGTATATTATGTGTGCAGTATATTAAGTGTGCAGTATATTAAGTGTGTGCAGTATATTAAGTATGCAGTATATTATGTGTACAGTATATTATGTTTGCAGTATATTATGTTTGCAGTATATTAAGTGTGTGCAGTATATTAAGTGTGCAGTATATTATGTGTGCAGTATATTATGTTTGCAGTATATTATGTTTGCAGTATATTATGTTTGCAGTATATTAAGTGTGTGCAGTATATTAAGTGTACAGTATATTAAGTGTGCAGTATATTAAGTGTGCAATATATTAAGTGTGCAGTATATTATGTGTGCAGTATATTAAGTGTGCAGTATATTATGTGTGCAGTATATTATGTTTGCAGTATATTATGTTTGCAGTATATTAAGTGTGTGCAGTATATTAAGTGTACAGTATATTAAGTGTGCAGTATATTAAGTGTGCAATATATTAAGTGTGCAGTATATTATGTGTGCAGTATATTAAGTGTGCAGTATATTATGTGTGCAGTATATTATGTTTGCAGTATATTATGTTTGCAGTATATTATGTTTGCAGTATATTAAGTGTGTGCAGTATATTAAGTGTGTGCAGTATATTAAGTGTGTGCAGTATATTAAGTGTGTGCAGTATATTATGTTTGAAGTATATTAAGTGTGTGCAGTATATTAAGTGTGTGCAGTATATTAAGTGTGCAGTATATTATGTTTGCAGTATATTATGTTTGAAGTATATTAAGTGTGTGCAGTATATTAAGTGTGTGCAGTATATTAAGTGTGCAGTATATTATGTGTGCAGTATATTAAGTGTGCAGTATATTATGTTTGCAGTATATTATGTTTTCAGTATATTATGTTTTCAGTATATTAAGTGTGTGCAGTAGTGTTGTAAAATTTCGAGTCCTCGAGTCCAAATCTCGAGTCCTAGTAAAAAATGTCGAGTCGAGTCTGTAATTTTCGAGTCCATTTGAATATTTATCGAGTCGAGTCTCAACAGTTGATTTTCGAGTCGAGTCGAGTATTTATAATAGGACTCGATATTTTTTTTTTAATAATTAATAATTAATATGATAATACATATAAATAAAATTATTTAATTATATGGAACTATTTCATATTTGAAGTAAACTTTATTTAAATTAATGATATTTCATATATATATTTATTTGTTATTAATTTAGCTCTAGTCACGTCACCTCCTAGTGATTAATTGTATATGCTGTAGAGTTCATGAACTTTTGAATATTTTTATTTATATTTAAATTCTATTCTATAAATCTATAAAATGAGTGACTTAAATACAACACATATTAGTATTTCATAATAATATATTATGATATAATTAATTCTTATTATAATAATTATTGTATTATAATTTATCGAGCCATATAAGACTATATACATATATTTATTAATTTGAAAAAAATAGCGCATGTTTAACTCAATTTAAATTTTTTTAATATCTCAACATTAATATACAGAAGCTCGCAATACTAAAAAATCTCTATACCAGGGTTTTGGTATTAATTATTAAGTACTAGTCAGTAGTAATTTAGAAGAAATTATTTAAATAATATATGATATTTTATATTTATAATATATATGGTTAGTAACCATTGTAAACATTGGTTACTGAACGAATTGGGAACGGTATTCATTGAATAGTATTCAACATTTGAAGCGGGTGTCGAGCGCGCGACGAGTGCAGATATGTATAAATAGAATATATTTTTAAATGCACACATCAGTGCATAATATGCACTGCATACAGCTAATAACTGAACTATAGAAAGAATAAAGCATATATTATAAAGTATACAGTATTATACTGAGAGAGTGGTGGGTATCGGACCCCCCATTCAAAAATATGGGGGGGGGGGGGCTAAGTATGTTTTGCCCCCAATATGTTATAATAAATTGTATATATAGATATATTAAATCTAGTATATTTTCATTGTCAATACAATTTTTTATCATATATATTATAAACAATATATATTATATAAACATATATATTATATTATTTATATATATTACTGGTTTAACCCGAACTCGGTTTCGGGTATCAATTCCGGGTTCTAGCAAAATTTCATGATATCGGGTTTCGAAAAATGGTCCAAGAACGGGTCCGGGTTTTAGTAAATTAATTTTGGGTATTTGTGTAAAATAAAAATAATATTAAAATTGTATATACATTTTATAAAAATATAATTAAATCTTAATTTAATCGATAATTATTATAATACATTATTATAATGTATACAACTGATAACGTAAGTATACTAAATATTGCCAAAGCCAAATATATACTATATGCCTATTAATCCTATGTAAATTGTAATATCTGGAAAATAAATATTTAATTATTTCATAGATATTGAAAATTTCAATAATTGAAATGTTTATGTTAATTATAATTGTACTACATTTTTGTACATAACTTATGTTATAATACAAATTAAAAAAAAAGCTACAATATGAAGTATATTATAAAATTCAATAAGCTTTCCGGTGTTAATTATTGTATTATTATTCTATTTACAATAGAATATATTTAAAAATTATCATTCTAGTAGATATTTGTTGATCATAATAACAAATATTTCACGATCTAATATTTATAAATTATATTTTGATTGTTGTTGCCTATATATTATTTATTAATTATAGCTATTTCTGATTCTGTATTTCTGTATTGCTACAAAATATATGTTTTATAAATTTTCTACACATATTTTAAAAAGTATAATATTTATATCTTATAATATTTATATATTTATTATATAATTACAATATTTTAATTATATCTTAAAATAATAATATTTCAAAGATTAGTTGAAAAATTTAAAAAAATATTTCAAATAATATTTTTAAAAATACAAAAAATATCAATAATATTACAAAATATATTTTGAATAAATTTCAAAAAAATGTCTACAAAAATGTTTACAAATATTTCAAAAAAATGTTTTCAAATATTTCAAAATTTTCAAAAAAAATACAAACAAATTTCAAAAAATTTCAAAAAAATGTAAAAAAAAATATTTCAAAAAAGCGACGCTGAAGATTTTAGATGACAACAAATCATTTTAATGGCAAAAAGTCAATTTTTTAGGTTTTTCTGGGGTACGCGGTAAAATATTCAAAAAATTGATATTTATTATAAACTTTCATTATCTCGAAAGTCTCGAGATAATGAAATTTAGGATTTGATTGTCTCGAGATAATGAAAATTAGGATTTGATTGTCTGGAGATAATGTAAAATGGGCTAAATTTAAACCACTAATATATATTATTTAATCCATTCTTTATATTTAATTTTTATGACCTTAATTTTATAAACTTTGAAGTTTCAATTTGGATTTGAAGGCTTCGAAGCCTTACATTTTTGGATTTGAAGGCTTCGAAGCCGAAGATTTTAGGATTTGAATATTTTTATTGGCTTCGAAGCCTTGATTTTTAGGATTTGATGGCTTCGAAGACTTGAAAGTATTTGAAATTTTACAACCCTAGTGTGCAGTATATTAAGTGTGTGCAGTATATTAAGTGTGCAGTATATTATGTGTGCAGTATATTAAGGGTGTGTTTTTGGTCAAACACAGGTGGTGCGCATTTAGTAGAAACAAATGTCGAGTGTTTTTCGTCAACCACTAGTGCAACTGCAACCACTAGTGCAATCACTAATACAAGTATGTATGTATGGATATATTTGTATTTAAATAACATTAAATAACATGCATTAAATATATATATACATATACATACATACTTGTACTAGTAAATATAATGTAATACATACTTGTATATGTATATATAATATATATATATATATAATATGATATTATTATATATTATTATATATATATAATATAATAATAATATAATATATATATATATATATATATATATATATATATATATATATATATATTATATTATTATTATATTATATATATAATAATAATATATTTATATATATATATTATTATTATATATATATACATATATGATGTATACATACATACATAAATACATACATACATACATACATACATACATACATACATACATACATGTATACATACATACATACATACATACATACATACATACATACATACATACATACATACATACATGTATACATACATACATACATACATGCATACATACACGCTCACATACATAACTTCAATTTAATTGTTGATAAATAAATGCTCGCATATCTAAAAATAGCAATAACATCACAATTGTGACGTATTTTATGATTCATTTCATGGGCGGAGCTTATTATGCGTGCGTTCAAAGCATAGAGCTAGAGAAAATTCTCTCTGGATCTATGATACACTAGTGTGGTGCAGATGGCAAGTGCTGTGGTAAGAATAAATAGCACAACCAGACGTGTTTTGTAACAGTTGGATTTTTACATGCAGTGAATACGAATTTATCGTACACCTGTGGTTTTCCCACCTGTGGTTGTTACACCTGTGGTTGACCAAAAACACACCCTAAGTGTGCAGTATATTATGTTTGCAGTATATTATGTTTGCAGTATATTAAGTGTGCAGTATATTAAGTGTGCAGTATATTATGTGTGCAGTATATTAAGTGTGCAGTATATTATGTGTGCAGTATATTATGTGTGCAGTATATTAAGTGTGTGCAGTATATTATGTGTGCAGTATATTATGTTTGCAGTATATTATGTTTGCAGTATATTATGTTTGAAGTATATTAAGTGTGTGCAGTATATTAAGTGTGTGCAGTATATTAAGTGTGTGCAGTATATTAAGTGTGTGCAGTATATTAAGTGTGTGCAGTATATTAAGTGTGAAATATATTAAGTGTGCATTATATTAAGTGTAAACAAGAAACCAGCTTTTATGATAACAATTCATTGTATTTCAAACAAATGTATAGTGTTAATAGTGAAGCATTACACTTACTACTGCCACCCTCCCTCCTCTAGATGGTCTATCATCCTTAATACTACTGCCCCCCTCCTCTAGATGGTCTATCACCCCTATCATGTACCCAGCATCATTCCTGTTCAATGAGCCTAGCACAGCCTACGTGTGTCTGATTGTCAGTAACCTCTTTATAGGCATCACCTGTATCATTACTAGCTTCATGCTCGAGATGTTCTCTATCAACGATAAGGTTAGACGAGTGGGGAAGGGGAGGGTGAAGGGGTTGGATAGTGAGGTGGTGAGGGAGGGGGGGAGAGGTAGATAGTGAGGTGGTGGGGGAGGGGTTGGGTGGATAGTGAGGTGGTGGGGTGGAAAAGAGAAAGGTAACTTTGAGAAGATGAGTTGGTGACGTTAAAATAGTAAGAGAAGGAGGGGTTGTTATGTTGAAAGATTGTTAGATGGAAGGGTGGAAGATGTGGTATAGGTTTGCAACAGTTAGAGATAATAATATAGAAATATCACATGATATGTTGAAGAGATAATATTGATTGTCAAAAGTGTATTCAATGTTAATGAATTTAAATTCCCATTAGCCTTGGTATTGTACTAGTTCTACCACACAAACACAGACACACTTATTATATGTTCCTCCTCCTCCTCATCCTCCTCTATTGCTACTAGCTGCACTCTGACTGCAGTCACTACCCTCTGACTGCTGGTCATACTAACACCACTACCATCGCTGTCACACACAATAGGAGCTACAGAGAACCCATGAACTACTGAAGACAGTGTTCCTATTGTTCCCCAACTACTGCCTAGGACGTGGCCTTATGGACATAGCCTTTAATGAATACCACAACGATTACTACTTTAAATCAGGTATTACCAGCACTTTATTATATCTATGCTAGTATTTATTTACTTTATATTTATTTCAATAGAGTTCCTTTATTTAATTAACAAACACCTTAAAATGTGGATCATCAAATCATGATTTTATCAAAAATAATATAATTCAATAATCAATTTTTGTGATTAATTATAACCTATCTCAGAATTATAATTTAATTAAATGTGTTATATATTATAAAAACTAATTCATTACATTTTTAAATTAATATCATACCTATAAATATAAATTATATTGTTGTCAAGAATACTTGGATATATTAGACTATATAATTAGTAATTATTAATTACTATATATTATTTTATATAATTGACTCAACATAATATCCACATAGCATTGTATAAACTTTCAATTCATATTTATGTTAAAATATATCTCCAAGGGAATCTTATAATTATAATAAATAATACTGCATACAATTAAGTTGATATATATATATAAGTATATTAAAAATAATAATATATTAAATCCTAATTTAAGAATATAGTTACTTTTATTATAGGTATCCATAGATATTAGAATTAGGTGACCTACTCTAATGTCTGTATCCATAGGTCAATATGATAAGATGAGATCCCCGTTTGAATGGAATCTCACACTACGTAACATGTTTGCAATGATGATAATGGGCATTGTATTCTTCATCATCACGATCCTCATTGAGTTCAGATTCTTCATTAAAATAAGGTTTCCTCCATCTCTATTCTCTATTAAGTATACCCTATTCTTCTCTATGTTCCTTGATTTATTCTAGTCTCCTATATTTATTTTTATTTTTTCTTTTAATATATTCTTATATTCTATATTCGATTTGTTAAATTATTATTTTAAATATCTCAATTAAGTAAATAGGTTTATTATTAAACGTAATATTTGTATTGTTAGCAAAAATGACTTCTTAACTTCACTCTATCACTATACTACAAAGCACACACACACACACACATACACATACACACACATACATACACATACACACACATGTGTGTAGCCCGCCTTTCATTACACAACCATGATTGTGTAACAGGGTTAAACAAAGAAAGAACATCCAGGCACCAGCAGAAGAGGATGTTGACGTAAGGGCGGAACGTAAACGTGTCTCTAGTGGTTACGCCCACAATGACATTCTGCGCATTGAGAATCTCAGTAAGGTAACGCCCCAGAAACTATATCATTAAACTATACAGTCGAATATTTATTTAATGTTTAATTTGTACACAATAATCAATAATAATCAATACTGAATAATACTGAATAATGAATAAAGTATATTACGACATCACTAAATTAAAGATTATTGAACATAATGCTACTGTTTCCATTAACTCTCATAAAATACATAATAATTGTATATCATTGGCCTCAACAGGAATACAAAACATACAAGATGGGCAAATACCTGGCCACTGATAGGTTGAACCTCGGAGTGCCCAAGGGAGAAGTTAGTACCTCACTCACTAGGTTGATTGTTGCCATTGTATGATAGGTCAACTTATCTTGGTCAAACCTTAATTAGGTCAAATAAGGCCTTTCTCATATATATATATATCATATCATTAGACCTGTTATCTCTTCAATTGTTATCATCTTATAATGTGTGCACACTTTACTGTTTCATTTATATATATATATTAGTATATTTTATTTATTATGTTTAACATTTAACATATATAATAATAATAATAATAATATTTATTCATTGAACCCGAAGCTTTAATATTAATAGCAGATTAATGGACCCCATATAATATATATATATATACATATATTAAATTTATGTATTGTTGTTCAAGTAGCATTATAATGTAATACTTGATTTTATATTACAGCATCCTATATTATTATCAATGATTATATTAAATATATAATATTAAATGTATTAATATAATATGATGATATTATAGATATTAATGTATCATGAATGTAATAGTAGTCTACTATTAGTAGATGTATTGTCCACAATGGTCTTCAGTCGATTACATCAAGGACACCACATAACCTTGAATACCTTTATTGTTTCAGTGTTTCGGTTTGCTCGGTGTAAACGGGGCCGGCAAATCTACGACCTTCAAGATGTTGACTGGTGACCTCTCTCCATCTCTTGGCAATGCCTTCCTTAATGGACACAGGTACTAGGAGGCGTTTCTCTAATTCCACCCCTCCTCTACTAGTGGTATATTATTAGGGGTTTTCTATCTGTAATAATGTATGACTAATTAGCAACCCTTCAACCCATCATTACATAAAGGTAGGTGGGACCTATGTTCTATAAATAGATTTGTACATGTATTTAATAGGAAAAATAGTGGTCTACTAATAGTGTATTACATTATTTTTATTTATTTATTCAATTAAATATTTAATATAATGATAGATATTATATAGATATATAATAATTGATTTTTTTATAGAATATAAATAAAATATTAAAAATAAATTATGTTTAACTAATAAACTATTATTTTTTTGAAAATAAAAGAAAAAATAATAAAATTATGAATATTATCAATTATTACTTTGCAAAAATTCAAATATGATGTAATTATATATATTATAAATTATTCGAAAATTTAAATTAATTTAAAGCATAATTTAATGAGAAAATGATTGAATGATTGAAATTGGTAAAAATAATTATTCTGGGAAATTGATTCTAAAAGTTTACAATATAATTATGAAAATGTATTAAATATATTTATATACAGATGTTAACTATTACTTTACAACATTATTTTTTATAAATAGCCACCTATGAATATTAGTTATTTAAATGTATATATAGTATTATATATTTTAGATTTTAAAATATTAAAATCTATATTCTTTATTTATGACGATTATTAAATTACATTTTTTTTAAATTATTATTATAATTTATTTAAATGATATATCAAGTATATATACTTTTAAGTGTATATTTATAGTTATATTTTACTTAAAAATATGCTTTATATATCATTTTTTTTTAAATATTTAATATTTTTAAAATATTATTTAGAAAAAAATTTTCAATACATTTTGTTTTATCAATTTCAGAGATCTCACCTACCCTTAAACATCGGTAACCCCGCCTCCTATATTATCATCAGTTGACCTCGCCTAGTCTAACCTCACTAACCCCGCCCCTACAGTGTAATCAGTTCACTAAACTGCGCCCAGTCTAACTTGGGTTACTGCGCACAGTTTGACTCTTTGTACGATGACCTCACAGCCAGGGAACACCTGCTGTTCTACTCTCGCCTCAGAGGTATTCCACCCAAACATCAAACTCAGGTTACAGGCATGTATATCAGCACTACCATATATGTATATATATTCCCATATATAATGTGTATGGATATACATGATCATTATGCGTTTTAATCACTACTTTTAATGTTGCGATAACTAAACGACAACACATATCTTCGTTAACTTGCCATCATTACATTATGTATTATTTCACTTACGATACAGATATCACTGGAGATTACTTGATTAGGTTTAGTTGACAATCACACCCACCTACCCTACATTGCATCCCACCTCAGCTTATTGCATAAATAGTAGGCTTTATATCCATTTTAATACAAATATTTATATATATATATATATATATATATATATATATATATATATATATATTTATACACATTTACATATATAAAATTAAGTCAAAAAAAGTAAATATAGCATATACTTTATACATACTATTTATATTTTGCCTGTTTCTGTTTGTTTCCGTAATGTTTTTTATTTATTTATTATAATCTTATATATCTATATGTATATATGAAATATATAGTTAACTTTTATAATTAAACAATCAATATTGCTGCACTTATGTTGCTGTCCCGTGTACTGTACGAATGAATCACTAGCAATAACCTAAAAAGACTTATTTTGAAGCCATTTGGATAACAAAGAAAAAAAATTAGAAAACGAATACGAATGAAAAATGAATGAAATTAAACTAATCCAATAAACTATATATATATATATATATATATATATATATATATATATATATATATATATATATATTTATATATATATATTTATATATATCTTCTACAATATTCTATTGTATTAGTACAAAATCTATATATTTTCATATATTTTATCTGATGACAAACTTATGTTATAAATTGATGTATTATTAAATAATCGTGATAATTAATTTTGAATTTGGGAGATAAATATTGAATAATATATTCCGATATAGTTAAATTATTATGTAATAATTAATATTACATTACGCTAACAATAATTATAATAAAACTACAAAGGTTGTGGAATGGGCTCTTCTAAAACTAGGCCTGGGCAGTTACGCAGATGATTGTAGCTGTACATATAGCGGGGGAACGAAGAGAAAACTCTCCACCGCAATAGCACTGATTGGAGCGCCCCCTATACTGTTCCTCGTTAGTGTCGTGTGACCTCTAGAACTAACGATTAGCCGTGTTTACGTAGCTAATATGTCACTTCTAAATACTACACCTAATTAAGTCTAAGTTAACTATTACCGACCCCTTACTTCTACTAACTATTACTAACCCCTCACTTGCACTAACTATTACCGACCCCTCACTTGCACTAACTATTACCGACCCCTCACTTGCACTAACTATTACCGACCCCTCACTTGCACTAACTATTACAGACCCCTCACTTGCACTAACTATAATGCATTCATCAAGGATGAGCCTACCACTGGCATGGATCCTTACTCGAGGCGCTTCCTGTGGGATCTTATACTAAGACTCGTTAAACAAGGAAAGTCTGTGATTCTCACTTCTCACAGGTTAACACACACGGAACATTACATTATTTGTATGTAATTAATAATATATATTTACACCATTAACAATAATAAATCATCATACATAATGAATAACCTACATCTGTATAATGATAGCATTGCAATGTGTGTGATTACCATGTTCTACTGTTGTTTTAGTATGGAGGAATGCGAAGTGCTATGCAGTCGTATGGCTATTATGGTAGCCGGTAGATTCAGATGTCTAGGTTCCGCCCAGCACCTGAAGCAAAGGTTAGACACACCTCATCGCACCCATCAGTCGCGTCACCCTAGTCGTGTGTTCGGTATCGGTGATGGGCTTTCACTTCATTAGAATGTTATCATTTCTCTTTTCACTTTATATTATATTATAACAATAGAAATCAATTGAAATAATTGATTTTATAATTTATGAAATAAGTATCTAACATATTACAGATATGTAATTAGACATTTGTATTCAATTAAAGTTAAAACTTACACAAGCTTTATATATGACCTAAAAACCTATAAATTAGTTACTGGAATTATTGGAAATTACTGGAACTTTTGTTATTTTAAAATAAGTATTTTGTTGGTCCCATTCTTATAATTATTATATACTTCTATAACTTAATATATATATTGAATAGAATGTAATTAATAAGACATTCAAAAATGTAGTCATTCTCTTATTAATTTAATAAATTTAAATCATATTTTTAGTAACAAAAATTCCTATCTTTACCATGTAAATATTAACATAACATAATATATGTTTCGCCGGCCCTTTATGTTATTAAAATGGGGGAGTTTAGAAAGAAATCATAATCTTTTATTGTATTAAATGTACACTTTTGATACTTCTTCTAATTTATTTAGAAGTGTATTTGCATCTTTTATGTTGTCAGTTACAACTGCCAGATCATCCGCATAGTCAATATCAGTAATCTTTATAGCTGGGTGGCGTCTACTCTTTTTGACTTCTAATGTAAAACCTAAATTTATATTCATGGATTTTCTTAGGACATAGTCCAGACATACAATAAAAAGGAAAGGGGCTAATGTGTCTCCTTGTAGAACTCCGGCCGTTATATCAAAATAGTCTGTATCTCCATCTGGGGACCTAACCTTGCATTTGGTATTTATATACGATATCATAATAGCTTTAACAATTTCTTCTGGAAGTCCATACGCAGTGAGTATTTCTCTCATCTTTCCTCTGTGTATGCTATCAAAAGCTTTCGAGAAATCTATAAATAATAGAGTTGCAGGTAGTTGTTTAGATTTTGCTCCTTCAATTATTCTACGAATAGTTAAAATTTGTCCGGTAGTCGACCTATTTTGTCTGAAACCATTTTGGTTTTTACGTAATAAAGGATCTAATACTGGCCGTATTCTGTTTAGCAACATAAGATTATATATTTTTGCTGATATGCAGGTCAGTGTAATCCCACGGTAGTTTTTTGTGGAACTAAGATTTCCCTTTTTTGGAAAAGGTATTATGCATCCCATTCTCCATTTATCGATTTTGTCTTGGGCATATACACTATTGCAGAAATTTAGCAATAATTCCTGAAAAGACTCTATTTTCCATATTTCAACTGGTATTTCGTCGAGTCCACAAGATTTCCCATTTTTCATGTTTTTCAATGCTTTAATTAGTTCAGTCATCGAAAACAAGCCGGTTTGTATGTCTTGTAACTCTGTGAATATAGGTGTAATATCGTGATCAGAGATATCTGGTTGATTTCCAAGAAGTTCCTTAAAGTGGTCTTGCCATTTTTGTATTCTATCTTGGTTGTCTGTTGCTTTGATCTTTGCCTTGTTTGTACTTTTTCTTCCACTTATTTCGTTTATTGTTTTCCATGCTGTCGCTGATTTCTTGTTTGTTACGGTTGATGTGATTTCATCTATACGATTTTGTAAGTACTTTGATTGTTCACAGTCATATGCGTCGAAAAGTATCTTTTGTGTGAGTTTGTAATAATTTATGTTTTCTTGAGTCGGATTTCCATCTTTGATCGCAGCTGCTTGTTTTAATAACTTTCTTTTTTCATAAATATCTTCATTTTCCCATGGTTTATACTGGCTTTTCTTTGGTTTTTCCGGAATTAATTCTTTCGCTGTTTCACGACAAGCTGTTTCAAAATGGTTGTAAGCTATATTTGCCAAAAACTGTGTATCGTTTTTTGTTGAGTTTTTGAAATTTTCAGTGACTTTATTTGTGAAATTCTTTCTCAAATTTGTGTTAGAATTTAGTAATGACCAATCGTAATGTATAGATTTCTCTTTTTTCTTCTTTTGACTTGAACGAAGAGTTAATTGTATATTTGCTGTTACAATTCTATGATCAGAAGCAATGCTAACAAAAGAATTATACGCTCTACAATTTTTCACACTGTTTTTCCATTTCTTGTTTATCAGTATGTAATCAAGTTGTGCTTTAAAGTCATTGGGTGAGTTATGTGTCCACAATTGTCCCTTCCTCTTTTGGAATTTCGTGTTTAAGCAAATCTGTCTATTTTCTTTTAGGTAGTCATTCAACAATTCTCCATTTCTATTTGAGAGTTCATGATATGAAAAAAGGAAACCTTCCAGTCGACCTAGGTGTGCGTTAAAATCTCCAGTGGTGATATGTACGTTATGTTTCGCTATTTGCCTAGTGCTAGAAGCTAATTGTTCGTAGAAAGTTTCTATTTCACTTTGTTCACTAACATTTGTTGGACTATAACACACTGTGATAGTTGCTTTCGGGTTTCCGTTAAAATGTGCTACCAATATTCTGTTTGATATTTTTTCAATGCAATTTAATGAGTTATACGCGTTTTTATTTAGAAGTATTCCGATTCCACCTATGGTTGCATTTATGCTGTTTTTCCAGGCTGAACATGTAATCAATTTGAAATCACCAATATTGTGTTCTTTGGTTTCTACATCAAGGTGCATAAAACGATGTTCTTGAATACCTATAACATCTTGTTTTGTATCCATTGATGATAAGAGTAATTCTGACGTTTTTCCGATCTTATTTAGGGTCTGTACATTTAAAGTTGATATTTGCAGCTTTTTATTTCCTTTTAAAAGACATGTTATTTTGTTTGTGTTTGATACAGTAACTAATTTTTCGACTGCAACCTGTATCGGTTTTGCAGGACGCGCTCCTTGTTCCGCGCGACGAGCGATGCGGGATGATGTGTATAGTTTTGAAATTGATGTCATTTGTTGCTTTCTGTGGCTGGTTTCATGTGCGGCCACTCCATACACACGGTGACGTGACCCTGCATGGGTGGCAAAACTGGTGCTATATCTTGCCAAAGGATAACCAGTGATTTTTGTCCGGGACTGCTTATTGGTTATTCGCAGCTAACCTATATATCTAGAGGCCAGAGTTTCCCCTATCCGCAACCTGGGGACCCGTTGGATGGGAGTTTATCTTCTCCTACACCAAAAGTATCAAAAGAAATAGGTTTAAACATTAACACTGCAAAGACAGAATATATGACTCTAAATATAGACAATACAGACAATACGAATAAAATAAAAAGCTTAAATGGAAATGAAATAAATAAAGTAAATGATTTCAAGTATCTAGGGAGCTATATATCATCAACCGAGAAAGATCTAGATATAAGATTGGCAAAGAGTTGGTCAGCACTAAACGCGATGAATAAAATTTGGAAATCAATTTTGAAAGATAAATTAAAAAGAAATTTTTTCAGAGCCACTGTGGAATCAGTATTGGTGTACGGATCTACTACCTGGACTATGACTAAAGCCATGGAGAAACGTCTAGATGGAAACTATACGAGGATGCTGAGAGCTGCTCTAAATAAATCATGGGAATCACACCCGACAAATAAAGAACTCTACAGTGACACCCCTAAATTATCGAAATCCATAAAGAGTCAACGTCTACGCTTCAGTGGACACTGTTGGAGAGCCCGTACGGAGCTAGCATCAGAATTGTTACTATGGACCCCGAAACATGGAAAAACGAAACCGGGTAGACCTAGGAAAACTTTTATCGATCAACTAGTAAAAGATACAGAATGCGTATTAAATGAACTGCCCGCAGCGATGGAGGACAGAAGTGGATGGAAGAAAAGATGTTGTTAACTGCCGAGCAAGCTCGACCTGGTAAGGTAAGTAAGTAAATGTACACTATAGTACTAAGGCACTATGGGGGGTTGGTGGGGCGGTGATCTAATGTATTCTCTATGGTTATAACCTGCAATGAACGGCTACACTAACAGCTGCTAACTCACCTCACAGATTTGGAGATGGGTACACCTTCACCCTTAAAGTACGCAACACTACCAGAGTGAAGGCTGCCTCGGAGTTTGTGAATCTTAAGTTTCCGGAATCATCTCTCAAGGTCATATCATTATCATCACAACCTTTATACTAAGACATAGCAAAATTAACTCGCCGTTAACACACTCCTATCTTCTCTTTAACTCACACTCCCCTCCCTACTTGGAACCTCAGGAAATTCACCACAACACACTGAAGTATGAGATATTGCACGTGAAGCTAGGCAGTATGTTTGCTGAGCTAGAGAGGGCTCTGAAGCAAGACATTATCGACGACTACTCTATCAATCAAAATACATTAGATAATGTTAGTTACACGTGTGTGAGAGTGTGTGTATGTATGTGTGTGAGTGAATGTGTGTGTGTAAGTGTGTGAGTGAATGTATATGTATATGAATTGATATATATATATATATCTATAATTTGCATCGCAATAATCATGATACGAAATAATATTAATTAATAAGAACATTTTTAATCAAATAACTGCCTGTGTGGCTCAGTGGCTAAGGCGTCAGACACACAAGCAGTAGGACATGGGTTCGACCCTCGTCCGGACCATTAATTAATTTTATAAAATGGGTCTTAAAATATTATTTAGAAGTGATCTTATATAATTGTGTATAAATAAATGATCGGCTCTCGTTAAAACCATGGATGCCTTAACATGAGAGCGGCTTCGAAGGGACATTAGAGCCATATATGGTTATAAGTGAAAACTTCATCTAAGTTCCTGGATGGGATGAAAGGACTCCACCAAATAAAAATAACAATAACAATAACAATATAAATTGAGATTTTTGTATTGTTAAGGGAAGGAGATAGTTTGTTCTATCTAATTAATGATGATCAACTGAATTTTGTCCTTTAGTATTTGATGTAATGGTTAATTGTTGGTGTAATTTAATTGACTTTGTATTACGTAAAAGTATAGTGTTTGTTTTGTATTATTTTGTTATGTAAATTGTGAGGTAAGTTATAAGTAATAGTCTTTTTAAGTATTGTAAGTATTTAGAGTTGATAGAGTCTTCAGTGTTTAGCCAGTTAAGTTTGTTACGTAAGTCAGTAATGCTCGTTATGTGGTAAGTTTTCTGTGTGTGTGTGTGTATGTGTATATGTGTCTGTGTGTGTATGTATGTGTGATAGTGTATGTGTGTGTATGTTTGTAAATGAAATATTACGTATGTTTCATTCTATAATAATCGATAAAATAGAGAAAAATGTGATTCTATTTCAATTATTTTGAAATATTTACTTCGAATGGTAGTATTCAATACATCTAGTTTGTAGTAGTCATATGTTTACATACATGTTTTATGCATAATTATATAATAAATTATTGATTTATTGATTTTTTGTTGTTTGTAATAATATAAATATAAATACCCAATATTATGGTTCGTATTGATTCTAAAGAGATCCAAAATAAGACTACTCCTTTCTATTATTGCCACCTATATTTATATATAATAACCTACAATAATATCATTATAATTCATTAGTTCTAAGTCTGTCGATTACTTGTAGGTATTCATTAACTTTGTGAAGCAAGAGTCTGCTACCTCTATAAACCATCTGAATGCTGATGTCAACCAGTTTACATCGGATAACGACGATGTCAGTCTACTTGACCTTGACATCATACATTCCAGTGAGGACACACTGATTAGAGATAATGTTTGTATTATCATACCCCTAGAAGCCCATCAAAGCTTTAATCAAGATTTGCACAGTTTTAATTTGATCATTAATTTTTACTAATATTGAACATTTATTATATAATATTCTATATCTATATTTAAGCATTATATATATATATATATTCCATAGATTTGTCAGCTTGCAAAGCATATTTAAATTTTTTTAAATGCACTAGAAATCTAAATTTACAGCATATAAAATAATTACAATAAAAATAAAGGAAATATAATTGTAAAGTTATAATTTAATAATACCTATGAATGTAATAACATAACATGTAATCTACAATAACATGACACAATGTCTCCATTGCAGGGTCGTCTGATCATGAACACTGTATATAGTTAATCTCACAAGTCCTGCCTCCAACCAACCTATATACATTCCAATTTACTTATTTATTGAGAGGGTTACATCAACATCTCTATCACTATTGCTATCTCTATCACTATCACTGTTACTATCACTATCACTGTTGCTATCACTATCACTGTTACTATTACTATCACTGTTACTATCACTATCACTGTTACTATCACTATCACACATACACCTAAAGTCAGAATGTTATTTATTTTTAGTTTTTATTTTAATTTTATATTAATAAAATTTCATTTCTAATAAGATATTATCATTAATACATATAATAAATACTATACATATTTACCTATATAAAACATATTTAGTATAATTATACTTAGTGATGTGAGTGAATAAAAAACACATTTAAAACCAACTTTTAAATAATGTTAATTCAAAATTGAAATATTTAAAAAAGCATAATAATATAATAGAATGATAAATTTTATCAAATGTTATATTTTTTACAAATACAACTTTTGTTAATACCTATTAAAACTACAATATTAACCATTTTAACATTATATATATGTATATATATATATATATATATATATATATATATATATATATATATATTGTATTACTAGGTTTAGTGAGTGAGATAATATGATTTATGTGTACATTAAATAGGATATCAAAAGTTATCAGAAATGAGATCACCTGTACTCAGATCAGAAATAAAAATATAAGTAGAGCGAGTAATAAATATATCAAGATATTAACAGCAATGTGTAATGTAGGAGAGGTTACATTTGTATTGATGTGATTCTTCACAAATAGGTTGTTTAAATAATCTGTGTATCTTTATTGAATAAATGACAAATACTTTAAAGTCAGCAAATAAATAATTCATGCTATAAGTATGAGGTATATATATATAAAAGAACTAGAATAGTCAGAGAAACAAGGTTATGTGATGGACTAACAATACGGCAGAATAAAGCAGCTTCAAAGGAAGTTAAATACAAAATAGAATACTATTAAAATATAATTCTTAAATAATCATTCCACCACCTATTCTATTGCTGAGTCTATTATGTAGTAACAGATTATATACAAAATATTAGTAACAACTGCTGATAATTTGTGATCTTTTAAAAGCGTAGCATCAAACCATTTCATAGTAAATTGTATTTACTAAATGCACATTGTAAATTAAGGGGATATCACAGTGTCTAAAATGATAAAAAAATAATTTTTTATTTATTTTGTATTCCATAATATTAATAAATATAGTGTGTTTTAGTATCTGTATACATATTAGCCATGAATTTAATATAGAAATACCATAAAATATAGTTTTTTTCATACTATTCAAAAATAAATGTATCAATATATAATTTATTATCTCTGACTATTTGTATTTTATATTATAATGTTTTTTAACTTATAAATTAACAATTACGATAACATATATTATATTATTTAATATATTATATATATATATATATATATGTATAATATATTAAATAATTAATTAAACCTTTTGATAATTTTAGGAGTTTTTGGATTTTTTAAAAACCCCAATAGGGGTTTTTCATTTTGTTTTCATTATTATTTCTGTTTAGGTATATAATTAATTATTATTATTTAATTACCACATTTCATGCCTTAACATGAGAGCGTCTTCGAATGGAAATTTGAGCCATATATGGTTATAAGTGATAACTTCATCTAAGTTCCTGGATGGGATGAAAGGACTACACCAAATAAAAATAACAATAACAATATATATATATATTGAGGAGTTTATTTATATCTGCTATTATTATATATGATTCAATAAATAAATATTATTATTATATACACTTATATTTCAAATATATATATTAATTATTTATATTTATATATAATAATATAAATCATGTATTAGAATAATTTCCATTTTACAATTTATAATGTCATTAACCTTTATAGTATTATAAAAATATATATATATATATATATATATTACAACACTATTATATTATATAATTTATATAATATATATATTTTTCCCACAAATACAAATATTTTTAAATACAAATTATAATACAAATATATTATATAGAAACTAATTACTAAATAATTATCAAAAAGTGTTATTATATATAATTATATAACTTGTTTATAATACATTTTTTGTAGGAAATTGATGATATAGAAAAATAAGAGAATATCTAACAAATGTATTTATAATAAATAATGTAACTATAAAATTGATTTTTTTATTTTTAAATATAAGATAAAGAAAAACCATAGAAAAAACCAATCACAAATCCAATAACCCAAAAACCTCACACATATTTCTTAGATTTTTGGGGTTTTTGACAACCCTGATCACCCTGATCACCATACATGAATTATAATTATTGAAGAGTACATTTTATGGTGTATAATACTATTTAAATACCTAATACTTTTTTATAATAATTTTCAATAATATTAAGTATATCAAATTTTATTAGATATTTAAATTATGAAATATTTAGCAATTATTATTTTTGAAACAATGTTGATTTTTTACGTTATAAGCTTTTTGTAAACGCTTGCAATTTGTATTAATAGATCATTTTATATTCCAATGTATTGACATATTTATTATAACATGTTTAACTTATAAAATACAATGACCTATATATATAGTACCATTATTCAATTAAATTACAAAACTTTATAACGGAATACTGTATATTATAAAGATAACATTAATGTAATGTAATAGTGCATAACTAATAATTGTAAGTCACTATATATATAGTAATTAATATTTTTGGTTTGAGTTTATTTCACTGGTTTTGTTTATTTTAGGGTGGTTTGGTTTGGTTTAAGTTTGCTTTGGATTTGTTTAATTTTAATAAATTCAGGTTTTTATAGCTTAATTAAGGGTATGACGCATATAATATGAACCTATATATAATAGCATATTTAATTATATATATATTAGTGGGACAAACTCAACCTACTTTTTACTTTTATTCATATTATTTTATATATATATATATGTAGCAGACTAACTTCTTCTATATTTTAAATGTAGGAATCCTAGTTGTTTTTAAGTGTATATTATATATTTTTAATTAGTTATTTTGTTGTTGTGTATTATGAAATAATTATAAAAGTATAAATGTTGATTTAGTATATATTGATTTTTAAGTTGTTGTAGTTAATGTTATTTAGTTTATTAAATATTGTTAGTGTTATTTTGTTGTTTTGTTTTATGTAATTATTATAAAAGTATAAATGTTGATTTCGTATATATTGATTTTTGTGTTTTTTTTATTTAATATTATTTAGTTTATTTTAATATAATTTGTTGGACCAATGAACTATCATAGCAATCTGAATTATATTAGATTTAATAATATTATTTCCTTTTTGATTATGCCTTGACACGTGAAGGTTTGTATAACGTTATATTGTACTATTCTATATTGTAATGTTGTGTATATTTGTAACAGCATTAGTGTATAGTTTTGGTTTTGATTGTAAATACAAATTAATTTAAATAAAACGGTCCTCTATCATTTTGAGTGGTGTAGTAAGCCAACACCTATTTCGACCACTCAATATTACATATATATATAAAGAATATACATAGAATATTCTATTGTTAATGTGAATGTATTTGCATTGACAAATATAAGTTCTCACTGAAATGTAATTGTCATGAGACTCGAGCCACACTTTCTTAATTTTACTCATTAATTGCTACTTCATAAATAAGTAATATATATATAATATATATATATATATTATATATATAATATATATATATATATATATATATATTATAGTATAATCGATAGTGCATGTGTGCCCGACTATAAACTTTTAAACTTGGTTCTATATAGTTAGAGGAAAGTAACATAATACGGACACTTTAACAATAAATTGTCAAAACATTATATGACTCAATATTTGTATTAAATAATTACAATTTATTAATATTATATGATTATAGATATTATTGACATTTTAAAATTGTATTTAATCTTTTGATTCCAGAGATAACGGGGGTGTCCGTATTCAGTACCCATGTCCGAATACGGGCATCCTGTGTTATAATACCATAGATATAGAGTACTGGTACTCTAAATCTATGTATAATACGGACACCCTATATAGGACACCCACAATAGATAAATAATATATTATTGATGAAACAATCAGATAAATTACAATTACATTATTTGTAATTAATTTTATGAATAATTTAATATAATGTAATTAGTAATTAATTTGTATTATTTTATTAATTAATAATATAATTTAATATCTAAATAATAAAATGTATAGATTTTGTTTCATTGGTGGTATTAATATTATAATGAACCGTATTTTTATGAAAATCATAATAGTTCGCGCGCTGATTGGTTATAGGGTGTCCGTATTAAGACATCTAGAATATATATTAGGGACTTCAATGACCTCTAGATATATGCTTATAACTTAATTGATATTTGATAACAAATATAGTAATTATGTATATAATATTTAGAATGCTTTAGTTTTTAATAGTATATGGTTATGTAATAGGATCTATATATCGATATATTTGTATATTCTTGAGAAGGTTTTAAGTTGAAATTTTTTTTCTTAAATTTAAAAACGTAATTAAAAAATCAGTTCTGTGGATATATCAGCACTATTTTGAATACATACAAAATAAAAAAGACTTATTTAGACTATATGTTTATGAATATTTTATTCATTAAAATTTTTTTTGTAGGATTTATGGTTTCTGAGATATAGAGAGTGTCCGTATTCGGTTACTTTCCACTAACTCTATAGAGTTAGGACATGGACATTTTTACAAAAATCATGTTGCCTATGCAATATCTTATTAACATATTTCATTTGTGAATATAAAATAAATTTCAGGAATCAAGAAATGGTCACAATTCGAGTAGTAGAGTATGTTATATCTTAAATATAAAAGTAATAAATGAATAATTTAATACCTCCATTAACCCTTAATTAAGGTGAAAGAGTAAAGTGTATGCTTATTCTATCTACCAATAACACCAGAGAACATAGTTATTTGTGCAGGCCTACAGTGTAAACAATAATAGTATTGTAACATACGGATGATAGGGTTATATCAAGGACATATCTTATACTTATGTTTACAAATGTTGGTTAAGGACATTAAATACATATTATATAACATATAAATTCGCGCGCAAGTGTATGACAATGTACGTCGTAAATGCGTGAGGCTATAACATACATGTATTTATATATATATATATATATATATATATATCTATTTTTATATATATATATATATATATCCTATATGTGTTCGTACTTGTGTGTATGTATTCGCTAGGTCGTTGATACACGTCATACAGTAAGCCCGCTCATTATTTACTGGTATATATACTTATAGATATCATTTAATGTTTGGATTATTTCTATTACTATATCATTTTTGATTTTTTTATTTTATAGGTTCAGTATTCAATCTGCGGCTGAGTTTTTAAAAATGCCTATACATATTTTAATATAAAAAATCTCTATTTCATATCTTTCCCGTGACAATTATAGTATTAACAACTAATTTTATAATATAGCTAATTTTATAATATTATAATATTTTATTACCTTTTACCTTTTACCTATCCCATAGCATTTGGATGCCGTAGGGGCGCAGTTGACTTCAATATAATACGTTTCCATCGGTCTCTATCCCGGGTCGCTCGCATCGCTTCTTCTATTCCAAGACTAGTCCATTCAACGATATTATCTTGCCATTGTGTCCTTGGCCGTCCTCTTCTTCTTTTACCTTCAATGGATCCTTGCAAAATAGTATTAGACATAGAGTTTGATCGTGATACATGACCAAACCACCTCAACTTCTTTGCAATGACCATCGCCAGCAATTCTGAGTGTTTGCCAATTTCTTTAACAACTCGACTCCGTACCTCAATATTGGTTATCTTGTCTCGGTATGATATGTTCATTAGCCTTCTTAAACATCTCATTTCCAAAGCTCTAATACATCATTGTAACTCCTTTGTTAGCGTCCACGTTTCGCACGCATAGAGGAATATTGAGTTTACTAGCGATTGCATAAGTCGAATTTTTAGTTTCAGTTGAAGTGATTTGTCGTATCATATAACATTTAGTTTTGATAATGCAGTTATTGTCTGACCTGTTCTAGTTATTATTTCAGATTTGGAACCTTTATCGTCTATAATTGCACCTAAGTATTTAAATTTTTCAACTATTTTGAGTGTATCGTTGTTTATCTTTATTTCGGATGTGAAATTACCTTCAGAATTAGTCATAATTTGAGTTTTCGTAGCATTAATCTCCATTCCATATTTATGCGATGTACTGTCAATCTTTTTTATTAGATTGGATAGCTCGGATTCACTACCTGCTAGTCCGTCTATGTCATCCGCAAATCTTAGATTTGTAATTATTTTACCTCCGATATTTACTGTACCTATATGATTTTCTAATGCGTCATTCATTGTTTGTTCCAGCATGATGTTGAAGAGTGTGGGTGACAGTAAACAACCTTGTCTCACTCCAGTTGTTGTGTGGAACCATTCACCAATTTGTCCGTCCGAGTAAACAGCACTTTCAGCTTTACTATATAGACTTTGTATAGCTTCTATTAATTTTAAGTTGATGTTAAATATTTTCATAGATGACCACAATGCTTCATGCCAGACTCTATCAAATGCTTTTTTGAAGTCTATAAATACATGAAATAGCGGTTTGTTATGTTGGGCATATTTTTCCGATATGATTCTAAGGTTGAATATTTTTTTTTTTTTTTTTTTTTTAAATTAATAAAAAATTTTTATATAATATCTTATTAATAAAATAAATAATGGTTAAACAATTTTTTTCTGATTTCTTAGACGATAAGAGATAAATAATTTAAATAAACCTATTATAAATCCAGTAGATTAAAAAAATAAAAATAAATATTTCGTACATTTTTTTTTCAATATAAAATTGCCCATATTTTAACATTAAAATAGTGAATAAATTACCATTTTGTATAATGTAAATTATTTTTTTTCTTATATATGTCTTGTAATATTATACTCATATACATATTATCATTATATATATATATATATATATATATATATTTTATATTTTATTATAGTTACATTTTTTAAATTAGATTTAAAATCATTTTGTTCCTGAAATTTCCTGGAATATCGAAAAAAATATCAGATAACTTTGTTATTATAAAAATAATGCAGACTATAGTTAAATATATAACTTAACAAATAATTTGTAATGAGATAAATTAAAGTTTCAAAATATATTATATCTCCTCCGTGTTAAAATCCTATCTCTTCAAGGTTAAACTTTAATGAGGTGACGCAGCTCCAATAATTTCAATTAATTATGTTTATTATGTTTATTATCTAGTTCAAACAAAATTCTAATCTTAAATATTTATTTAAAAAATATCAATCTGAACTGACTTAACGTGCAATTTACGTTCATATATATATATATATATATATATATATATATATATATATATTTGAACTGCCTGTGTGGCTCAGGCGTAAGATAGGACACGAGTTCGAGCCTCGTCCGGACCATTAATTAATTTTATAAAATAGGTCTTAAAATATTATTTAGAAGTGATCTTATATAATTGTGTATAACAAATGATCGACTCTCGTTAAAACCATGGATGCCTTAACACGAAACGGCTTCGAAGGGACATTAGAGCCATATATTGTTATAAGTTAACAACTTCATCTAAGTTCCTGGATGGGATGAAAGGACTCCACCAAATAAAAATAACAATAACAATATGTGTGTGTGTGTATTTCCATATATGACTATATAAATTTATATATAAACGTATACATACAATACCTCCTATAACATCCGAGGTTATAGGAGGTCTTGTATGTATGCGTGCGATACACGTCGCGCGTGTTGTAGGTGTATGTGTGAATATACGCGTGCGTATACGATACGATATATTGTATGCGTGCGTATTGTATGCGTGTGTGTTATGTATATTACTCGGAGAATGTTCTCTATAGAGAGGTTCTCTAGGTTCTCTAGGTGAGTCGCCCGTAGGTCCGATCACTGTATACAGTTATCATACTATAGTGCATTACATGTGTGTAGTAAGAGTGGTCTAAACTGTGACGCTGCGATGAATAATGTAACGCTATCAAACCACGTGGTTTCCCACTTCCATTCCCCTCGTCTTAATAGAGAGACGCGCCTAAGAGATGTGGGTACGCCTCTTTCGAAGTATTATGTAATCCATCATGTCTACTAATTAGGGTTACGCGGGATCTACCCCGGTGTTAAGCACCCGGCATAGTGCGACGCGCTGTTCATACATATGTAATGGTAGAGATTGACGCGCATGTCATGTATTATTAACACGACTCGTTACGTCATACTTATATTACGTCATACATTAGTTACGATATAGTCCGTATTCACTTAACATATGTAATATATATGCGTTTTTTTTATTTCAATAATGACGTTTACACAAATAAATATTATTATATGTAGGTATAAGAACCTGGGGCCGGTTGCTCTGGAATATGTATGTGGATGTGTGTGGATTTCATATATTTACACAAGTTATATTTGATAATATATGTAATATGTTAAAAATATATGTTAAAAATGTAAAATGTGGACTAATTACTTTGTAGTATAAAGTCGATCAGAAAATTGTTTCAATTAAGTTAAATTGAGTTAATAGCAGTTCTACAAAATATAGATACACTCTCTAAATATATAGGCGAGAAAATAAATGACTATTATGAGTTGATTGGAGTATACAAATACAACAACTTACAACATAATTAGTATAATGATAACACCAAATCAAATATGGAATTTACATCATATAAGAAGTTAAAAATAACTAATTTCTACCAATATTTTACTATTTAATTAATAATTATTAATACTTAAGTATATATAAAAGATACTCATGTAGTTATTACTAATTATTTTATATAAATAATTAGATAATTCATTATTAAACATATATTATACTATATTGATATACCTATACCTCAAAGTAATGGATTAGCCTAATATGAACATATAAAATATATGGTGAGCTAGATGTATATCTACATTTTCATCCAAATATATATATATATATATATATATATATATATATATTTGCTTACTTACTTAGCTTAATTTCGAGGATGATCTTCATCGTTTACTCGAGCATCAGTATGAGTCAACTCCCGACAGATATTTCTATCGAACATGCTAGTTCTTATCTATTCCTTCTCTAGGAGAGCAGTGTCCTTTTTTAACACATCAACATAGTTCAAACGTCGGTGACCTCTGTTAGCTTTGCCTTATGTGGGTTCCCATAAAATGAGCGGGTGTGTTGATAGTTCCGAATGCCGTATACAGTGACCAGCCATTCTCATCCTTCTGGATTTTATTTTAGATGAAACAAGAGGTAGATTACCATACACATTTTTATTTGTGGAGTGTTATTGCCAAGATATATTTAGGGCTTTACGAATCATTCGCATGTATGTGCCATCCAGTGATTTCTGCTGTTGAATAGTCAGTGTCCATGACTCAGATCCATAGGTTAATACACTTTCTACGGTTACTACAAATAGTCTTCTTTTAAGTGGTAAGTTTATCTTAGACTTCCATATAACGTGCATGCTATGTAGTGCATTCCATGCTAAAGCCTTTATCACTTTAATGTCCTTTTCTGACGAATTGATCCAAGAACCAAGGTATTTGAAGTCTTTTTCGACTTGTAATTTTTGACCATCAGCTGTTTTTAAGACTACTGATTCAGGTGTGTTAAAGGCCAATACTGTATTTAATTACACCTGAGAGATAAGCTTCTCGAAACTTAAACTTATAAATAATTGTAGGAAATTATGAAATTATCTGACACAATATATTGTATAAATCTGACATAATATATATATACTTTCAAGTCTGGAAACATTATCTTTAGAATCAAAGCTACTTTATACAATTGGTACATAATACATAATACCATTTTGTAGAGAGGACATCGAGTAACTTAAATATTTTAATATCTTTATATCATTTTTATTTTTTATTAAGCAATTTATAACTCATACAATATTATATTGCAATAATTATAAGGGTGCACCTTAATATCTATTTACACCCATAGCGTGAAGTATACTCCCTATATATTATACGTATCTTAAAGTGGAATTCCTTCGCACTGTACATGTATTAACCAACATTTGAAAAACACACATTTTTAAAACTCCAACTTTAAAGATGTTTGCACAATTTAATTACGCATATAATAATAACAAATCACTTATATATATATATATATATATATATATATATATATATATATATATATTTAATAGTTAAATATATGTTAGTTATTTCTAGAATTACTCTATTAATATGTTATAAAATTATTATGGGTCCATATATTTATGTTGCCCAGAGTCCATAGTATACTTAAGCAGGTTCTATACGTGTGCATGATGTGTTTAATACTAAATAGTATTTAGTATATACTAAATATAATAGAATGTAAATTCATAATTACAAATCATTAAAATGTACGAAAGTATGCCTACATTTTGTTTTATTCATATCACCTAACATTAACATTACATATCAAATATTAAATACTTGACACATATTAGATAAACGTAGGTCGCTGAGTGATATGATATATGTGTACTGTGTAGTCGATATAGTTCACAAAGTATTGAGGGTTTATTACGTAATATTGTCATTGAAGTGTGTTTATTTTAATAGAATTATATAAATATATATATATATATATGTGTATACATAAAATGATGATTATTAATCAAAGTAGAGCGTGATGCGTGGAATGTAGCATATATTGACCACTGATACATAAGAGCTCCGATGTATAGCTCTCCATGTCTCGCGTATGTTAATTTCACGCGATATTAGCTATCAGTATGTGGAGGGTATTGCATAATAAGGACGTGTGGAGGACATGCGGTCATAGTTACGCAATTTCCTTTTACCCTAGATACCGTGGTCGCCACACAATAAGCAGTTGATTGTTCCACCACCACCACCACCACCACCACCACCACCACCACCACTACCCCTCCCCCACCTCCTCCTCCTCCTCCTACAATAGCCTGTACCGGCACCACTGTACTATAGCTATGATATGGAGAACATCCCGGGTCGTAACCCGACCCGATCTCCATGATGTACATTGTACGTACAACTTCGTGCGTCATGCAATGTAACTCATACGTATGACTGTACACTTAATCAGACGTATAGTTTGCAACATCATTTATAGTATACTAGAATATATATATTCTATATATAATAAATACATTATATGTATTAATGATTAAATACACAATTAATAAACAATACACATTTCAATACACACTCTATATATTATATATTATATAAAAATTAATTCCATTGGTAGGGGAAAGTCTCCGATTACCGACCCCTAAATGATTAGTTTCAATAACTTATTCAATATTAAATATATTTATTTGAAATTTTGTAATTTGAGTAATATTATGGCAATGAATAATGTGGCTATTTTTAATTTTTGATATAATTATATTTACAAGAATAAACAGGGGGGTCGGTAATCGGATACATGTGCCTAATACCGACCCCTTCCCCTATTACCGACCCCCTAAAATAATCGTGGAATAAATAAGTGTAGTATTATAATATCCAATACAAATAGTTGATATACATAAATATAATTAATTATAATATGACGTAATTTATTTTTTATTGAATTTATGTTTTAATAGTAATATCAAATTTAAATTTAAACTTTATAGTAATTATATTAAAATAGTGTATATTATTATTTAATATTTATTTATTAATCATTATGTATATAATCAACTGGAATCATGCATCCTAAATCTATATCAATGATACACAATCAACATACGACATCTTTTAAAGTAAAATACGGATCTATTTTGATTGGATATTATAAATCACATCGGGTCGGTATTAGTGTAATTTAGGGGGTCGGTAATAGTAAAATAATAATGGTTGCTGTAATTAAGATATATTGGTTAATAGTTATTCAAATTAAATTATTTTTATAATCATTATAAACATTTTATTAATCTATAATATTATGTGCAGTATTAAGTTTTCTTTTAATTAATAAAGTATTTACAATGATTTAAACAAAGTTATTATTCAAATATTTTAAAAAGTAAAAACAGAATATTACATTTTATCAAATAACAATTGTAGGATTACATATTTTTTTAAACAAAATACTTATTCATATTTATCATTAAATTACTAACAGTTCATGTATATATAATTTTTTGATAACTCTTATATTTACTGAGATACGAGAGGGGGTAGGTATTAGGAGGAGTCGGTAATCGGGGACTTTCCCCTATCACTTAATGTGTTTATAAGATAGATTGGAAATGTAATCCATTTATACCTTCTGTCGATCAATTTAAAGAATGTAATTGTTCAAATAATGTTTAAGAATTTTAATAATAACTTTAAGAATTCAAATAATTCCAATAATATTGATGATCATTGTATTATGTCAGAGGTTATTATATTAGATCAATAAGAACGATTATCACTTTGATTATATATTTTTTTAATTGATAGTATATTTCCTGATATTTGGTTAGATGAATTTGATTCTGCTGTAATCAGTGATATAACGGGAGATAAATATTCTATTCTTCATAGTTCTAGATGGTTTGATAATATGGGTGGCAGTGTGGGTTGTGGTATTGGTACTTGTATTAGTAGTAGGTTGGTATTTTATTTAAATCTTTTTATAAATATTCTAATTTTAAGAAGATTAATTAGATTAGTGAATGATCGAAATCTGTTGACTTTTATTTACAGAATTAAATTTAATTTAATAAGTTCTCGTTATTTTTAATGTATCGTCCACCTAGATTTTCATTGGGTGATATCTTTATATTTCTAAATGAATTGTTTGATAGAATCACAAGTAGGATACTAGGAATAATACCTAATACGAGTGATGATTATATCCTCATTTGTGATATGAATTTCCATTATGATACTATAGTATGTGTACATTATAATGTGTCCACATACTGTATTCGTTAAATCGATTGATTATTTTCACTTATTTAACACATAACATTCCCAACACACTATATTGTTCATCAACTTGACATATTAGTTATTATAATATGTTATCTAAACCTCCTATAAGTTTTCCTTTAATAACAGATCATAATGTTATTTCACAGATCAAATATGTTATATTAAAAAAAAGAGTTTAGTTTAAATTTACTATCGATCAGGATCGTACCAACAATCGATACGCTAACGATGTAGTATCGATATAGGTGTCGCCACCAGTGTACAACAAGTGGTCCTAGGGTTAGCACCATCATCAGCCACACACGTGTGTGGGTGTGCTTACACACCTGTAGCTATCTCCGCGCGATCAAGTTCGATATTCGACTACTATACACACCACTATACATACGACTATGCTCGCATCTAATGTATGATCGATACCACGTGACAATCGTGACGTAACTTCGTTTCCTTATTACGAGTAAGTCACGTGATATATCGAACGGGTACGCGTGTACTAGATTATCGATACCACAGCATACCTAGTCCTACCATAGCCGAGCGCGAGTTAGTGTATGATCTGCGCTTTGTATTACGTGTGAACAAACCACGTTACCGATACCGATACAGACTATAAGTAACATCACGTGATATACTATAAGTAACATCACGTGCTAGACTATAAGTAACATCACGTGATATACTATAAGTAATACCACGTGCTAGACGATAAGTAACAACACGTACACTTTATAGAAAACTTGTACACATCACAAAGTCACTATACTATCAAATACACTCATTATTCTTTATTAATCATTCTATAACAATACATACTACCACTATTATAACAATATCCTACCTCTATTCAACTAATTTCATTCTCTACAATACCCCTATTCGTATATGTCCAAGCTTAAATATTCTAGTGAACATTCTCCAGCATCAAACACTCGAGAATGACAAATATCGGCGTCCTTCTCTATTAACATGCTCCCTATATCCCTCCGTATTAAAAATATATGTTTTCATATATACACCTTAAACTTAATTTTAATTTAAGAAACTACTAAAATTGCACGTATTTCATTTAAATAATTAACTTCACTATGTACACTGACCATAGGACAGCCGATAGCTTCATAAGTACAGTTTTAAGTCGACTTATGATCATAAAACGAAAACTGTTAAATTTAGGTAACTTACTAACTTACTAAATTATAATGATTATAAAGTACTAAATCTCATCATAATAATTACAAATAAACTATATATATATACGTGTAATTCGTCTGCGTGTATGTATGTCTGTATGTATGTCTGTATGTATACACATATTATATATATAAATATATAATTCATGCCGGATATTACCCGCGCGCGGGTTATTGACACTACGCGCATGACGGTGGGATGCCGCTACCGATTATCACGTGACTACCCTGCCCACGTGACATTCACGCAACACGTGACTACATACCACGTGACTCCCGTAGAGATACCACACGTAACACACGCAACAGTTATATACACACGCATGTCTACGCCTATAGCCGGCTACAGCTACCCTAACTCATGCATCATCAGCACCACTACCGTTAACACAGCGTCTACCCAACAAACCCGTCTCTCTCTCCGCTCCTTTAGGCGTCACGTTAGTACAACTAATAATCATAATAATAATTTTAATAATAATAATAATAATAATAATAATAATAATAATAATAATAATAATAATAATAATAATAATAATAATAATAATAATAATAATAATAATAATAATAATAATAATAATAATAATAATAATAATAATAATAATAATAATAATAATAATAATAATAATAATAATAATAATAATAATAATAATAATAATAATAATAATAATAATAATAATAATAATATTAATTGGGCTATACAATCTCGTACAAATATATATATGATTACGTTAGTAATCGTATATTAAATGTGTGGAATAATCTTGATTATGAAACAATCTATTCACAATCATTGAACTGTTTCAAATCATGTATTATTAAAATTAATTTCAAAAAATACCTGTAAATTATGAGACTTACTATAGTAGATATATATCCTAATTATTTATTTTAATTATTATTATATATCCTACTCGTTGCCATTATTATTAATAATACTAATTTAATTTTAAATTATATTACTTATACACACATATATATATATATATATATATATTAAATAAAAGAAAATTTCGAGATCATACAAAAGAATTATTTACATCAAATAAAATACTTAGATTAGATAAGCTAACATATTATAATACACTAATATATATGCATAAACAATATTATAATCAATTACCAACAAATTTAACTAAAATACACAAACAAAATAATAATAAATATACTCTACGAATAAATAAAACGTATACTATACCAATTTCAAAATCAACAAGAACAATAAATAGTTTACTGATAAAAGGTCAAAAACTTTGGAACTTACTTCCAACAAATATACAAAATATAAAAAATGAAAATTTGTTCAAGAAAAGAGTAAAAAATATGTTAATTAATGATGAATTATATTATAGATAAATTACAAAATTAATGAATTTAAAATTAATTTAATAAAATTAACATATTAAAAAAAACTAAAAAAAAAATAAAATAAAAAATCTATATAAAATATATATGTATGTATGGATTATTTTTGTTATTATTATTTTGATTTTGATTTTTGTTAATGTCAAATTTTGTCTATCTACTGTATTTTATTTATTTATTATTATCTTTTATGTAAATACGAAATATATAGCTAACTATTATGATTAAACAATCACTGTTCCTGTCCCATGTATGAATAAATCACTGGCAACAACCCGAAAAGATCAAGGTCTTATTTTGAAGCCATTTGGAAACGAAGAAAGAAACGAAAAAGAATAATAAATGATAAAAAAAAGAACGACATTAATGAATCCAATAAAATATATATATCTATCTATCTATCTATATATCATCCTAGAGGACTTTCAGATAATATTGCATATTTTCAATTTTGTTCGTACATTAATTTAACATTTACAATTTTTAAATGTCTATGATATATTATTACTTTTTTGTAATTTTAGTATAAATGAAAAAACTACTTTCTATCGAATGGTCCTCTATTATATTGTATCTATGGGTATATACACCCATATATGGGAGCCCCTATATACGTGTTGCCGTGTTCCAAAATACCCGATAGTTACCGACATAAATGACATAAACCATGGGTAATAATATAGATTATTTAATACAATTATATAATTATGTTTTATATAATATGTAAACCTATTATATAATGTTAAATATAAATATAAGTGATAAAACCGTAATTTTTATAA